>VSMD01006008.1:0-314379 GCA_008750895.1 Mirza zaza
GTATATGTATACCATGGAGTATTATTCAGCTCTAAGAAACAACGGTGATATAGCACATCTTATATTTTCCTGGTTAGAGCTGGAACCCATACTACTAAGTGAAGCATCCCAAGAATGGAAAAACAATCTCCACATATATTCACCAGCAAACTGGTATTAACTGAGCAGCACCTAAGTGGACACATAGGTACTACAGTAATAGGGTATTGGGCAGGGGGGAGGGGGGAGGGGGGCGGGTATATACATACATAATGAGTGAGATGTGCACCATCTGGGGGATGGTCATGCTGGAAACTCAGACTTGTGAGGGGAGGGGGGGAAAGGGCATTTATTGAAACCTTAAAATCGGTACCCCCATAATATGCTGACATTAAAAAAAAAATAAAAAAAAAATAAAAAAAATAGTGGAATTGCTCTTCTAATTACTTGAAAACAAAAAATAGGAGGTAAAGTCTGCTATTGGTTGAATTTCAAGCTTCAAGGAAAGTCTAGAATTGGCTCTGCCTTTTCAACATGATGGGTATCCAAAGTGAGCATCTCCTTCTATAAGTTAAAATTATCAAAGAATACAGAAATTTTAGGGTAAAAATTCATCTAGTTTCTTCTTGCTGAGATATTGCTACTACATCTCTTTGGCTTATGAACTGACAAGACCATTTTTCTAAATTAAAGCAACAATGAAAACAACAACAAACAGGATACAAATAAGGAGAACAGTTTTTTTTCCCTCCCATTTTTCATAAGAATTCTCCCAAATATATCTCTAATTATCTACTTGCTTCACCATTGCAAAGGTAGAGGACATTTCTAATTGGTAATTTTGATGAATATAATTGGGCACACTTGACTCAGCTTGGCCCTTCTTCTTGGGGCTAAGTTAAACTCAGGAAGGTAATATTTTTGTCTGCTTCTCCAGTAGATAGCTCTAATGGGAGCTTTCAATGCCTATGTATTTTTGGCAAATCTCCCTATTCCTGGTATTGAAGTAAGTGGGCTCCTTTGGCTTTTACCACAAAATGATTCTTCCTTAGCCTTTATAAAGAATAAAGCTGATATTAAATCTCTTTGCTGTTTTACTTTGTTTCTCAACATGTTCAGAACTCAGACAGGGAAGAAGAAAAGGGAACCCAGGCTATTTTTAAACTCCAACAGTGAATGGGCAATCAAGTCCATCATCATTCTTTACAGATTTAGAAAAAATAATTCTATGCTTCGTTTGGAACCAGAGAAGACCTCATATAACCAGAGAAGACCTCATATAATGATCTTAAGCAAAAAGAATAAATTGGGAGGCATCAGTCCGCCAGACTTCAAACTTTACTACAAGCCTATAATAACCAAAAGAGCATAGTACTGTCAGAAGAACAGAAATATAGACTTTTGGAAGAAGATGGAGATCCCAGATATAAAACCATCCTCATATTGTCATCTAATCTTCAACAAAGCAGACAAAAATATCCATTGGAGAAAAGAATCTCTATTTAATAAATGGTGTTGGGAAAACTGGATATCCACATGCAGAAGATTGAAACTGGATCCCCACCTCTCACATTTCACAAAAATCAATTCACAATGGATAACAGACTTAAACCTAAGGTGTGAAACCTTAAGAATTCTGGAAGAAAATGTTGGGAAGACTCTTTTAGACATCAGCCTAGGTAAAGAATTTGTGAAGAAGACCCCCAAAGCAATCATGGCAGCAACAAAAATAAACAAATGGGACCTGATCAAATAAAAAGGCTTCTGCACAGCCAAGGAAACTATCATTAGGGTGAATAGACAACCTACAGAATGGAAGAAAATATTTGCTTTCTACACATATGATAAAGGGCTGATAATAAGAATCTATATAAAACTTAAGAAAATCAAGAAGAATCAAACAACTACATCAATAAATGGGCAAAGGACATGAACAGAAAATTCTCAAAAGAAGAAAAAATAATGGCCAGCAAACATATAAAAACGTGCTCAACATCTCTAGTCATTAGGGAAATGCAAATCAAAACTGCAATGTGATATCACCTAACTCCAGTGAGAATGGCCTTTATTAAAAAGTCCCCAAACAACAAATGCTGGTGTGGATGTGGAGAGATTGAAATACTCTTATACTGCTGGTAGGACTGCAAATTAGCACAACCCCTGTGGAAAGTAATTGGAGACACCTCAAAGAGCTAAAAATAGAAATACCATTTGATCCAGCAATCTACTACTAGGCATCTACACAAAAGAAAAAAAAGACATCCTATAATAAAGACATCTGCACTAGAATGTTACAGCCTCACAATTCACAATTGCCAAGATGTGGAAACAACCCAAGTGCCCATGGATACATGAATGGATTAATAAAATGTGGTATATGTATACCATAGAACACTACTCAACTAGAAAAAACAATGGTGAACTAGCACCTCTTTCCTATATTATAATGGATAGAGCTTGAGTCCTTCTTTCGAAGTGAGGTATCACAAGAATGAAAAAACAAGCACCACATGTACTTGCCCTTAAATTGGTACTAACTGATCAACACTAAGGTGCTCACATGGTAGTAATATTCACTGGGTGCCAGTCAGGTGTAGGGGGGAGGTTGGAAGGATAAACCCACAACTAATGGAAGGGGAGTACACTTCATGGGGGAATAGCACACTTGTAGCCCTGGCTTGGGTGAGGCAAATGCATTCCATGTAACCAAAATGTTTGTATTCCCATAATATCTTAAATTTAAAAAATTAAAAAAAAAAAAAAGCTAATGTCGGTTGGTCTGAGTGCAGTGGTGTTTACAACTAATTGATCACGACAAGTTTCAGATTCCTTTGTTCCTTCTCCCACTGCTTCATTTGACCAGTCGTAAAAGCCATAAAATAAAAAGATAATGTCGAGGATTACTGTGAAGGCATAAGTCTATGAGTCCCAGAGCAAGAGAGCATTCCTGTACTAAGCATATAAAACAAGTCATCTTGTCGAGAGCTAAGTCCACAGACACCATATCTTCCTCAGTGCTTATTTAGTCTCATCTTCCCACATGTCATCAGTCAGAAATTTTCTTTGTTACCCTCTATGCACCATGGAACCAATGAAGAAAAAAGGTTTTAGATAACTTACTTTCTAACCAGTTTACCTGTCTGCTAATAACCACATCAACCCTGGAGAACGTCAGGAAAACTATTTAAAGCCCTTCTCAAATATTAGAGTTTAGCTCTAATTTGAGATAAGCAGATTATATAAATCATTATTTTATTTAGAATTGGCTCTGCTTCTTTCTATGCCATTCGTGATCAAATGGCATGAATCAGAGCTTAAAAATCCAACAGAAATTCTCAAACATGGTCTGTTTTTAAAGACTTGCATTTTTACAAGTCAAATTCCATTGTAATCAACCAATTTTTAATTGTGTATTTTGCTTTTAATAATTTTAATTTTCCCTGTATACATGAATTTTTCATAACGGGTCCTTTTATTAAAGATATATCTTCCTATGTGAGCAAGTTTCTATTCATTTAAGTTAATATATTGGTTTAATAGGTGGCCAGTAAGGTTAAAAAAATATGCAAACAAGATCTAGGTTAAAAACAAACTCCATAGAATCCTATAAATTATGATAAAATAATAACTTCTACTATAATAACAATAATTAATACAAATATTTACATTAATTTTTCTATGGGTCAAACTTGTAACTAATTTATATGAATTAGCAAAAGATTTATACAGAATCCAAATAATGCTTATATTTTAATAAACTGCTGTTTAGAAAGTCATAAAAATTTAATGACTTAACATACTACATGTTCTTAGATAAAAATACTCAATATTTCAAATATGGCAATGATTTCTCAGTTCTAGAAATTTATATAATCTGAACAATAGCACTAATATAATTTTTTTAAACTGGAAAGTGATCTGAAGTTCATATAAAAATAAATGAACATAATTTAGAAAATTATCATATTAAGATATAATTCAGGGCTAAGATAATTAGGACAATATAGTACTGGTGCATAAACAGACAACTAATTAATGAATCTAGAAAATCTAAAAATAATATCCTCAAATATATTCAGTTTTAATGAAGATACTATAGATAATTTATTATATTAAGTTGAGAAAATTTGATAACCACTGGAAAAAATAGATTATTGCCTCACATCTGAAACCAAAAAAAGTTCTAGATAAATCTTAGAGCTTAATGAACAAAAGCAGCAACAACCTAAAATAGAAAAAAGACAAAGAATATGTATACAGAGCTTATAACAGATAAGATATAAAGAAACGATATTTGATCTCTTAAAAATAATTTTTACAATGAGTTTTTTTTTTAATCTATAACATTGACAAAGTTCAAAATGCTTGTTAACATTCATGATGAAGCTATGGAGGAAAAGATACTCATAAACTGGAGGTGAGACTATAACTTGGCCCAACATAATGGAGAACAATTCAGCAATACATCAATATGAAAAATGCACATATTCTTTGATCTACACTCCCTTGCCTTATGCTACAGGGTACAGATAGAGCATCTACATAACAAATAGCATTTGAATCAGATTATTCATTGTAACTTTGCTTATACCGTCAAAAGACTTGATGTAAACTAAAGGTTGGGCTCCATGATATTTTTATGGTATAGCCTGGTATGTTAAAGATCTAATTAAATGCATTATATATTGAGAATTAGCAAATGAATAATATGCACTAATATCTTGAATTTTTACTGGGGTGCAGAAGCATAGTGTTTTTTTTTTTAATTATGTGATAATTAAGACACTCAGGGCCGGGCGCGGTGGCTCACGCCTGTAATCCTAGCACTCTGGGAGGCCGAGGTGGGCGGATTGCTCAAGGTCAGGAGTTCAAAACCAGCCTGAGCGAGACCCCATCTCTACTATAAAAATAGAAAGAAATTAATTGGCCAACTAATATATATATAAAAAAAAAAAATTAGCTGGGCATGGTGGCGCATGCCTGTAGTCCCAGCTACTCGGGAGGCTGAGGCAGCAGGATTGCTCGAGCTCAGGAGTTTGAGGTTGCTGTGAGCTAGGCTGACCCCACGGCACTCACTCTAGCCTGGGCAACAAAGCGAAACTCTGTCTCAAAATAAATAAATAAATAAATAAATAAATAAATAAATAAGACACTCAGAACTCCTTATCTCTTCTCAAACTAGTTTTTACCTCACAGACTGCTCTCTTGTATAAAGAGTCGACCATACCTATTTCCATGATCTAAAGAAGGTTAGCTTCTGTTTAAACTTGTGTTCTGGAAAGGTGAATACACTTAGTCATTTACATGTTGGGTATTCTTTAGTTTATAACTTTCCAGAATGTGTTCTATGGAACTTTAGTCCTACAGGATGCTCTGAGAAAAGAGGGCTCCAAAGTAAAATAAAATGTGAGATCTATTGCATAAACCCCTTATTGAAGTTTAATTGAACCCATTCACACATCAAAGGCTCTGAGAAGTTCTGCAGCAAAGAAACTAATGCATTCGTGTACAATTTAGTCTTTTCTACAGTTATGTGGCATCACCTTTGTTTTTTGACAACAACAAATTTAACAATCTGTGTAGCATACTCTTTGGAAAACCTGTTTAGTCTGCCAGATTTGTTTGAGTGTTCTGAGGGAATAATGAGTGAAGCAAAGAATAGGTGATAGAGAAGCGTTGGTGTTCAGGATGGGCGGAGCAGGTAAGGTGAAACACGAGGCAATATCTAGGAGTCAGTGCCCTTGGGGTGAGGAAAGAAGGAATGAAAGCATGAAAAGGATATTGGCAAATCATGGGATATTCAGACAGGAGAGAAAAAGTGTGAAGAAACAAAATAGGATGCAAAAAGTAATTCCTAATGTCACATTTTATCTACGTAGCTAGATTAATACTGCAAAACTGATGGGGGCAACCACCACACAGCATTAACAGGCAAAATCCTTTAGGGTAGTCAAAGGGTCTCCACATCACTCTTTAAGAGGATCCTACAACTCAGCCACACCACTGTGAGCTTCTCAACAAATGCTGAACGTGTTCTTGGCATTGCATTCATCCACCCAGGGTTCCAGTTGTGGCTGGAGTATTACATTCCTTTTATCTACTGACTAAGGATCACGGAATCCCAGACTGTCAAGAGCTGGAAGAACCAGTAAAGATCATCACATTTGATACCTCATTTTTATAAAAGTAAGAAAACCAAAAAGAGAAAATAAGGAATCAATAAGCTTAATGTTGGAGCCATGGCTGGTTAAGAATGCAAATTTTGAAATCAGAAGACCATGGATTCAAATGTAGGGTTTGCCTTTAGCCATGTGAGCTTAGGTAAGTTATTAATATTATTCACTCAGCTTCAGGTTTTTTTCCTCAATTTTTTCCCCAAAAGCAATCAGTGAGATAAAATGGGTAATATGGAAAGTATATTCTTGCCAGATAGTGAATAATAAATGGCAGCTAGTAGTACTGGTAATTACTGTAATGGCGACTTCAAAGAAGAAAGGAATCATACAAATTGCAAGTCAAGTTGAAAAGCCAAAAGGTTTTCTATTTTGTCTCCTTGCTTCCTTTATTTGAGTCACTCTCTATATTAGTCAGAATTCTCTTACAAAACAGAACCAATAGGCTGTGTATGTATAAATATAAGTACAAATCTCTTTATATATACAAGTCTCTTTATACATATATATATATATATATATATATATATATATATACATAAAGAGATTTGTAATAAGGAATTGACTCACACAATCATGGAGACAATCAAGTCCCAAGATCTACAGAATGTGTCTGTAAGCTGGAGATGCAGAAGAGTCAATGGTCTAGTTCCAGTCTTAGTCCTAAGGTCAGATGATGTAGTTCCCATCTTGAGCAATGGCAGGCTCAAGATCCAAGAAGAGCTGATGTTTCGGCTTTGAGTCCCAAGGCAGGAAAAAGCCAACATCCCAGTCTGAATGCAGTTAGGCAGGAGAAATCTCTTTTTCTCAGGAAAAGGTGAGCGTTTTGTTTTTCTATACAGATGTTCAACTGATTGGATGAGACCCACCTATGTTAAGGAGGGCAATCTTTTTTACTAAGTTTACCAACTTTCATGTGAATGCCATCAAGAAACACCCCCACAGAAACACTCAGAATAATATTTGGCCAATATTTGGGCACACTGTGGCCCAGTCAAGTTGACACATGAAATTAACCAGCAGACCATATCTCAATTTACAAGGGTGAAATAATAACAGTTTTCATATACTTCATGTTTCATACTTATTCATTCTTTCATCCACCTCTCCATCCATCCATCAATCAATCCATTGACCTATCAATTAATAAAATTTTCTAATTATTTATCAGTTTTAAGCTCCATTTGGCCCCTGGATTCAGCATTTCAGAAAGAAAAAGAAAAAATGAAATAGGCTTTTCAAGGATTTGACAATGACTTGAGGTAACAAGAGGAAGGGCTACTTAGGAGCATTTCCTATGTTTGCCAGGGATATAGAAAATAATAACTGGGTTTGATGAAAGCCTAAAGGGTCATTTCCTCTCTACTCCTCTCTCTAAGGCTGCTTGTACCACAAAGCCAAAGCAATTCGATATAACACCATGCGTGAAAACAAATCTACTGTGCAGAATGCCTTTAAAATGAACCTTGACTTCCATCTCACAGTCATTTTCATGGCATTAATCCAACATATTCTCTCCTGGATGTTTCTCCCTAAACATTTATACTATGGTTCATAGTTAATAAATGCAATTTTAATGTTTCAAGACATACTATAAGTTATGCAAATTCTAATCTTTTGTACATATGGGTGGCTACTTTTTGAGTTCACCACAAATCGCATCCAGACCCTCTGAATTATAGTACTTCATATGGGAAAATAAATGAGAGTATGCAAACCTACTCTTAACAAAATAAAAAAAACATGCCTTCATTAAAATCAGATCATTTTTACATCCTGCTATGTGTCTGCCTCAGGTCCTGGCTAGTTGACCTGTGGGAAAGCAGGAAGATCTGGAATTGACCCCTGTGAGTCAACTATGCTAAGAGATTGTCTTTGTAATCTCTTACCTGGAACTCTGCAACCTTATCTCTGCTTGACAGTTGTTCCTTATGATGCTCTCCCCACAGGGGGAGGTAGAGAGACTCAAGGCTGGAAGAAGAAGGAATTTGCTCTGCCCTGTTTGCTTTTTTCCTTTCTGTCCCTGTTACTTGCACCCAGCAATGCTTGCTCATCCCAACAGCAGGAGTTCTTCCCCCAGCAGTAGGTGAATTCAGTCTGCAGTGTTTGCCAACACTTGCAGAACCAGCTTTTTTTGTGCTCACCTCGGAGACTCCAGCCCCAGCGGGCCAGTATTCCTTCCTAAAAGATCTAGGTCTCAGCCCAATGGAGAACCTCTTCACAACTCAGGGACTCCAGCAGCAGCCAAGCAGTGTCCCCTCGCCAGAGTTCTGGGCCCCAGCCTCCAAGGTTAGAGATACCAGCCCCAGCCAAGCAGCAACTCCTCCTCAGTGGTCTGAGTTTTCACCTTCCTTGAAGAGTTGAAATTTTAATAATTCTAGTATCTTTCCTTTGTTCCCGTACCCTTAGTGGAGCAAGTTTCCTGCAACTGCTACCTCCTTGTCACCTTAATATTCTCTTGTTACCTTAGTTAGCAACAATCTACCTAGTGAACACTTCTTTATATTACATCTGTCAGTTAAAATAACTTGTGTAGTTTCTTTCTTTTGACTGGATCCTGACTAACCCTCTAACCATCTGGCAGAGATAACCTGGCATTAGCGTTCAGTGGTCGATCTTAATTTTTAAGCGGGAAAAGTCAGGAACCTATGTGTCTGCCTTGTGGGGAGGACACCCACAGGAAAGCATGAAGTTAACCAAGGGAAAAAGGGAAGTGAGAATAGTTTGGAGCATGTTTTGACATCTTCACTGAGATGGGGCCCAACCAGTAATACTGCCATAAACTCTCTTCCTCTAGTAGTAATAGGGTATCCCTGACTTAATGTTTGGTAGTCTCCACGTTGGCACATGGGTAAATAGTGCCACCTTTCCTTTGCCCCTGAAGAAACTTGGAGCAGCCAAATAATGAACTAGGCCCAGTTTATCTCCAGGGAATTCCCATTCTTTCTTGTCCTCTTCACCTTTCTGCTCACACACAGACTGCCAAGACCCTCTGATCTTTTCTCCACCTGCCTCCTCTCTTTACTTGCTGCCAACTGGCTGTCAGATTGGAGGTCACACGAGCAATTCGTTCATGGTCCAGAAGGACCTGCTAATGGCATGAATTCTATGCCACCCCTTTCAGTGTTATCTGTAATCTAAAAGGGGAAAAGCCTTTATGGGTAGAAATATATTTCAACAATTAAATCTGATGTATAAATAACAGATATATAATCAATTGAGTGGATATATTAGATAGGTGTTTGGAGCAAGGGCCTTCTAGCCTTTGGAAGTCACATCACAGAGTAACAGAATTTCTCTATCTGTAGCTAATGCTGTCTTTGGCCGCCATTTCCACATAAAAGGTCTTCATTCATCTAATTTTTGGCATTCTTTGTCAATGTTTTAGATACTGAAACAGTCTCTGAAAGAAGCAAATATTTAATAAATACTTTTTCTGAATAACGATCAAAGGCTAGGCTCCAAAAGAATTGTATTGTCTTCTTACTAAAAGTAGGACCTATCACCTCAGTCTCTATGCTTCCTTCATTCATCTAAAGTCTATGCTGAATTTTTCCTAACTTTCAAAGAAATCACTAAATAGAGACATTTTAACAACCACCTTGCAAATCTGGCATTAAGGAACCTCATTCCTGCCTTGGGTTTCATCCATCACACCAATATTCAATCAATCCTTTTGAAGGGAAGAAAGGTTTGTGGATTCCTATCTGGATGCAGAATAAAACCAGTCAGGCATGTGCCAAGAAAGATGAAAATCATTGTCCTGAAGACTGTTGGTGAAGGTCAAGAAACTAATGACTCAGGTCGGACACATTTTATTTTCTCCTGTTGAGGTGTACTGTTCTATTTTCAAGAAAAGAATAGATCTTAAAGAAGCCAGGAGCCCTGGATTGTGGGAGGATGATCTCACAGTTTAGGAGTCAGCCCTGGGTATATAGCTACAGAATGGGGTAAATAAGGAGAGACCAGTGGCCAAGTTGTACAATGAGTGGAATGGCTAGGTTGGAAAACATACAAAAGAACAAAATGAAGGGCAATTGATATGAAGAAAAATGTGTGTTTCTACACATTGTGGGATGAAGTTGATGTCAGAATTCAGAGTATCTAACAAAACTTGAAAGTGTAGGAAAGTCTAATGTCCAAATATGCTGGCCAAAGTAGGTGACAGGTTCTAGCTAGGTAGGATCATAGGAAGGTTCAAGATCTGACGGTGAAAATTTTTAGGATAAGCATTTCAAAAGTTAGACCTACAAAGAAATAGGAAGAAAGTAAAGAATGATTAAAAAAAAAAGCAAATCTGAAAACAAAACTTTAGCAAAATACTAAGAATATAGTCGAGTGCTGTAAAAATATGTTTTAATAGAAATTGAGCACTCTTTTAAATAAGAAAATTGAAAATTGAGAGAAACTGAAAAAAGAAAGAGAACTGGCAAGGAATAAGAGCATGCACTTATCCATTGACCTACCTAGCATCTCAAGTTTGATATAATGTTGTTTCCAGACATTTAGGTAATAGAACATCACCAGAAAATAATAATAAGTCCTTATAAAAGTGGCTTAAAAATGAACAAAATGGCATAGTCTGATATTGCAAGAGAACTAAGCCTGAGTTTCTGACATTGATTTTCTGAAAGATAGAGCCACCGAAGACACTTTCAGAGTATCTTATATGGATGTTTTACAAAAGACATTCACAGGAACCTGAGAAAGAATGTCTTAGGGTTTTAATCAGAAATGTGATTGTGAGCAGACTTGACCCACCTTGGATAGCCTGATGTGTGCAATAGCTTATAGTATCTCTACACAAAGTCTGTGATCCCACAGAAGGATCCACATACACCTTAACCCATGATCCCAGACCTGCCACCAAGGAACCTGCCTGTTCTCATCCCTCCACACTGCTTTAGCTGTGGAACCACATTCTAACAGGGCCTTCAGATGACTGGAGGGAATAAATCAAAACTGAAAACTCTTCTGTCTGATAATCTGGTATTGGAACTAAAACAGAGATTGTAAGACTCTTCCAACAAAGAGTTCATAAGAGCAGCAGGAGTTGATTTGTAACTAAAGACTTTTGGGGAGAAGCATGAAGCAGCCACTACAACTATGTGATTCTTATGTATTCTGATGTTTTGTTTCAAGATGTACTATTTTAATATTCTACTCCATAATGTATCTGAATATATTATAAAATTAATGTTTTAGAATATTTCATATTTTAGAAAATAAATTATTCTTGTCTTTTGTATTGACATTACCATGGTACATCATCAGTGGCCCCAACGGGTATATGTACCGGAATATGATGCAAGATTTAAGCTTCTCATCTTAATAAAGAGAGATTGTTAGAAATGGAACAACAGAGATTAGGGGTTGCTTCTGAGTGGGTTCAGTAATCATCACAAAATTCATAGCCATCCATGGGGCTCATAACCCTCACCAGCTGATATGCAAACATGTTGAGTTAATTTCTAGGAAGAGAAAGTCAATGAATGTGGAAAGATTAATGCAACTCCTTTTCTGCTACCAAAAAAGAAATTTCATATCACATAAACCTCTTCAGAGCTGAGTGCACATCATTAACAACTTCATATACTTAATTCCTATTAAAATGCCTTGCTCATAGCAGACGGCAATTGCTTATTGATTGCTAATGATTGCTTATTGGTAATGGATTATCAGCATTACTCTCTCATTTCCCATTTTAAGAAAAGATTATTTTTAATACCATGTCTTGGTTCCTCCTGTTGTGTTAGATTTATATCCTTCATGTAAATAATTCTTATCTTTTAGGGGCCAACTCAAGCCCCATATCCTCAAGGAAACATCTTAGTGAGAACTTTACATTTTATGTTTTAATTTGAAAAATAAGAAATATTTAAAATAACAAACTCTAATTCAAGCTGGGAAGTGTTACAAATATAGTGTTAATAGCAAACAGTGCACTCTGGGAGGCCGAGGCGGGTGGATTGCTCGAGGTAAGGAGTTCAAAACCAGCCTGAGCGAGAACCCATCTCTACTATAAATAGAAAGAAATTAATTGGCCAACTAATATATATTAAAAAAATTAGCCAGGCATGGTGGTGCATGCCTGTAGTCCCACCTACTTGGGAGTCTGAGGCAGCAGGATTGCTTGAGCCCAGGAGTTTGAGGTTGCTGTGAGCTAGGCTGACGCCACAGCACTCACTCTAGCCTGGGCAACAAAGCGAGACTCTGTCTCAAAAAAAAAAAAAAAGCAAACAGTGGAGGGAAAAACAAGATGAGACAAACTAGGAAGGTGGTCTTTGAGGTGGTTTTCTAGAATGATAGATTTGTGGTGAACATTAAGAATGTGAGATGAGAAGAAAACATTAAGAGCAAAACATAGAGGCTAAAAAGAACCCTTGAAATATTTTGATCCTTTAAATAAAGACAAAACAAGAAAATCATTCCTTTTTGGCCATCTTAGTTTCCAAGCTTTGTATGTATGGAATTTAGTTAATTCTTAAAATAGAACTGAGTGGTAGGTAATAGTGATATAGGTAATAGTAACATATTTTGAAGATTTTTGTGATAAGAATACTGATATTCAGAAGGAACACTCTATATGTTATATCTCATTAAGAAGTTTTAAAAATCTGTTTAACTAAAGTATTGTTATACATTCATTTAATACATTATTTTATATATCCTAAATTTTGAGAGTTTCTAATCAGAGTAATGGGAAGATCTTCTTTGGTCCATGTATTTAGCTAATTAACACCAGGTTTCCATAATCCCAAACCCACCCCACAAAGGTTTAACTCTCTTCTGGGCAAAAAAGTGAAATGGATGGCTGGTCACTGACCTCTTAAAGTTTCCTCAACAATCATAATTAAAAAGATAGCTGCCCACAAATGATCCGTTCTACATTTCTTCCTGGCCACATGGCTGGACTGCCTTTCTTTGCCCCCTTGAGTTTGTAGTGGCTTTGCGGGTAAACTCTAGCCCAAGCAATGAAAGCTGAAGTGAAGTTTGCCTCTGCAGATACAGCCACACTGTTGAATAAGCCAGAGCTTGTTCATTGTAGATTGTACCTTGAAGATGCCAGAGCTTCCATCAGGGGCCCCAGTTGACTTAGGGAGTAGAGATATCTGCTGATTTGAAACATATACCGCAGATGATAAAAATGAGCAAGAGATTTATCTTCTCTATTCCTTAAGCCAATGACTTATTTTCAAGTCTCTTATTATCAAATATTAGACTTTAAATTAACCACTAGAACAATTCTACTTGAAGAGAGATAAAAACATTGTTTTTCCTACATTTGTACTGTTTACCTATTTATGGGGCTAGCCAAGGAGAAATAAAGTGGCAAACTGAGATGCTTTCCTAAAAAACCGTGTCTGCATCATTTTCATTTTGAGTATTTTGTGGATGTAAATTATCTATCTAGAGGTTTCAATTTATCGCATTTTAATCTGGTATATGGGCACCGTCTTACTTACAAAGTGAGACATGTAGTAAAAATAAAATGATATAGCATTATTTTACAGAAAAAAATTGACAACATTGAAAGGGACTTAAAATTGTTTTATTCCTATTATGCATTTAATTTGACATTATTTCTTCAAATATACCTGGCCAAAACATTTTTAGGTACCATTTACTCTCCATTGGTAATAATGAGAGAATTCTCCAGTGATCACCAAAGGCTCACTGTTAAGAAGTATTTGTATAATATGTTTCCCTGGCCTGTTGGTGAGTTTCCTTCTGGAAAGTTATATCACATGCTGTTATAGACATTATTTTAAGAAATACTATTCTTAGAGTTATACTTAAGGAGATGTTTTTCTTCCTAAATATACAATCATCACCCTACCTCCCTGGAGGTGAAAAAATTTCATTAATAAACCAATCTGAGAATAATCTCAGAAATAACTATGTGTTTCCAGAAAATCTGGGATGGTATAGAAAAACTACTCCCCAACTGACAGGTGCCCCCGAGTGTGAGACCAAGGAATGACCTAGACAAATCAAGCTTGACGGGTTACATAAGTTTATTAGAGGTTACTTACACAAGGCTCTGACAACTGGGCAATGGCTGGAGTTCTCCAGAGAGTGAAATCCACACTGTCTGCCTGTTTGTAGAGCCATAAATATCTCCCAGGCAAGTGACCCAGAGCTCTCTCTGCATCATTGCATGTTTACAGGTAAGATGACTATCTATGCAAAGGGAGCTACTTAAGAATACCTTTTGTTCTCTGTATTTATTTCAGGCTACCATGTTTTGATTTGTACCTCTAAAGAAATCTGCAGTTCTGTTAAACATTAAAAGCTAGTGATGGAGAACTTTTTTTTTTTTTCCCTCACTATGTTAATTTCCTATCATTTTGGCTTGCATCACATGTGATATCTCTTTTTCTTTATGTCTTTAAAACTTGTTGAAGTAATGTCTCCCTTTCACTTTTTAAATACACTTTTCCACTTGAGATAATTTGCTTAAATTTGTTTACTTTTTATAAAGCCAGCATGTCTCTCTAATTATTCTGATCTATTTTCCTGTCATTTCTCCTATTGAGGGCTCATCCTCTGATCCCTAATTAGGAGAAGTGACAAAGTTGGTCAGTCACGCCTTGCTTTCTCTCTAGTTTTCAGTTATCTCCTTTTGTAGGTTCCTGGAGGTATTTCTGAACCTGATCCTGCATGTATAAATGAATGATGACTTGAATATTTAGAGGATGCCATATTTCAGTAATTTGGAGCCAGGATGCCTGTGCATCAGGCAGGATCTATATTAGACAAAGTTGGTACTTAGAGAAAATACCAACTTTCCCTAGAAGTAGAGAAGAGTTTTAAAGTTATTATTTACAAAAGCATGGACAAAATTTAAAAATGACAACCACAACAAGACATAGTGCAGTCTTCTGAAGCTACATCATTTTCAGGTTGAGTATTGTTCCCAGGTTGAGAGCAGAGTTGCCATCTTTAGGTGTGAAAGGTAAGGAGAAGAAGTAGTTAAGGAAACATGGAACTAAAACATAGAAGTTATCTGCATAGGGCCTCCTGATGAGAGCTGTGACCTTTGGTAGAAAAACACAGCCTTCTCACTCTAACCTGTCAAGGAAGGAGCTGAGGAAAAATACCCCACCTCACATTCAACCCAACCTCCAATCTCCTATAAGGGCCTCCCATTGGGCAGCCCAAACATGGAGTGAAAGGGCAAAATAGTCCATTAATGAAACCCTAGTGGTCAGACCGCAGGGCACTCAGAGCAGTTTGGAGAAGTGCAGATTGGTTTAGGGAATCAAATGGAAAATAACCAGCCCAGAGAACATAGAAGCACAGCGCTAGAAACACAAAGATGGATCGATACAATACACAAGGAGATCTGAGACAAGGGGCTGGAGAGAAATGGCATTGGGAGGGCATACTCTATGTCAGCTGCTGGCATTCTTAAGTAAACCCTCAAGTGTCTTTTACACTTTTCCAATAACTTAGCCAAGGTCACAATGACTAAGTCACAATTTGAACCAAAGTTTATCTGACTTTGAGGTCATCCTGTCTTGCAAATTAAAGAGAGCAAGCTAGGCTCAAAAATAGCAGTGAGCTGACAGTTAAGACTAAAATGAAAATCAGATATCAAGAGAAGAGCTTAGATTCTTTGGACATACAGACATCTGAGAGAAAACAAAAGTAGATAAGACAAGAGAAATGATATAGCATTATCCTGTAGTAAGACAGCAGATAGCAATACTAAAATAAAAACTCCTTAGTCACATAAAACTCTCACTCTTGGGAGTACAGAGGCTGGATTACTGTTTAGAAGACATTGTTATGGCATATTTTTTTCTATGCATGATGAGAAGAATGACTTTGGATTTACTATGCTAGAGTGTTCCATGCTACATAAGGAAAAAATCTCTACTTTCTACTGACAGTGTGCTAAACTCCAGTGATTTTAGCTGAGGAATCTATTAAAATCTGCATTTATATTGCTAATTACAGGAAAGCATGTTGAAAACACGACTATCAAAAATGAAGAGCATTGCTGCTTGCTATGAGGGTTTCCTAAACACTTCAGCATTAGCATTGCAAATGTAGCATTTTCAAAGTGGTGGGTGGCAAATACAGGACAAGAAAGAAGTTCTAGGGGTATTTGAACCCATCATGATTTAAGTGCCTTTGGTTTTAAATTTAACTACTTAATGACACTATAGAGCCATGGATTTCAAGTTGGAATGTCACCCCTAACTCCCCACTCATTTTGTGTATTAAGAAAGTTATTTCACCTCTCCAGGTTTCATTTTACTCATTTATAAAATAAATGATTTGAAATTTTATGATCTGTAGCTATAGTTTCTTGACTATGTCTACGTTGCCCACAGTCAGTGTTAAGTACAAATAAAGGGGTTTAATTACAGCAAAATTATCCCAAGCACTCTTTTCAGTGCCTATGAATATTTTTTCATTAAAAAAACAAGCTTTTATAACAACCATATCAAGCTTTCAAGACTGAATTCAAATTCTACCATCTCCATGGAGCCATTTTTTTTCTTTAGAGCTTTTCCACATACATCCACAGTTTTTTAAAAAGATATTATGTAATTTACATATAGTAATAGTCACTATTTTTATTGTATAATTCTTCAGTTTTTGGCAAGAGCATGCTGTTATAGCACTACCACCACGATTAAGATATGTATCAGGTACAAAACCCACAAAGGTTCCTTGGAGTCTCTCTCTAGTCAAGATCACTGTCCACCCTAGCCCTTGGAAACTACTGATATATTTTCTGTACTTATAGTTTTGCATAAATTTCAGAATGCCATGTAAATGAAATCACACAGTATATAGCTGTCTGAGTCTGTTTTCTTTTTAACTTTGCACAATACATCTGAGACTCATCCATATTACGGAATGCATCCATAGTTCTTATTTTTTTTTCTCATTGCCTTAAAGATTTCCTTTTTCTGTTGTTTTTCACTGGTTTGAAGACTATATGTCTCAGATTTTTCTGGGTTTTATTCTCTTTGTTGCTTTCAGATCTTAGATCTGTTGCTAAAGTGTTTCTTTAGTTTTAAAAATCTGCAGTCATATCTCTTTATATATTTAACTTGCCTCTTCTTTTTGCCTTTCTCTTCTTTATCTGGGATTCCAATTACATGTATTTTAGGGGGTTTTAGATGATTTTTATTGTCTCATGGATATTGGCTGCTCTGATCTCTTTCCTCTCCTATTCTTTTTTCTCTTTGGGTTTCAGTTTTGAATAATTTCTATTGACAAAACTTCAAGTTCATTGATTTTTTTCTTCAGCTCTGTCAAGTCCACTGATGGATCATGAAAAGCATTTTTATGTCTGATATTGTGTTTTCTATTGCTTTTATTTCCATTTTATTTTATCTTAAAGTTTCCATCTTGCTTCTAAATTCCCCAGCTGTCCATACATATTATCAGAATTTTCCATTAGAATCCTTAAAATTATTAATCATAGTTATTATATATCTCTTTTTCAATAATTTCAACATGTTTCTCATATCTGAATCTAGGTCTGCTGATTGTTTTTCTATTGGCTATATATTGGCTTTTCTTGCTGTTTTTTCTCCCTTCTGAAGGAAAGTTTTCTTTACTCCCTCTTTTTTCATCAACACAGGAAAACTCCAAAGATCAAAATTCAAGCCACTTATTCTGGCCAATTAGAGTGTATGAACAATGAGATTACCATGTGATCAAATTCAACAACACAAGATTAATCAAAGACAGGCACTTCTTTTTCCTATGATGAAAAGCAATGCTAGGAAATACATATGTTAGGAAATACACACACACAGACACATTCATATTTTATTGTTGTTTATGAACTCCTGACCTCGAGCAATCCGCCCACCTTGGCCTCCCAGAATGCTAGGATTACAGGCATGAGCCACCACGCCCATCATAGTTGTTGTTTATGAATGACTTGGGTTGACGCTGATTAAAATGGCTACTGATGAGAGAAATTACCTGAAACAAGAGTTTCTAAAGAGATAACTGTTGTACTTGGTTATCCCTGTTTTTGAAGGCATGGGAGGTGACAGGTCCATCCTGATATAGATACGCATGCTGGTGCATTCTCTGAGGCATGGAATAATAAGGATTCCTGTTCTCCACATCTGCCCAGTTTCTTTCAGTGCTTTAGCAATATGACTAAATACAAGATAATGTTCTCAAATTCCTCCTAATTAGAGCAATGGTTTCCAATCTCTGTTTCTTTCTGTCAAGCATGACTGATGGCACTCATGTGACTGGGGCCACTCTCATGTACATGCCCAAGGTTATTTATAAGTCCAGAGTTCAGTTCTCCCTTTCTCATTAAGATGGCCAGGGATGGAGCTGGATGGTATAGGTAAAATTGAATTCTCTCATTTGCATAAAATATAATTAATATCACAAAAGAGATCTAAAGAAAAGCAACTGCAGAAAAGAGGGAGATACTTTGCCCAATGAAAATAAAAAGAAGAAATTTAAATATGTGCTAAATTATAAGCATATGTTGAATTTTAAACATATGAAGATTTTATATCTGTATTCTCTATCCTTGGAAAAATGTGAGTTACTAAAACTATTCACTTCTGTGTGACAAATGGTACTTGTTATAGCATTTACACTTACAGATCAACATTTTGAATACTGAAGTCCATGTTCTCAATGAATGTATCATTCATGGGTTTTTTTTTCCCTTTCTTTTTCTGTCTTCTGTTCTCTTTTGGAATATATCATTAAGTGCATGGAAAGCCTTAGTGAAATTTGCACTCTATTGTTCTGTTCCCTGCTCCCTGCCTGCTCAGATAAATAGCTGGCTCAGGAAGAAGATGGCATCAAATTAATATAGTGTGGTTTGGGAGTTATTTGTACTCTTCAGAATTCTATATTCTCCTTAGAACTCCCAAGGACTTGGAAATAATCCATAAAAAATTAAAAATAAAGAAAAACTTGAGAAGAATGAGCAAGCATTGACACTGTAGAATAAAAACAACAATGCTGACTATCAACAGGATCTTAACACAATCAGAGTAAATTATTCTAAATCTTAGTATACTTTCAGTACTCTCTTCTCATTAGCTGAGCTGAATCTCCTGTAAATAATTATGTTTCTGTTATATCTTATCTGGATAAATAACATTTGGACGCCATCAGAAAAGAACATAAATTCACTGACTGATCAGGATTAATGAGATGGCAAAAGCAATCTCAGTTAAAATTTTGAATTATATAATATAAACCAATAATCTATTTTATAAAATAATCTATTGTATTGATATAGAAAAGGCAATCTGAGTTGAAATGTTAGATTATACAATATAAACCAATATTCTATTTTGGATTTTATATTATACATAGCATTTCTTCATGAATTCTTACCCCTGGACCTCAAAACAACACTCTGGGATAGATAATACTGTTGTTTTTTTTTTTTAGATGATGTCATTTTGAATCCTTTCTACCTCTGTTCACTATAGTAGGTAAAGAGTTAGTAGACATACCTTTCACCTATCCCTCAGCCTGCTTAGTCAGAAAGTATAATCAGAATATCATATTTTCAGAATGCAAGGCCAGGAACTAGTTTTTCTGTTAGCCAAGTAACTATAGTTCCTAGGATGACTCTAGGACCTTCAAGTTATTCCCTAGGTTACAGCTTTCCTCTAATTCCCATGAGAAAATTGTAAGCTATAATGACTAGATTTCTGCCAAGATTCCTGCCTTAGCCTGAAATCCTAGAATACTGGGCTATACACCTGGCAGCATTTGACCTCTGTCCAATCTGCTCCTCTAGGCACAAAGATCCCGCTCTCCAAGAGCTGTCTCCTCCCTCCCTCTCCTCAGGTTTCCAGTGGGGTGATATTTACAGGGAAGTGACTAACCAAACCACAAAGCTGACTATGGGGAATAAGGCCCAGAGGGGATCATGGAATTTCTCAGGTTGTACAATTTAACATAAGAGATATAGAAATGAAAGTCAGATCTCCTCATTCCAGATCCAAGCTCCAGCAAGGCCCTTGTAATATTCTGGTATTCATTTACAGTAGTAAAGCTCTTAATAGGCATTATGTATATGTACACATATATGTATGTAACATATATAATATATTTGCACTCATATATTTTATACTATGTTGGCTCTATGTTATTGTACCTTTTATTTATTTATTTTACTTTTTATTTATTTATTTATTTTTTGAGACAGAGTCTCACTCTGTTTCCCAGGCTAGAGTTCTAAGGTGTCAGCCTAGCTCACAGCATGTGCCTTTTATAAGAACTCTGTGTGAGGTGACTACTATCAAAATTTCACATGTGAGTAAACTAAGGCTTGAAGTTAAATAACTAGTTCCACAACTGATAAATAAAAGAACTAGTATTCAAAGTCGTGACCTCTAAGATATGAAATTTTTAAAAATGGAGTTTCATGACTTTCAAATATAGTACATTTTTAAGTTTGATGACCAAAACTTTTTCATGTTTTTCTTTCTGCCTGAATTGTTCTATGTCTTTTAAAGAAGGTCACTGCTTTTGAATAAATGTGGTATGTGATTAAAGACTTCAAGAGGAGCATAAATTTGACTTGTGGTTAAAAACATCAGGATTTCAGTTACTGAGTTGAGTGAATTCACAACCTCCCACATACAATATTAGAGGGAATCAGGGAGACAATTTATGAATAAAATTAGAGTTCACAATGTACCTATATCAAAGTCCTAATATACCTAATATTCAAAGTCCTTTAACGCACAAGAATGTGGCTGAAACTCATAGGGCGGAGCCTCATGAAGGAGTCCTTCATGTTAAAAATGCTTCTGAAGATTCTGAATAATTAAAGGCTACATTAAACAATTTAAGGACTATTTATAGGCCTTATGAAGTATCACAAATTCTGAATCAGAGACATCTAAATTTTATGTCTATGTTATCAACCAAATATTCACTTTCAATGGATCCTGAAACATTGATATGAGCTGATCAGTTGCAAGGAGTCACCAAATAATTCTTACTTATGAAAGCTAAAATACCAAAGTCATGAGTTATCTTCTTTTTATCTTTTTTTTTTTAATGAAAATGAGAGAATTCAGTTATATCTATACCATTCAGCTCAATCCCTGGCTTTCTTAATGAAAAAGAGGGAACTGAACTCTGGATTTGTAGATAACTTTGGGCATGTACGTGAAAGTGGTCCAAGTCACATGAGTGCCATCAGTCATGTCTGACAAAAAGAAACAGAGATTGGAAACCATTGCTCTATTTAGAAGGAATTTGAGAACATTGTCTTATATTTAGTCATATTGCTAAAGCACTGAAAGAAACTGGGCAGATGCGGAGAACAGGAACCCTTGTTATTCCATGCCTCAGAGGATGCACCAGCATGCATATCTACATCAGGATGGACCTGTCACCTCCCATGCCTTCAAAAACAGGGATAACCAAGTACAACAGTTATCTCTTTAGAAACTCTTGTTCCAGGTAATTTCTCTCATCAGTAGCAATTTTAATCAGTGCCAACCCAAGCCATCCATAAAGAACAGGCAAACATGTAGATCTTTCCTGACATTATTTTTCATCATGGGAAAGAGAATGCCTGTCTTTGTTTAATCTTGTACTGCTGAATTTGATCACAGGGTGATGTCATTGTTCATAGACTCTAATCAGCCAGAATAAGAGACTTACTATTAATTTTTTTTTAAACTCTGTTACACCAAAGCATAAAGGTTTATAGGAAGAAAAGTTTTACTTTAGAGAAAAACAAAAATCTTATAAAATTGGGACATTTTCATGGTGAAGGAAAACTACAAAATTTCCATGAACATGTCACTGAACATTTTGGAAGAATGCATACGAGTACATTTAAGTCAGCAAGGAAACACTTAAGGGAGGAAATTAGTGAGGTAGTAATTGTTTAGTGCACTAAATGTTGCCCTGCTGACCTGAAAGAGGTAAAACTAACTCCAAAATCTTAAATTATTCACAGGAAGATGATTTTAATCAAATAGACTGTGACAATGCAATGTCATATACCTGTATTCTTTATTTAGTATCAGTATCTACCTAGTTTTCCACAAGAATTTGGTTTATTTCTCACATAGTTTATGGAGAAACATTTTGCCATGAACTTCACAAGGAAACCAAATTGTTTGGTTGAACCATCATTTTGTGATAATGAATTTACTATTAGACGATACATTTCCAGGATCTTAGAGCTAGAGATAAAATTCAGCTAATACAAGCACTTTTGCAGTGAATATGTGAACAAAAGGAAGTGCTCAAAGGAAAAACAGGAATGTAGCACGCATAAGGCACTTTTATCCTTTGATTCTCCAAATTTCTTGAGTTCTATAACTTACGTGTATTATGCAGAGTTTTGAAAGTTCAGGTGGTTGGTGACTAGGCTGATGAGAGGTGAGAACTGTATAACGGAGAGGAAGTTTAGAGATAGTTGCCACCTGATGGTTGGATAAAAACTGCAAAGATCTCATTCTACCTCTCTCTTCACATTGTGCTCCACATGGTCAAGCAATATTATTTATAGTCTGTGACTCTCACATAGGTAAGAACCAGAGACAAGACTTATATTATGGAAGATTCCACCACATACAAGGTATTGTAACCACACATCATTACTATAAATTGCCACTTGGAAATTTTCAATCAGAGTCTCTGTCTGTAAAATGAAAACATAGTGACAATAAGTGACATTGTGGAAAGAAAAGACATTCTAATGCAGCATTAAAAAGCTGCCATTAAGACTCTTATGGGTCCAGTGAAACTTAGATATCTTTTAACTGCAATTGCTGTAATGAAGTCAGTTCTAGATTGAGGCCAGTCTCCTAAGCAGTCACTTCTAGCTGGGAATAATCACCCCTCACTTGCACCACCTGTAAATGGTTCCCTCTTCTATGTTCCTGTTGTATTCTGATGGCTACTGTTGCATCTGTCCAACTCTATGAGTATTTTATGTATGTGTACATATAAGTTATAAGCAAATAAAATACAAATATTACTTTTATTGATTATTGAATTTCCTATCAATCCATCCCATATCAAGGGTTGAACTAAACTTTGAGAGGACTCAGGGAACTATAGCCTATTGAGGGAGGCAGAAATATAAAAATATGATAAGGCAGGCTAAGTTTACCTTAGCCTGATACTACACAAGATACTACACAAGTTTACCTTAGCTGATACTACACAAGAAATGAGGAAAATTAGCTTTGAGTATTATATTAATAGGAACATAAAGAAGAGTAACATCATCTAGCCTTGGGGAGTCAAAAAAGACTTCCTGGAGAAGGGAGTGTTGGACTATTTTACAAACTAGTATTAATGGATAAGTCTGACCTGACTACTAGTTAGGTGGAGAAATAGAGAAAGTCATTCTAGGCAGAAGGGAAAGCACAACAGTGTGTACATAAGAAAATAAGAATTTCAATGATGCCAGATTATATTGAAAAGCTGAGTGACAAAAAATGAGGGTATGGATCCTCAGACCAGGGGCACAGGATGGGAGTGGCCGTAGGACTTGCTGAAATAGCTTAGATTTTATGCTTAAGTGATGGGGGTCATGGGAAAAATTTAAAAGGAAGAGAAATGGTCATATTTCTATAGCTATGATGCTACTATTTTGCATGAAGGATGAATTTGAAGTGAATAATACTGAATATCAGGAGCCTAACTGGTCTTAATAGTGGTTTTGATAATCTGTGTGAGAAATTATGGGGTCCTGAGTTGGGTAATAATGTAGGTGAGCAGACAGGGCAGTGTTTGGTCCTCCACCCCGGCTTCACAACTAAGGAGCTTTGAAATATCCTGATATTTAAAAGGCCCTTCTACCCTTCAACATGGTTTAAATCCAAATTTACACTGAAGGATTGGTACTTTTTAAAGTTGTCCAGGTGATTTCAATCCAGCCAAGGGTGGGAGCTCCTGAACTACAGATACCTTTAAGTGGTAAAATGAACAGGTTCTGGTGATTGATTGATATGGACATGTAGAGAGAGACAGGTGTTAAGTATGAAGCCCAGATTTCTAGCTTAGGATACTGGGTAGAATGCTGATACTACACAAGAAACACAGGAAGAGTAGGATGGTTTAGTAGGAGTACAGTGAGATCAGTTTACCCACCTGAAGTGTCTGCAGAGCATACAGGTGATGTCCAGCCATCGGTTAGTTATATATCCAGACAGAGGGAAGAGGTCTGGGCTGTAAGTTTACAGGTAAGCAGCAAGTGCTCTCTCTGAGCAACGGCCTTAGGTTGTACAGAAAAGCAGCAAGAGCCTTGAACCTGTTGAAAACTTTCAAGAGGTATGTAGTAACAAATAAACTACAATTGAGCATCTGAAAAATGTTTATTGCATTCTCTCTGAGCAAAGCAGACAGCATTAATATAAGGTTGTGGCAACCACAGAGTTCAAGGATTGCTCTGATCACAGAGGTACAAGTGTTTAGCGATTGCTCAGTATTTCCCTGTGGAAGTGTGGCTATCAGTGTGTGTTTCCGGTTGGCTGGCTTTCAGAAGCATGGGTAGTGAAGCAGATGTCATGTTGCTTGTTGGCGTTTGTCACTGGATATCTGTTACCTATTATATTAATTTAAGCATTTATTTTATTTCTTTTTATATTCTTTGTAGAGATTTTATTTTGCTTCGTTTCCTTATTGTCTAAAATTGATGTTTTAAATCTTTTCAGGCTTCTTTAAAACTAGAAGCATGTAAAGATATAAATGTCCTCTAATTATCACCTGGGCTCTGTTCCCACAGTTTTCTTTCTTTCTTTTTTTTAAAGATCTTTGTAGATGATAGTTCTTTTGTTAAGTCGGATTTGAGGAACAATTTATAAACAGTAATAGTCACCCTTTGTAGGTGTATAATTCAATGTTTTTTGACAAATATATTCAGTCATATATCTTTCTAAAATTAAGATATAGAGGATTTCTACCAAGCATCTATCTCTTTGATGTTTTGATACATATTACATATTCTTACTTAAGAGTCTCCGTTATGTACATTGAATAAATGGTATCTTTTATGTCTATTTATACTGTTTTTGATTTCCACTCTGACCTTTCACTCATGCTCCCTTGTTTTCATCTGCGTTTTGAATTTTTCAAAAATCTCTGTGCTCATGTTTCTTCCAAACTCTGTGGAAATTCTTTGATATTTCTATTGGAATTGTTGTTTTTTGTTTTTTTGGTTTTTTTCTGAGGGTAATTTTATTTGCTTGTATTGGTTATTCATGGTCACTACCAGCCTGGGATCACTTTCAATTAAATTATCTTCTTGAATTTTTTGAAAGACCTTTGTACTATGTGTTCAGACCATAAACCTATGTAAGGGAGATTCTAGCTTCCTTCCAGCTCTCAACTCATTAAGATCAAGAAAAACTAAATTTTATATAATTTTCCAATTTTATATTTACCCATTTGTTAATTTTTCATTTTACAATAAGTTTTTGAAGTACTTTCCTATTAGATTCCCATCATGATTAGTCACTCTAAGCTCTTACATTCTGTGCAGCTATCACAATGGAAGCTCTGGGTTACAAGGTGAAAGCTGGCTTTGTAATTCACTTTCTCAAGTCCTTGCTTTTACTTCATTTTTACTTCTGCAAATATCTTACTTCCTTATCAGGTCAGTAATAAATTTATAATTATTGTTTTAGTACTTCTTCAATTTTCAAAGTTTGTTTTAATCCAGAGGGCCATTCAGAGCCTATACTATGGGAAATAGAAACTAGCTTGTGTATTTTTAAAATGATCCCAGGAAAGTCTATTTGTACACTGAAATTTGAAAACTGCTGAACTACACCTCATAAAATTTATTCTTAAATGCCTGTGTGTAAAATAGCAAGAATCTGAACAAAAAGAGGAAAAGCCAACACCAAAATATTTTTAAATGTTAAAACCAACAACAACAACAACAAAAAAACCCCAAGTAGTCTTTTAGGTATATTTGGCCCAAATCGATTTAGCATAAATATATAGACTAGCCACTCTTCACTCCTTTATTGTGCTGAGGAGGTTCCCAAAAAGTGCCAATCACAATTCCTGTATGACATGACTAATCATCAGAAAACTATTAGATTTAAATAAATATGCCAATGGTCATATACCAAATGAGTTAATAAGCTGCCATGATTCTAAATGCAAAGATGGTGTAGTTGCTGGCAAATAATTAATGCCCCTACTTCAATCTTCTTTAGAAAAGCTAGATTTGAACCAGGTATTAGAAGTTGAGAGAAGTTGACCATGTTAAGATGGAGAAGTGGTGATAGGATTCCAGACAAGGACAAAAATTTGATCAAAGTCTCAGAGGTAAGAATGACCATGGAAAATCGAGGCTAGTGTCACTCACTAATAGATTGACAAAGCAATAGACCATATGATATATGGATATGGAGCCAGAGCATCTGAACTGAACTACTGGCTTAACTAACATCATCCTACACAGACAACAGAATATTTACTGTTTGATTGGGAATAGCTTTGAACAACTAGCTGAATTTTTTAATCTTTATTTTTAAGTAATAACAAATATAACTCTTTAAGCAAGGAAATAACATGATAGAAGAGATCAAAATCAGGAAGACCAACTCAGAGGAATGAAGGGAGTTATCATGAGATATCTTGGGCTCAACTAAGTATCATGTAAGTGACTGTTATGTTACAGCTCATTCCAGAATGTTTGCAAACTTACTAATAATTGATGGATCCAATTCAGATATGTTACAGCTAAAGTTTAAATGCTATCAATATTTCTTGTCCAATCCAAGGAATACTTGTAAAGGGTTGAGGTTAAAAAACATTTTTTCCTGGCCGTCAGTTTTCTTTATGTATGTGTTAAATGAGCTCAAGCTTCAACTATGAGAAAGAAGAGGCATGAATATCATATATTCTTGTAAATAACATGCACCATCTTATTTATTGACACCAGTGCTATAGTAAACCTGCTGGTAAACTGGTGATGAAGTATGTATGATTCTTCTGAAATGCAGATAACTCATAGATTTGATGTTCATCATCTTTATATATGTGATTTTTTTCATTGTATGTGTTAGCTAAATGCTAAAATAAAGTTACACATCTTTCCATTCCACTGAAAACACATACTATTTTTAAAAAGTATTTATTTTAATAGATTTAGGGGGTACAAATGGTTGGATAATTTATATAGTAGAAACACATAGTATTTTTGACACTCCCTGATTATGGCTACCCTTCCTTTAATCAGTAAAGAAGAGAAGAGGGTTAGAGGGGAGTACTTGGATAAACTAATAGTTTATTGAACAATTATCATGTCAGGCCTCTTGCATACATGAATTAATATTACTATTCATAGAAACACTGCTAAGTAACTACACATATGCTCCCATTTATAAACTGGCTCAATTTTGCATGGTGAAACAGAAAATAGTTTGAGCAAAATGTCAGATTCTTCAGCCTCATCTATCCCAACTAACCATGATACTTTATAGTGACTGAACCACTGGCTCAGGAATACAATGGGAATATCATTTATGAATATAAATTATTATATGTAAAGTTCTAAAAGCAGGAAGTAATATATATATAATCTGTAATACTATAGATGTAGTATCTGTATTATATATACAGTAATGCATATGTGTACAGAAGTATATATTACATATGTTGGGGTTCAAAACGTGGTACTCCAAAATATATAGTACCTTAGCATACTGAGTATTTTAAGTTGAAGGAAATTAAGAAAATTGTAGAAGTAGGAAGGGCATTTTTTTCTTTTCTTTTCTTCTTTTCTTTTCTTCTCTCTCCCTCTTCTCCTGAAGATTTTCATGTGATAGTTGTACTGTCCTATATCTGGAAGAAAGAAATGTCAGATGAAGAGGCCAAGAAGAATCTGAACAGACAGGCCTTGCTAAGTTCCCCCAGTTTACCATTAGGTAATATCCTTTTGTCCTTCAGTCATAATCAGTATGAATATTCATAAAACACAGTTTGCCTGAGTGTATCTTCATTTCTGAGAATTCTATACCATGTAAAACTCTCTAGAAATAAAATGTTACACTTTTTGTTTTGTTAACTCGTTTTCTGTTTTAGCAGTCTTGGGCCTTGCTTTACACACATATACATGTAAAGAACACAAATAATATATATGGGGTCTTCAAAATGCTCATGCAAATGAATGTTATGAAAAAACTATGCATGGGTTTTAAATTTTTTTGCACCAAAATAAACTCATACTAACTTTATAACATGTCTGAATGGGATCTAGTTTGAGGCACTAAGAAAAACAAGGTATTGAAAAGGGCCCCCATTGTAGCTACATGAATTGTGTTAAAATTGAAGCAAGAACAAACCTCAAATTTGTGGTGAAGCTTAGGTTGAATAATAATGAAATCATTGATGCTTTACAAAAAATTTATGAGGACAATGCCCTAAAGAAATCAGCAGTTTACAAATTGATAACCATTTTAAGAAGGGATGAGATGATGTTGAAGATGAAAACCATGTTGTCATATCATCCACACCAATTTGCAAGGAGCAAATTAATCTTGTTTGTGCCTATGGAAAAATACCATGTTGCATGGCAAGAGTGATGCTATCTTGAAACAGAACCACCATGATGAGTAATGTTTGACCCCTGCATATAAAAATGTTCTATAGCAAGGTCTTTAAACAATGCCTGTAGCATAAATAACCCTCATAAAGATACTTATCTAACCTTCCCCATTGTCATGAGTTTGGGCCCAAAAATCTGAGATGTGATAAGCTGCACATGCTTTACCAAAAAAGCTTGATATATAAAGGATATTTTGTGGAGGGCGGGTACAGAGAATCCACTGTCTTGCATCCATTTGCAACATTACTTCTATTTGTAAGTCCATATGAAATATTTTTCTTTTGAGTAAATGGATTTGTCAGCCTCTTTCTTGGCTTCAAATCTCCCTCAGCCTTTAAGTCAGGTTTACATATTCCTGCTCACTGTGGAATAGTTCCCTAATTGAAGAAGATTGATGATTAACAGCACAAACAAAAGCCAATACCATAGACATCTCAATTGATTTAGCTTACACTATTCTGACCAAAAAATTAAAGTTAAGCAACCTTTTCACTCAATAGGTACCAAAATTTTTGTGTGTCCATCAGCTGCAGACAAAAACAGAACTTTGAATGAAAATTTTAAACCAGTGACATCAAGATCCTAAAGCATTTCTTTGAAAGATTGTAACAGAAGCTGAAACATGGCTTTACCAGTATGATCCTGAAGACAACACACAATCAAAGCCATGGCTACCAAGAGATGGACATGCTCCGGTCAAGCAAAAGTGGACCAGTCAAGAGCAAAGGTCATTGCAACAGTTGTTGGGGATGCTTAAGGCATTTTGCTTATTAATTGTTTGGAGGGCCAAAGAATGATAACATCTGCTTACTATGAGAGTGTTTTGAGAAAGTTAGCCAAATCTTCAGCAGAAAAATCTCCCAGGAAAGTTTCAACTGATAGTCCTTCTCCACCACAATAATGTTCCTGTTGATTCCTTTCATCAAACAAGGGCAATTTTATGGGAGTTTCTATGGGAAATCATTAGGAATCTACCTTATAGTCCTGATTTGGCTCCTAATGGCTTCTTTTTGTTTTCTAATCTTAAAAAACATCAGTAAATGACATCCATTTTTCTTTAGTTAATAATATAAAAATGATTGTACTGACATGGTTAAATTCCCAGGACCCTCAGTTCTTTAGTCCTTCAGTAATGGACTAAATGTCTGGTACCTTTCCTTAAATAAGTATCTTGAACTTGATGGGGCTTATGTTGAGAAATAAAGTTTATATTTTTTATTTTTATCTTTTAATTCCATTTTTCCAAGAACTTTTTGAAGTCCTTTCCTATACACTCACAAACACACACACAATACACACACACATACACACACACACACACATACAGAAGTTGGGATGCCAAGAAGGAAGATCTTAGAGATCTTATTTTAATACTGAATTAAATTTGTCAATATTGAGAGGCAGAGTACAGATGATATGGGGGAAGTGAACCCATGTTACAAATAAAGTAGAAAATAAAAGTTCTCTACATTGGGCATACATTCTGACAGGTGGAAACACAGTCTAATTATCTGGCTTTCATAGCACCTTTAATCATAGTCATATATTAGGTGAATATAAATAATACTTTAGGCACCTCCAGATGGGAAGAGTTACATGAAAAAATCTTCAGAGTTCTACAGACTTGTCCATATTGACCTATTCATCTGCCAGCAAAACTAGAACTGCCCATAGCCTGTCTTGCTGTTTGTCAGAAAATACTTCTTACATTGTTCAAACCAAACCTCTATTGTTCTTTAGGAGGGTCTCTTTAATTCCCAGGAAACAAAGGTTTCTGAGCTGTATTCAATGAGACCAGGGTGGGTAGACTGCTGAGACAAGTATTTGAACAAGGAAGTTTGAGCAGATGGGCTGGTGGGCCTCCTCTATCCTTCTCTCATTGAAACAGAACAGCTTCGTTTTATTTATATCGATATTGGGATGCTGCATAATATTTTATTTTTTTAAAAAGTCTGATGCTAAAATTAGCTTGAAAACATCTGTGCCAGGAGATGGTGAGTAGAAATGGATTAATCAGATACAGTAAACACTATTGATTTTAGAGCCTTAAAGTTTAAAGGAATTATTAAAATGATTTTCAAATTGCCAAGACAGGCTGAATCACGCCTTGGAGACAGCCATGTATGTTGCCTAAAATAAGGTTGGCGGATGCTGGGGCAGACAGTTGGTATTCCTTGATTTAGCTCTTAAACTTCCTTTGTGCTCAATTTTCTGGCTCCGTTCCTGATTGATAGTTACCTCGCTAGATACCTTGTTTCTCTAGACTTTCTCTTGGCATCATGCTTCCATAACAGGTAACCTGATAAATTGCCACATGTTCTTTTCAAATGTTTAAAATTAGTCCCACTTTTTATTTGAATAAATATTATATTCATATGATATAGCAAAAGGCAAAAGAAGGTATAAAATAAAAAGTATATCTTCCTTTCAACTGGATCTCCCAGCAACTGAGTTTCCTTTTCCAGAAGCCACTACTAGTCATATGCTTCTGTCTTTGTGCAGATGTTCTCTGCATGTGGATAGGTGAACAAGCATGTTGGTTTTTTTTTTATCTTTTGACAAATATCCAATAAACTTTTCTGGACTTTGCTTTTGTTACTTCGCATATTTTCTAACAATTATTCTATATGCATGTATGATGATCTCATTCTTTTTTTGAAGAGACTCTTCTATTATGTAAATGTTAATTCCATTATTAGTATTTAGGATTTTTAATGCTACAATGAATCTATGTACATATTTATGTAAACACATCCATAGGACAAATTCCTAGAAGTGGAATTGCTGCTTCTGCATCAAATTTCCATAGATCTTGCCAAATAATTTTCATAAATATGGTATCATTTCACATTCCTGGAAAAAAATACAAGAACATTTGTTTCCATACTCTCACTAACACAATGTGTTTCTAAACATTTAAATTTGTGCTATTAAAAATTATCTTATAATTTTAAATTATATTTATCTTATTATGAAAGAGTTTGAGGTTGAGCATCTTTTCACATGCTTCAGAGCCATCTATACTTGCATTTCTTTGATCTGCCTAAATCTTTTGCCCCTTGGTACCTAGGTTGCTGTTATTTCTTCTTACTGATTTATTGGAAAGTTTTGCCTATTAAGAAAATTAACCCATCTCCTATCACATGAATTAGAATTTTTTTATGTTTTCTGACTTTTTTTTAGTGTATTTGCTGTGTAGAATAATTTAGAATTATGTAATAAAATGCATGATTTTATTTTCCTTTTATGACCTCTGTTTTATTCCATCATTTAAAATGACTTTCCCATTTCAACATAAAACAAAACTTTCCCAAATTGGCTTCTTATATTTTAAGTTTTATCTTTCAAATATAAGACTTTAATTCATCTGAAATTTATTGTCATGTAAATTTTTAAGAAAGGATATTTTTAATTGGATAACCAGTTGTCCCAATAAAATTAATAAATCATTTGTTTTTCCACCTATGATTTCAAATGTAAACTTTAATATATAAGAAATCCCTATATTTTATTTTCTGTTTCTGAACTTTTAGGACTTTTGATTGATATATTAATGTCCTAATTCATCACTGTTTTAGTTAGAAGATATAGTTGAATATCAAATATAAATATCTCCCATCATTCCTCTTTCAAAACAATTTCCTGGGTTTAAAAATATTTTTGCTTCTTTAAATGTAAAGTTCAAAATTATCTTATTGTTTTTCATGTTTTCACTGAAATCATTTTAATTTTATGGACTGATTTAGGGAAAACTTACATCTTTATGATATTGAATATTTCTAATCAATAGCCTGATATAGTTTTACATTTTTAAGTCTTTTAAAAGTTTGTATCAACATTTGATGTTTTTTCTTTATCTAGAACTTGCCCACTTCTTAGCAGGTAAGCTCTTGGGTAGTCTGTTCATTTATCTTATTAAATTACTTTGGTAAATGAGGTCTTTTTTTTCATTACACTTCTCTCTCTCTTACATGGTTATTTGCTCAATTTCCTTCAATACACCCAAGTAGAAAAGAATAATGCATTCTGAATGTGTGTGCATGCATGTCTATATGTGCATGTGTGTTCATGCATCTATGTGTGTGTGTGTGTTTGGTATAAGTGAATTTTAATTCCTACCAGTTGGTTAATTGACATTTGAAGTATATTTATCAGAAATATACATTCTAATGTACTACTTGATCTCTTCAAATATTATTATTGAAATGTACACCAGAAAGTTTATTGAATAACAAAAGAGATGTTGGAAATATAGATTACCTAGTTAGACTAATGGTGTTTAAGATATGTGAGAAGGCTGAAAAGCTTTTAAGGAAGCTCTGTGCCTTAGCATAAATGAGATAAGAGAATCCAAAGGAAAGCAAGCTCAGCCTCCCAAAGCTTTATAGCAGCACCTAAGATACAGAGTCTTGTTCACTTTGTGTTCCTGCATTTCATGGAGCTCTCCATAGAATGACTCAGCTGGCTTGCCCTCACACAAGAATGCCACCAGGTCTACCTCAGAGTGAGTCTTTACAGCTTGTCATTGGTCAGATTGTATCTTGCTTTGACATATAAGAACCAGTTACATGACCATTTTTGGAATACTTGATAATAACTGTACCTTTTTGGGAACTTTACCTAAGTCCTAATATCACTATTAAATATTATGTTAACAGTGACTGGTTTCCTGATGACCTTGCACAAATCCATGTAGATCACATAAGAAAGCCTTAACTGCAATTGATCTTGGCAGAATGCCCTGTCATTCTCCTGGAATATTAGAGCATACAAGTCTTGTGAGGAGTTGCCATTTGTCACCTACCTATCTCATTTCCTCCCATTCCTAGCTATTAGTTATGGTACTGGTCAGCTACAGTGTGAAATTAGCTCCTCAGCAACAGGGTGCCCAACCATTTATGGTGCATGGTTATCTGATCCCTTTGTTCTGGTGCTGTCCCTTGTTCTGATGTTGAGACAAGGGATGTAACAAGACGTCACCTGTTCTTGATTTTATTGTCCATGTAAATAACAACATGTGTGAATCTCAAAAGGGTTTATGGTTTCCTTCACATCCAAATCTGTCAGATTTGCTAGATAGGTTTCTGGAGAATAAAGTTCCAACCTTCATATACTTCTAATAATTGGAAGCTACTGCCATTTTCTGAAATAATCTAAGAATTGATAAATAGATAAAATGGTTCTAGATCATAATATTGGTTTATGTGAAGGGTATTGATTTCCTACTGTTTTTTATCTCATTACCTTATTGAATTCTTTTAACATTTATAATAGATGTTAGTTTTTCCCTTTGGTTTTCTAGATTCCATTGCTTTGAGATGACACTGGTCTCCCCAGTAAACACTGTCTTTAACTAGTTTTGATTTTGACTAGACTCAGCCTATACACAGTCAATTTTCATTATTCATGGTAGTTATATTCTATAAAGTAAATACTGAACCTTAGCTCCTAGGAAAAATAATGATTTATACAGGATATATAAATAAGCATATATTAAATATTTATACATTATATTATATATAATTATAACAAAGAATTACATATATACAAAACATACATATATCTCACATAGATGTTAATCTTAAATCCTAAAAACTACTCATCCCGATAGATTCTATTTTCTTTTATTTTACAAAAGAAAAAATGAATTTTGAAACCATTGAATGGCCTGTCTGAGGCTGGTCCACTAACAGGTTCCGAAGTTGAGATTCAACTGGAGGATCTTGCATGACATTGCCCTGCACACCCAATCTCTATCTCGGGTCATCGCTGTATAAGAGCTGAAACAAAAAGCAGAGTGTTACCTTGTTAGACCTTAGCTGGGGAAAGATGCAATGCATGACTAAATGATAGCAAAAGAGTATTCATTTAGGGGTTACAAATGATTTTAGTGATAGGCATATTCATAAATATAGACATGTGTTCCAGTTCCAAGCAACGTACTAGTCTTCACATTTGGGGACAGGATTAGGGGCTAATGGCCTGTCAGAAGGAGAAACCCAATTCTTAACTTGGACAGATATGCTTGGATATCAACACTACTGAAAATTTACCTTCAGAATATTAGTATCTGGCACCTGAAGCGACAAGATGAAAGTCTGGAACCAAATCAGAGTTTTGCATTAATTTTGTAGTGTCGCTTACAAGAATTGATGAGAGGAAAGGAAAGGTACTCCAAAGGACAAAGACCAGATTTTATTCAGAAATGTGACTCACAGTGAAAAATATTTAAATAAATATGGCCATAAAATAATGTTAAAATTCAAGAGAAGGGCCAGGGATAGTGGCTCATACCTGTAATCCTAACAGTTTAGGAGGCTGAGGCAGGAGGATCACTTGAGGTTGTGAACTTGAGACCAGCTTGAGCAAGAGCAAGACCTCATCTCTACAGAAAACAGAAAAATTATCTGGGCACAATAGTTTATACCTATAGTCCCAGCTACTTTGGAGACTGAGGCAGGAGGATCACATGAGCCCAGGAGTGTGAGGTTGCAATGAGTTAAGATGATGCCACTGCACTCTATCTCAGGCAACAGAGTGCAACCCTGTCTCAAAATAAATAAGTAAAATTTTTAAAAAAGAACATAAAATTCAAGGGGAGGAAAATACAGTGATTACATACATACTGAATATAAAACTGGAATTTAAAAACTCAAAAGAGAAATTGTTTTCAACATTTCAAATGAAGTTGCCTAATGTTTAATTATAACTATCAATGACTTTAAAAGTTTCTAAGTCCCCCCATTACATTCTGATTGCTGTGTCAGCCATTCACAGTCAGAGATAATCTCCTATGAGGTATCAGGTACATGATTATAGGCCTCCTATGTGGCTGTTAGAAAATATTTTTAATTGTTTAAACTCTGTACTTCCTAAAAGGAGTAATTCCTTAGCAAAAAATAGTATGAGTTTATTGAATTAATTTATTCAGTCACCAGTGTTGTCTTTCAGAGATTAGGATTTTAAATTGTTAGAATATAGTTAGTATAAGTAGGTTTTAATACAACTGAGGATATGATAATATTTAGCCATAAGTGACTACTTAGTGGAAGCTTTAGTTAGCCAAAAAGTCAACATGAGAATACTTTGACACTATTTTAACAAATACAAGAAATTTCCTTTTCCTTGAATAAACTCATACTAATTTTTGCAAAAGAATTACCTGATCCTTTACTAAGGATTATATTCCCTAAGACTATGTTATAGTAAATGGCATTGGCACCTGCTTTAGTTCTTAGGCTCCCAGGCTGTTCACCTTTTGCTGGAATTCTTGAGTCAGTACCTTAGAGAAACTGTGTGTCTTTGCATTTTAGAATTTTTAAATAAAGATGAAGACACATGGAAACAATAAGATGACCAACAGTCTGCTTTAAGGCATAAGAGATACAAGCAATTGTGCTTTCAAACTGAATACCAGATCTTATATAGGTCAGGACAGAAAGTATTTCCTGGAAAAATAAGTTAGGTTTTAAGATAGATCTTAAAGGATTCACCTTTAGAATTATAATGGCCTATTGCTAAGAGCCATATAAGCAGTCATAGATAAATTCAGTCTTCCTTTAAATTAGTTAAATTCATCTTTTCATGATTCTCATGATCTCCTTCCCAGAATGTGCTTTTATAGTCAGAAAATGCTGCTGTCTGCCTCAAACAAGGGCAGTGCAGATATGTCTTTGATATATTGATTTCTTTTCCTTCAGATAAATACTTAGTAATGGGATTGCTGGATCATAGGGTAGTTTTATTTTTAGTTTTTCGAGAAATCTCCATACTGTTTTTCACAACAGCTGTACGAATTTCATTCCCCCCATTACATTCTGATTGCACTGTTCCTATCAACAGTGTATAGGATTTCCTTTTTCTCTGAGTCTTCTCCAATATCTGTTGTTTTTTGTCTTTTTAATAGTAACCATTAGAACTATAGTAAGATGATATCTCACTGTGGTTTTGATTTGTATTTCCCTGATAATTAGTGATGTTGAGCATTTTTCATATACTTTTTGACCATTTGTGTATCTTTTTTTGAGAAATGTCAGTTCATGTTTTTTGCCCATTTTTTAATATAATTATTTTGCTTTTTACTGTTGAGTTGCTTGAGTTCCTTTTATATTCTGTATATTAGTCCCCTGTAGTATGAATAGTATGCAAATAATTTCTCCCATCCCACAGGTTGTCTCTTAACTCTGTTGATTATTTTATTTCTTTTGCTGTGCAGAAGCTTTTTAGTTTAATATTGTTTCATTTGTCCATTTTTGTTTTTGTTGTTTTGGGGTCTTTACCATAAAATCTTTACCTACACCAATGTCCTGAAGAGTTTTCCCTGTGTTTTATTCTGTAGTTTAATAGTTTGGGGTCTTATGTTTCAGATTTTAACCCATATTGAGTTTATTTTTTATATGTGGTAAGAGGTGGCAGTTGAGTCATTCTTCTGCAAATGGTTATTCAGTTTTCCCAGCACCATTTATTGAAGAGAGTGTCCTCTCCCCAATGTATATTCTTGATGACTTTGGTGAAGATTAGTTGTCTCTAAATACTTGGATTTATTTCTGGGTTCTTTATTGTGTTTCATTGGTCTATGTATCCATTTTTATACTGAAACCATGCTGTTTTGGTTAATGTAGCCTTGTAATATATTTTGAAGTCAGGTAGTGTGATTCCTCCAGCTTTGTTCTTTTTGTTCAGGATTACTTTGAATATTTGGGCTCTTTTTCAGTTCCATATGAATTTTAGGATTGTTTTTTCTATTTCTGTGAGAAAATATCATTGACATTTTGATAGCAGTTGCATTGAATATGTAGATTGCTTTGAGGAGTATGCACATTTTAACAATATTAATTCTTTTAATCCACAGGAATGGGCTGTCTTTCCATTTGTGTCCTCTTTAAGTTCTTTCATCAGTGTTTTGCTGTTCCTTATAGAGGTCTTTCACATCCTTGGTTAAATTTATTCCTAGAGGGTTTTTTTGTAGTTATAGTAAATGGTATTGCCTTCTTGATTTCTTTTTTGGCTATTTTATTCTTAGTGTGTAGAAATTCTACTGATTTTTGTATGTTGATTTTGTATCCTTCAACTTACTGATTTTATTATTAGTTCTAATAATTTTTTGGTGGAATCTCAATTTCTCTACATAAAAGAGCATGGCATCTGCAAAGAAGTACAATTTTATTTCCTCTTTTCCAATTTAGATTATATTACATTTTTGAGAACTATACTTTAGTAAGGTATTTACAGATGCTTATGAATTTTATAGACTTACACAATGATCTTGTGTTTAGTCTGAAAGCAGTACCCAAATGTGACCACATTTTTGAAGAATGATTCATGCTAACCAATCTTGAATAAAGATTTATGGATGAGACAGTGATAAATATATTTATTGGCATTAGGAGATATGATGTAGTTATGTCCAAAATACTCAGATTTGCTAATTAGATCCCTTATTTAGGCTATTAAGAGACCTTGAAAACCAAGTTAATCACCAAAGCAGTCCTTGGTGAGGAAAAAAATAGGACACTTTGAATTAGAAAATTTTGGGTGAAATATTGTTTGGTCTATGGAAAAGCCAGCAAATAATTCTCCCCAGTCTGTTGTGGTTGCTAATCTCCATTTGTCACTAGCTCTCTCTCTTTATAGCCTTATCTAATGTGTTCTGTGTCCCAGGAGGCTGATCTCTATGGCCTGATTCATCTGGTCAGCATTTAAGATTTATTTCAAATTTGATACAGTCAATGGAAGGCACTGGCAGAAGACTGGAGTATGAGAGGAAATAAGGGCTGGGGAATTTCACCTGTGCTCTCTCTGTGCTTCGGAACCAAATCCCACCACCACCACTCCTGCTAGAGGCCCCTCTACCATGGCTTTATCTCTCATAGGGATCTTGTATTATTATTTTCTTTCCTTTACCCTTTCTATGGGCAGTAAAGTCTAGTCTCTGTATGTATCAATATCTCCTATTTCCTTAAACCAGGAATGGTTCTAAACCCTTATGAAAATAATTGCTCCATTAAGGTCTTTGTTCTTTGAACTAACATCCCTCCTTAACGAGCCTTCCACAGAGAAGGCAGAATCAGTTCTTCATATACCTGTTTTCTTTATAATGTATAAGACCCACCTTAGTTGTATCTTTGCCTCACACATTTCTCCCAAAGTATTAGGCAATATTTCTTCCTTCAAGTCACATACTCAGTTGAATTTGGTGTTTACAAGACATTCCCTATTCTTTCATGCCAATTCTATATGTCTTTCTGAAATATACTTTTTTCCTATTTTGGTCCACTTGGAAAGAACTAATGATTTTTTTCCATATCAATCTGCCAAACCCTAATTTTCAAAGACTGCCATGGTCTACAATGCAATAAATTTGGAGGGGGAGGAAAATTAATATCTTATATATATCTGCACACCAAGGAGATCCCTAAATATCAGCCCATTATAAAATTCAACAGTAAATTATACAGCTCCCAGCATGTCATCATCTATATTTCTTGCCCCTTTCCAAATATTGAATGTTCCCTAATCAATGGTACTTCTAGTACACCTGCTCTATTTCATTTACATTGTACGAAAATAGCACATTTAGATTTAAATGAAGCCTAAAGTTTTGCCATGGTAACCTTCTTTTTTATAGTACTTTAAACGTAATCTTCTGCCATATGTCTCGGTGTATCCAACCATCTCTCAGACCCAAATCAGAATTCACTTTTCTATAGTCACTTTCTGTATACATTCTCTACCTAATTAACAACTCTGGGGCTCCCAGCCTGATAAACGCACATTCTTACACAACAGTGACAACTATAATTTATCCTTATCATGTAAAGATATGTCTAGAAATTTGGTATTATAAGGCATTATAATACCAATGGCAATATAATACTTGATGTCTAGAAATTTGGTATTATAAGGCATTTTCAGTATCCTTTCCCATTATGTTGGGACTCTAGCTATAGATCCCTATAATACTCAATCTTAAAGAACAAGCTCAAACAGAACCTCCATTGTAACTTCCTTCTTGACTGCTCTTATTCCAGAGAGTATTTGTTTTTATTTTTCTCTGTATAACAAATACTTTGTAAATGTTTCTGTTACAACACTTTCCACATGGTACCATTATTATATGTTTACACATAATGTATTTCTTGCTGTGTTGTGAATCCTTAAAGCCTAGGTCACATCTGAGTTATCTTTGTATCTTTAGTCTCTAACATTTTGATGCCCATCACTTAAAAATATGATTAATAAAAATTTGAATAAATGAAAAAAAGGAAGGCTTGAATGATATGGATTAGGTTACCATTTTCTTTAGAGGCATTCAACTCGTGTATGCATCCTGGTTACATTAATTGGACTTGGATATGTTCCATACCTTCCGGCCACAGGGATACTTTCTTGCTATTTAATTCTTTTTTCATTCTAAGCTTATACTCGATTGTTTGACTCCTAGGGAGTGACTTTCCCATTTGTTCTGGGGACATATCTTTGTCGCCACTAAGACTTAGCTTGTCAGTGGGGCTTATAGGGAGCTGAGCATGTTGATGGCTTAACTTTGTGAAGTGGGAATCCTCAGTGAATCAAGCATTTTATTAGAATCGTTTGTCACCTTCAGCCAACTCAGTTACTTTCTTTGCTTCTGAGTTGACAGACATAGCTGATAACTCTTATTTGTCTAGAACAAGCCTATGTTTTCCCAATCCTTGGATGGGAGAACATATATCTGTCCACGGAGATTATAAATAGAGGTATCTCCTTATGGTGACCTTTAGTAGTATGTACAGCTCTCTGTAAACTATGAAGTGCTACAGCGAGATAAGAATCAATATTATCACTGAAAATGGTAAATAGGACACCGGAATTATTTTAAACATTCACTTTAAAAAACGTACTTCAATGTGACACTCTTCAGAAAAAGTACCTTCCAGGCTGCATATGCACTTGTTAGTTTATACAGATTATCTCATTGGTATATTATGGGTTACTATTAATAATGAGAGCTTGCCTTACAAGGAAGGTGAGAAAAAAATATAACTCATTAAGGAAGAATGTAGAAAAATGTCAGGAGCAAGGAAGTTATTATTCTGGCTGTTGTTGAATACCAAATAGAAAAGAGGCTTAACAGTTTCTAATTCTCCTCCAGGAGTGGCCAAACTTATTTCTGTAATCTTAGTTCTAGCATTTTATTTCTTGTTGCACAGGCAAACAAATGAATAAAAAGACTTTTACAATCTCATATTTCTCTTGTTTTTCTTCTACTGAACTTGTGATTTCTTTTTTAATTGAAGTAAACACACAGATTATTAGTACCCAACCCCCTCCCTCTTTCTTAACACATTGAGGAACTTTGAAATCTCTTTAATTGGGAACCCAGGTACCATGTTAGGCTCTGCCAATACACATTTGAATTTGACATGAAGTCTGCTTTAGACAGTATACAGTCCAATATGAAGTTAAAAATTGTTTTCAAGGTATTCTAATAATTTATGGATTGCATATGATTATAAATTAGTTTTTTGTTTCCATTTTATTTTTGTTTTTTTAAGAGATGGGCTCTTGTTATACTGTCCAGGCTAGAGTACAGTGGCTATTCACGGGCGTTATTCCACTACTAATCAGCATGGGAGTTTTGACCTGCTCCGTTCCCAACCTGGGCCAGTTCACCCTTCCTTAGGCGACCTGGTGGTCCCCCTGCTCCTGGGAAGTCACCATATTGATGGCAAACTTGGTGCAAACACCCCATCTACTGCTATAGTGCACTAAAGCCCAGAACTCCTGAACTTAGAATATCCTTTGGCCTCAGCCTCCCCAAGTAGCTGGGAGTACAGGTGTGTGCCACCATTCCTGGATTGATCTTTAGATCTGTAAAAGTTTATGGGGGGTGGGAAAGGACATAAGTATTCTTTATTATGTGGCCAGGAATTGAGATTGAGGTTTTATTTATTTATTTTTTGCCCCAAACCCTCCATACCAGCAAATATAATAAACTTTGATGATAGCTTAGAGGAATTGATCAGGTCTGGTGTTGGACTGGACTCTTGTAACAAACTAGTGTCATGGAATTTTAAGATGAGAAAGGATCTTAAGGATTGTTTGGCCATTCCTCTTACACAGTGAAAAGCAGGTATTGATTATGTAACATGAATTGTCCAAGAATCACAAAAGGACAGGAAACCTAAGTGGTAGCCTTCTTCTCAGTTAGGTTGCTTTGGGATGCAAAGGATAAAATAAAGCAAAATAGAATAAAACAATACAAAAGCAAATGTAGCTTTAGGCAACCCTTTTTTCAATCTTGGCTCAACATTTGCTCAGTATAGAGTCTATTCTCAGGCAAATATGTCCTAGTGGTACCCTGTGACTGCCAGCAGTCCTTGGTTTTACATCTATCCTGGTTCATAGCCAGTGGGAGACAAGAGCTATCCTTGCATTCCCGGCACGACTGTGAAGATTCACTCCAATCACATGTCCCAGCTCACCTGATTATTGAGCCATGTAAATATAAGGTACAGACTGGCTATTCTAGGTTCTATACCCATAGCTATGGATGGAAGGAGAGAAAGGGAAATACATGCTAGGAAGACAACAAAGATATGACATCATGGTGTCTAATTACAGTAGCTACTTTTCAAACCTAAACAGATCAAATTAATTTTACTTATCTTTATACATAAGAGGATATCCTTTAAATTTCAAGGACTTTAATCAATAACTATATTTTATATTATCATGGTATATTATTTTGCTTTCCTGGATATGATACTGTCCTTCCAGCAAGACTGTGAGTTGCATAGTATCATACACTTCTTTGTATCCTCAGTAAACACACTGCATGGGACTAGGCCCACAATAAATGCATGGTAAACAGGCAGCAAATTGGTGTGAATTACTATCTAGCACATTATTTTCCTCTATCAGGAGGCACTGTATCTTTTTCCATTTATTTTTCCTGTACCAAGCATTGATATCCAAGATCTGAAATGATTTAGAGCCTGTTCTATCTAGCTTTGAATTTGTCATTTTGTTTTGAGCTTGGCATTTTTGGGAAAAAAAATCACATTTGGAACACATTCTTTGTTCTGCATGCATAATTAAAATTTAAGGCCTTGTCATTTTCATGAGGACTTTGTCAACTCAATTACAATATTAATTAATTTGATTTTGTGTTTGCAGGCCTGATGCAGATGGAACTTGCAGGTAAGTTTTCAGATTCACTTAATGATGTAAAAGCTATAAGAGTGATACATTAGGAATTATAGATGCTCAGGGAGAGAAAAATGAGCTTTTTTGATAAAATAAGTTCCTCAACCTCTATCTTTGAAAATTGTTTTCTTCCCTTTCCCTTCTTGCCCACACACACCTGTCAGTGACTGTGGGAACATACTTAACAAAAAGGAAGCAAACTATAGAATCTCTTTGAGCATTCATATATTACAAGACACACCCAGCCACTCTATAATATTGTTACATGAATATAATCTTTGATTAAACTGCCTTTCAACAACTGGATGAAATGGGGAAAATTCATACCATAATAACAAGGGTGTGCCTGCCTGCTTTTCCAAGTATGCACTCTGGACCCTTATGTTCCAGCCACTGTCACCTTTCAGTGCTTGAAATGCATCTCAGGGTCATCCCATGTGCTGTGGCCTATGCCTGGAATGTTCTTTCCTCTCCTTTTCACATGGCTAATTCCAACTCAGATTGCAGCCCTAAACACAAATATCACTTGCTCAGATGCTTTTCCTAGCCCATTAATGTAAATTAGGCCATTGTGCTATAGCACTCTATAGTTTTCCTTCATGGCTCTTGCTTATCTGTATATTCAATGCTTATCTGTATATTGATTTAGTTGATATCTGCCATTTATACTACCAGGAGGCAGGAAACAAAATTTATTTTGTTTACAACTACAACTATTTTGTTCTATGCTACAAGAGCATAGAACACCTCTTGGCTATAGCAGGCACCTAATAATGATTTGTGTTTGAAAAATACAACTTTCAGTATCTTACTGAGTAATCACAAGAGCCATCTAAGGCTCACCATGGTACAGTTTCCAAAAGTGCTGTTAATCTCTTCCTTCCCTGTATGTGCCTACTGCTCCACCCATCAAGAAATGAAATCGATTTTCCCTTCCCTTGAATCTGGGCAGGCCTTGAGAATTTGCTTGGATAATGGAATGTGGAGAGAGTGATGTTGTGTCAGTTCTGGGCCTAGCCTTTAAGAGAAGAGGTCTGATATCTTCCTCTTTCTCCTCCTTAGAAGCCATCCACATACTGAAAAGAAAAACAAGAAAAAACTATTGAGTGATGAGAAACTACAAAGAGAGAGACGGAAACAGAAGCAGAGACAATATGAAGAGTACCGAAGTGCCAAACGTGTTAGAACAACTTTCTTGGACCTTCCAGGCCAACCCAGCTGCTGACTAAATGCAGCCAAAGTAGTGCCCCCAGCCAATGCCAAGTGGGGCAGAAGAACCTCCCTGCTGAACTCTGCTTGAATTTCTAATGCAAGAATCAAAACTGTTGTTATTTTAGGTTGTAGATGTTATGTTATGTAGTCATAGAAAACTAAAACTGTGACCCACCAGGAATTATCAACATCCCTTTTAAAGAAAAGAAAAGTGCATTTCAGAGAAACTTTCCCAAGGTCACATCATTAGTAAAGGGTATGTAGAATCAAAATAGTGTTATACTTTGTTGTTGTTGTTGTTAATTCTCAGTCTAGGGCTTTTTCTTCAATATCACATGTGCTTACTTCACTGCCAGTCAAATATATCCCCCAAGTTTCTAAACAAATGCAAAGTTGGACATATTTATTATATTTTGTAAAATATAAACTATCATAAAAGGGTGATTGGAATGATTTGGGTAATGCAGCAATCAATAAACTGAGAGTCAGAAGACCTGGCTTGGGACAGTAGTTACCACCCTCAGCTCTGAGCACAGTTACTTTATCTATTAAATAAGGATAATAGAAATCATCTTCAAGGCCTGTGGTGAACATTAAATAAGATCATGTCAGCTGGGCGCAGTGGCTTACACCTGTAATCCTAGCACTCTGGGAAGCCAAGGCGCGTGGATCACTCAAGGTCAGGAGTTTGGAACCAGCCTGAGCAAGAGCGAGACCCCGTCTCTACTAAAAAAATAGAAAGAAATTAATTGGCCAACTAAAAAATATATAGAAAAAATTAGCCGGGCATGGTGGCACATGTCTGTAGTCCCAGCTACTTGGGAGGCTGAGGCAGGAGGATCGCCTGAGCCCAGGAGTTTGAGGTTGCTGTGAGCTAGTCTGACTCCAAGGCACTCTAGCCCAGGTAACAGAGTGAGACGCTGTCTCAAAAAAAAAAAAAAAAAAAAAAAAAAGATTATGTATTTGAAAGCTCTTTATAAGCTATAAAGAGCAATAGACATGTTAGCAAATAATCATCCTGAAATTTTAGAATTTCATTTGGAACCCTTTGAATTAATTAAAGGTTTACTGATTTGCCATTACCATTAACCTTTGGGGGTGTGATGTTTATGCTGACTCATTAGAATAACACTACTCAATTATGATTCTAGTGGAAACATGCTCTGAGGAAAAAAACAAATTATTTATCTGAATTTTAGTAATTATCAAACAAAATAGCCTGATTTTTGATAAGGCACAGTGCAGCTCACTGAATGTTGAAAGTTTCCCAACCCTAGGAGGCCCTTTATTCTCTGTATGCCATAGGTTTGGGATGAAATTCAAAAATAGTTAAAAAACACTCTTATCTAAAACCATACCCCCTAACTGGTTGATCTCAGGGGTTAGGACCATCCATTAATTAATCAAATGACAGAAAATTTTGATTTTGCTATTAACTGAAGGAACAAGGGCTAGTATAAAGTATTAGATGCTTTTTAAAAAAGTAAGTCAGTTCTTCAGTGGTTGATTGTGGGGAAGGATGAGGAGAAGGTTAACATAGCTGAAGAAATATTTTTACCAATTTAATATTTTACCAATTTAATATTTAATTTAATATTAATTTAATATTAATGCCAAATTAATAATATTTAAATTTTACCAATTTAATAAATTTTGCCAGGCATCAGAACATCTCAGAAGTTAATTAGGTAAAAATAATCAATTATTATATTTTCTTTAGTCATCAGCTTCACCTAACTTGGTTTTGCCCCTTAAATACTTCCCCATGACCATTTGAAGGCAATGCTAATCAATTTTGCTGAAAACAAAACCAGAGAATTCAAAAATAGTTGTCGTTGACCTTGACGCTTTGCCTGCAGATTTGTGGACTTAAGAAATAATGGCAGCAGCCGTGATAGACTAACTAGTCTTCCAGGATATGAATCTCTGTTGATTTTGTACTCTGCAGCCGTATATCAGTTCTGAAACCAAACTAATCCTACTACTCTTACTCCTGCCAGCTCAATGAGTAGTTCATCTTCTTCCATAACATTAAGGGAGAGAAATCTTCTAGATGGGCAGAAAACAGTTTAAACTCAGTGACACCGAAGAGAAGAAAACAAATTGACTATAAGCCAACTAGACTGCAGCCCAGAGATGAGGATGAAATTGAAATTAAAACAAAAGAACTGAAGCCATCATTTATTTTATGAATGTAAGTTTCAAAGAAGGATTGCACGAGGGGAGTGGAACTCTAATAGATGTAGATCAATCCATAGCAGACTTTACTCAAGTCTGCTATTAATTAAGGGATAATTGAGTACTGACCTTTTGCCAACCAGGCATTCAAGTATCTGGAAAGGAAGAACCAGCTCAGTTGTTTTCAAAACCCTTCAATCACCAAAAGCACCAGAGCATCTTGTGAAAAACACGCATTTGGAATGTCCACTCTAGAAATTCTGATTTGTAGCCAGGTAAATCACTGAACTAGAGGATTGTACAGTCCCTTTAGAAGCCCCAAAGCCTATGACTTATATTTATCATATACACAGCCTATCATTCCACACAGAAAACCAAAAATTTGCAAAATCTAGGAGGTAGAATCAGAGGGAAATAGAAAATCTCATCTTTCTTTTTATATCCTCCAGTTACTCTTGAAGAAAGGTAGAACTTTAGTATCAGAGTGCATTTTTGAAATTCAGTATTTACTAGTATATTTTCCTACTGGCTTTTCACAATGTGGTTTACACTGGAAAGGTTCTGCCAGCAAATTGTGACTCTGAGATCTATCTGTTAAGTCCATCTTCCTCCACCCAAGTACTGCCTTACCCTGAAGCAGTCCTACAGCACTGAACCTCTTAGATGTAGAGAACGTTTGTTAAAAATCTTCGTTTTCCAAACACAACTTTTACCTTCTGTCGTTCCACTACATATTGCCCTTGCCAAACCTTCAAAGGGTTAGTACTACTGCTATTTCTATGCCTGCTGCTCATGCCAGCTAGAAATCTACTTGGAAAAAATAATTTCCCACTCAAAACAATAGAGAAGAGGAAGGCAGAACTGAAAGGGAGCTAGTAATGTCCAAATGCAGTACAACCACTGCCCTTTTGAGTATTTGCTGTGCCTGTTCATCTACTTGTGTCTTATAAATTGCACAGAGTGGGTTGGGTGTTGCTACTCTTCCTCCTTCTATTTTCTGTCTGTAGCCACTCCCACCCCTTGAGTCACAGTGCTTTTAAGTTTTCTTGTTTTTTTGAGTTAAACTAACTCACAGTACAGCATTATGGAGTTAATATCTTGGCCAAATTCCATAAATAATTTCTATTTAAAAAATGATCTAGCATGTTAAATATTTAACCCCAATTTGAGTTCCAACTTGTAAATTTTAGGCCTCAGTAGATGAGATATTTTGGGAACGGTTGCCATATCAGGTGTGCAAAGTGTGTTTTTTCCTACATGCCATGTAAGAAAAGTCTTCCATGGCTTAAATGAGCGATCATATATACAGCATAAGTTGAAAATTTTTAGTCTTATACACAAAAGATTTCAATTTCATACACAGAAAATTTCTTATGGGATGCATTTCCAAACCTTCCTTTTAGAAGTTGCCAGAAATGGATAAGGGAAAACTTATATAAGAAAAAATAAACCTTTATGGGTTATCAAACTAGATGATAGTGAACTACATATTATAAAACAGAAATATTGACCAGCTATAGAGCAGATGGGAACAAACTGAGGAAGAAATAACCTGTGCACTAACTTACAATTCCTTTTCCTAAAAAAAAGATAAAGTGCTATTATAGAAATTAAAATGATGGAGGACAATATCTGAAGGCAAGGGCAGGGTGTGATAGAAGTGAGATTAATCTCACTCTTTTAGGAGCCCCTTTATCTAAAAAGAATCAAGAACATTCTGAGACAGCTTTAGTGTGGATACAGGTATAAGTGCTCGGTTGTATAATAAAAAAACTTGGAGTGATGCTTGACTTCTCACAGGGTGAATACAAAACTTGTGGCCCCACCCAAGTTACTTTTGTATATAAAAGGGGCTTTATTTATAATTATACCATGGAAACAAATAAATGTAAAACAGGAGTATCCTCAACAAATCTAGATGTTCAGTCACTTCTACTTTTAAATAAATAAAGAAGTACTTATTTGTAAATAATAATTAAGATTCTTTTCAGCTTGGGAGAATACTTGGAAGGTCTGAAGGAAAATGTCTTAATTTGAAGGAGCAAGAGAATGGGGCAAATGTTCAGGGTTTGGAAAGGCCATAATGGATTAATTTGTGCCATTTCCAACCAACGGATATCAAAGTAAATACTGCATTATATGCAGCGTATTATTAAGAAGTTAGTGGGAATTTGTGCTGAGTTCAGCCAAACTTCACTAATGTGGCCCATGTATTCTGATGCAAGAAAATTCCAAACTCTAGGGGTACCATGCATCATTCCTAGGATGCAACATTCCTCCAACTCTAGTAGACAAAATTCTAGGTGGAAGATCAGGATTATCAACACTGTGTACCTTGAGTGTAAGACAGCTAAGAGAACTCCAGAGTTGGAAACTTGCTTTTAGTATAATAATTTTTAGTAAATGTAGAGAAAAATAATTGTGCAGAGGCAAAGTTCTCTAAGAGTGCTCATAACCATAGATCACACCTTACTGTTCTCAAACTGGTAATAACTGAATTGGTGATAGACAACTACAACATTTCCCAGTCTGTCTTCCCTTTGATTGAAAGAATCAAAAGGTGTGGGAGTGAAAGAACAGCAGAGAAGACCTCCCTACACTGGGTGGGGTATGAGTTTCATAATAGCAATCCTACAGAGATCTGCTCTGATTTAGGAATAAATAACAAAGGAGAAAGGGGGCGATTAGATGACACTAATGGCTGTACTTGGGAACAGAAAAGGCTATTTATATTTTTCTGCAACCATTGCCTTTGATTTGGTCTTACTACCTTTCCTTTCTCTATTCCTTGGTGATACCAAAAACAAATCCCACTTCTTTCTGATCACTTACAGGGTTAAAACAGATTAAAGTCCAGCAGAGTTTAATTTAAAATAGCAAACTCCCCCAAGGGTAAAAATTTATCTTCTATTCTGATTCCATAACTGACTCAGGGCTTAGGGAATTTATGTGGAGAAAAAAACCCCATGATCTATCCATTTACTTGTCCTTCCTCTTCTGCTGCTGGGCCAAGTTGGTAAAAGGAGATTTCACAGAAAAAAAAGAGAAAAGTCCTAAATCACTGGTATTGATATGATACTGTCAGTATCTCTGCGGCAGTCACTCAATTCCTGGCAGAGGCTGTCTTATTAGGGAATGCATTTGTGGGTTTAGTTGGAAGCATCACATGGATTTCTGCACTGTAGAGTTTCCTGTCCTGGGAGATAAGTTTTCTGAGGGATACTTCATGTCCCCATATCAGTTCTGCTCTTTAAAGTTACCACATAACATCATACAATTCATTCTCCTTCATTCTGGTCAACCACCATCTTGGGTTGGGCACTCTTCAAGACGCCAAAATACTGAATAGCCTCTGTGGAAACTCAGGGATTCTTGTCTTTCCAAATGATTGGCAAGCAGCGTGGTGCTACTGCTTTCTCTCTCAACCCCACTCTTCCTGAGCTATTGCAGACAGAAGCCAGACTTTTACAGACATGGGCAAGAACAATGCCTTTGTTTATATATCTCTCCAAATTCCACTGATATATGAAACGTTCTTACAAAAAGTCTGTTAACACAGGGCCAATTAGTTCCAGCTCTCCAGAAACCCACAATATCTATAAGTAATTTTCTTAGAGCTCTTCTTACTTGTCTTGGGGTAGGTAGGAGTAAGGAACAATTCTTCTCTTCTCCCCCACAAAGAGGGGAGGGTAAAACCCAAAGCTCACTCCCACTAACTAGTGTTATATCACACTATCTCAACACTTCTCTGTGCAGTTTCTAGTCTCTTCTTTATCTATATAAAGAAGGCTGGAGTTGGATGATTAACAGATGCAGAACTATTAATAGTTCTATCAGTTTTCTATTATTATGTAACAAATCACCACAAATGTAGCAGCTTAAAACAATATGTATTACATACAGTATTTATTATTTCACAGTGTCCTGTGGGTCAGGTGTCCAGGCCTGGCTGGGTCCTTGACTCAGGGTCTTATCACCCACACCAAGGTGCTGGGCAGGCTGTGTTCGAACATGGAGGCCCAATTAGAAAAGAATCTGTTTCCATGCCCATGCAGACAGCTGGCGGAATTCACTTCCTTGCAGTTGTATGAGGGCCCCAGCTTCTTACTGGCTATGGGTTGGTGGCTGTCATCACGTACTTGAAGTTTCCCACAGTTCCCTGCTATGTGAGCCTCCTCGTGGGTGTTTTTCGATATATCTGTTTGCCTCTTTAATGCTAACAGAAGAGTTTCTCTCTGCAGTTGGCTGTGTGGGAGTCTTAAAAATGGAGTCTTATCTACTTATATCTAAGTTATATAAGTGACATTCAATCACTTTGACAAATAACAGCCTAATCAAGGAAGTGACATCCCATCACCTTGGTCATATTCTATGGTTGAGAATCAAGCTGCAGGTTCCACCTAGACTTAAGGGCAGGGGGATACACAAGGGCAGGCATAACACATATGAGGGTCACTTTAGAATGTGTCTGCCACATAGTTAGACCAGCCCTACAGACATGTAACTAGAAACTCCTTTTAGAATGTGCTGGTGCTTATCTACTTATTGAAGCTTTGAGGTTTTAGCAGTAACTGAAGGCAAAAAGAAAAGTCTCAACTAACTTTCTATTACAAAGAAAGCAAAACAATCAAAACTTAAGTAAAAATTCTATGACATGAAAGAAGGATCTAAACAAGGCATATAAGAGATATGGGAATTGTCTAAGTTTGAGAAAGATTTGGCCTCTGTATTAGAAGTACATTTTAGACATCAATTTATTTGTGATTTGGAAGAAAGTAAAATGCAGCTGATATAAACCAAGGAAAAATTGAAGATAAGAGAATGTGCTATAATAACAAATAAAAATCACCTACAGAAAGAATTAAAGAGAGAAAAAAATACTATAGCAAAAATTAAATAACATTATTGATCATAAAAAGAGAATCAACATTGTGGAAACTGTAATAATTGACAAGAAGGACAAGCTTATAAGTGTCAGTTAAAATGAAACACAAGTGTGCTTGATATTTTCATCATTTCTATGTAATCAAATGATAAGTCCAACCTCAATGTTGATAAATATAGATTTAATTTTTTGGAAAGAATTGAGTGTAACCATAAGTAGAATAAAAATCTATAATGTATCATTTTACCCAAGAAAAAATATTCTTTATTTATACAACATATAGGAAGAAAATGAAACAAGAATACAGAAAACAAAATGATGTTCTTGAAGTAAGAGTATTAAACCTACTGTAATTTTTTTAAAAAGGGCTATAAGTTGAATTTTAAAGTATGGTGTTAAATAGAGTCTTAACTAAAACAAGAACCCAGAAAGTTTAATAAGTTTAATAACAAAGCCAGTGTCTTTCAAGGCTAGGAAAATTAGATGTCATCTTTTGATAGGAGACATGTCAAAAAACTTACAGATATGTTTTAAAACTCCCACAACTTCTTCATTCTCCTGTTGTTGTCTCTTCCATTATCAGATTTTAGGAAGGATGGATTAGAAGGCACAGGGAGTTAATTATAACCTGGCTGTTGATCATTACTGCCATGGTAGACAGCCATCTTTCATGAGCCAAACATCTTTCATGGGTACATTTGTTCTACCTTTGGAAATTTATTCTGAAGCTGCCATCCACACTGCCTGGTACTCTGAAGAAGAATTGTAGTTTTTGGTTAACTCCTTGCAGGCTTCTTCTCTACATTCTGACTACATTGGCACCAGCAACCACATCCTCCTACCATAAATCTCTACCCATGTAGACAAGTCACCATGATGGGCGGGCACAGTTGTGCCCTGGAGCAGTTACTTTTCCACATGTAATAAATGCCTCTTTGTCCTAAAAATGGTAGACGTGGAGCTTGCCCCAGACGAACTGTTCTTTCCTTGTCTTCTCATCCCAGACACATCCAGCCTGCTTCCTTCCTTCAGTCTTGTCCATGTGAAAAGTGGGTGCTGGTTTTTTTGTTCAGGTATACCACCCTCAAAACTCCAGGGTCACATGAAAGTTTTTCCCAAATCTCTTTCACCATGCTGCAGAGTCTCATGTGCTTACTTGGGGCAGGGGACGGAAGAGAAAGCCAAGCATATCTATATTTATACAACTCCTTTTAAACAATCTCTTTTATATTTCTAGCCTTTACAAAAGTGGGAGGTGGATGATGGTGACAGAGGAAGGCCAGACCAGATCTGATATCTTTTCTAAGTTCTATGTGAAAGTGTCTAGCAACTTATCTTTAAAATATATAGAACATTCTCAGCTACCATCCTGAGCTTTGTGGTTTTAGACAAAGTCTGAGTACAGAGAAGGTCCTTTTGTAATGTTCCATTATAAAATAATGATTAATATTTGTTAAGTGCTTATATAGACACTGTGTGTCTAAATCCTCATTGTATACACACAAGAACTTAGAGAGGTAGGCATTAGTATCATTCCAGTTTTATGGTCTTAGGTGGGGTAAGCCAGGAAACATATTCTAAGACAGAAACTTCCTAATGAGAGGTTTCCTGGGCAGTGTTCTTGGGAACAAGGCTAAAGGGGCCTTATGCTGAGTGAAAATTAATAAAGCCAGTCTCAAAAGGTTATATACTGTATGATTCCATTTATATAACTTTCTTGAAATGGCAAAATTATAGAGATGAACAGATTAGTGATTGACAGAGGAACAGGAATAAAGTTGGGTACAATTATTAAGGGGTAGCACAAAGTAGATCTTTGTGAAGATGAAACAGTTCTGTAACTTCATTGTGGTGATTTCATAAATCTACATATGTGATAAAGTGGCTTAGAACTATACATACACCAACACACACACAATTGATAGATGATAGATGAGGAAAGGGTATTTGAGAAATTCAGCAATCATTTCTAAGAAAAACCATAAGAAAACGTAAAGAAAGTGCCTAGTTGTAATAACACTATCCAATAAAAACCAAAATGACAGTTTACTTATCATACTTGCTTCAAGGCCATTACTTTGAAACAGACCATTTCAATTAAAATTATTTCTTTTGCAGAATGTTTAGTAGTAATTAAGCAATAGGTAATTTCTGTTAAAATTGTTTTTATTACAATGTTATATTTTAGTATATACCAGCAAATTAACCTAATTAAGATTATGGATTAGTGGTTAAAAACAAAATAATTGATAAATTGAAAAGTAAAAGTAATAATAATGAGGATGATTTAATTGCTGGTCCACCATGCTCAAAATCTAAAGAATAGACTGTGTCCCAAGTGAAACATAGAATATGCAAATATATTTCTAGTAGTAAATTAAAGATTGCCCATTTAGTTTCGGGAAAACAATACCATCCATCAAATTAATATAGTTTATTTAAATGTTAATGGGTTTGTAGTTTTATTTTGAATTTTATCATTTGCTTTGACTTTATGGTCATAGACATGCATGCCTAAAGCTTTTATATAATTACATATTTTAATATGTAATTATATATTAATTATCATATAATCATATAAATTATCAATATCAATATATGATATATCAATAATCATATAAATTATCATAAATAATTTGATTCAACATTGGTATCCATCAGGATTTTCTAAAAGTTCCCTTCTCTGCACAAATTTGATGAATATTATTATAGTTCAGGCATATACTCCTGGGAATTTTTCATTACACAACCAGAAAATGTTGAATCTTTCTTGTAGGATTATGGTGTGATAAATCATTAAAGTCCAATTTTGCATTATAAAACTATAACAAATATTTAAATTTTAATTTGATATGCATGCTATAAACATACCACAAGATAATTTCATATCAAATGATTACAGTCAACAAATAAAATTTACAACTAATAGATTTGCAAACAAAGGGAGATATATAATCAGCATGATATATTGTAGGAGAGTGAACTTTCATGATTACAAAAGCTCTAAAGAAAATAGTATAGAAAATATCATTTAGTGCACTGCTTCCTTTAGAGCTTTTTAAATCTGGGATGATCATATTTTGAGATCCTTAAATTAATACATCTGCAAAGATCATATTTCCAAATAAAGTCGCATTCCCAGGTACAGGAAGTTAGGACTTCAACTTACCTTTTTGGAGTACATATTTCAACATACCATAATACTCAGTAAGAATCCTAAGGGTTTGGAATCATGCCACAAATGAAAACTTGAAGAGACTGAGAATACCAATCTGAAGAAGGAACTGCTATATCAATGTCACACGTTGATGTTTGAAGTATATTTGCCCTTCCAATCAACTGACCTTGCATGTATAATACATGTATTTTGATAAATATTTCTCATGGTGCTTCTAAGTTTCAGATTTCACAATACAATCTAAGCCAGTGCCAGATTTATAGAACTTCTGCTGACTCTAAAGTCCTGTAAATCAGAATTTTAAGCTAATGTAGACAAAATCTTTTGGGACTCAACTTTCTATATTCTCAGATCCTAGAAGGACCTTGTAAAAGAATGGAAAGAAAGTGGATTCTATACCTGCTACCTCAGAATGGTTTGCCAGCTGCCCAAGTTAAAATATCATGTTCAGATTACTAGATAACTGAAGCCAAATAAACAGGGAAAGAATAAGGAAGAAAATCATATGAATAAGCTCCCTCACCACCACTGCCAACTTTAGGGAGAACAGTTATCTCCTATGGAAAACATCAGATATTACAGGGCTGAAGAAGTTCTAGAGGCTATTCCAGGCAATTAGAACAAACCATTCATAAGTGTCAAAGTGACTTCAATCAGGTTTTTAAATTTTCTACTTTACATTGAGGTGTACAAATTTTCTAAATCTCTATCCATTTTTCATAAAAGCTTGCCTAACAGTGTTACCTTTCTTTAAAAGTATACTTCCCCTAATCTGAGTCACCCAGTCTAAGATACATCCTTAATAGCTCACTGAAAATGTTGTTCTCAGGGATAATTAACTATTTACTTAATGATATGTTGTTGTTGCTACTTATCTGTTAATTTGGGGGAGTTTATCGTCTAAATTTTTGTAAAGTTATCACTAATACATTGCTGTTTACAGTGATCTTTAAAATCTTCCAAAATACCAACTTATAATGATATCTAACATTTGAAGTTGTAACATTATAACCTTAGGAATAATTACTGAGTTTGTGTTAATTTTCTGTGCCTCTTCTTTAATCAAATCACTGAAGAGAACCTTAGAGAGAACCCTACATCCACAAGTAGACTTGTTGGAGTTTTTCGGCTTTTTAAAAATAGTATCTGTTATTTCAAATTAAATATTTAAAACAGCACCTATAAATGAAAGAATTCATAAGGATTTGTAGGTAGGTAAGGTAATTTTATATCAGTCAGTTTCTGCTAGGTTCTGTAGCAGTAACAAATAACGTTACAATCTCAACGGCTTACAATAGGTTTTTATTCTTGCTCACCTTCTATGTCAATTCCATGTCATTTTTCCATGTATCTTTCTTTATTCTGAGATACAGATGGGAGAAGTATGTCCTACCGATGATGTGCATTCCCATGGAAGAATTGTTTAACAATACTTAAAGCTTCTGTTTAGATGTAGCACACTTATATCTACTCACATTCCATTGATGGAAGGAAGTCAAATGGCCATGCTCAACATCATTGAGATGGGAAAGTATACTCATGCCAGAGAGAAGCATTGCAAGTCAAATAGCTACTGGTAGAGATGTAAAATCCTGTCACAGGGAGGGAATCTGATAACTGGGGACAAAATCTAGCACAAACTTTTCTGAGTAGAAATTTTAAGAAGCAATTTTATCTTGTATTCATGCATTTATCGATAATGTCTTCTGTTAGCTACAAAAAGATAAAGCATTGACCTAGGCACTTCTTAGGGATTAAATTCTTAGTCAAAATATTATCTTCTTCCCTAACATGACTGGAGGTGGGGGAGTATGGTGATGAGGGACTAGCAATTTAACTCACCCAAATATAAATGCAATGAATACTATGCTATATTTGTATGGCTATAAACTTATTTTTTTCTCTCACAAACTCGCCGTTCTCAAATGAGTCCTATGCTTACTGATGTTAGAAATTAATTACATTTATTATCTTTGGGGAGTTCAGTTGCAATTTTATCAGAGTAAAAGATTATGAAATCTGCTCTTGAGACATGTTTTTACTATTATGATTAATTCTATGTAGATCCCATAACATTTATTATTTGTTTAACCATACAATAACAGAAAACAATATAATTGCTTGGGTATTGGTCATCAATCTTTTATGGGACTTTAAATGGGAAAACATAAAACAGCATAGAATTTAAGCAGTGCTTCACAGTTTTTTGTTCCCATTACTGCAACCCTCAAGGCTTAGCTGAAGTATAGTATAGTGATTAAAAATACTAGCTTTCTTTCATACAGTGTAGATTACAATAACTAATCAGGTGATTTTTAAGACATCCATTTAACTCTCTATGCCTCAGGATCTTTATGGTCAAAATAATTAGTTTCTATTTCGTTTATTTATTGTGAGGATTAAAATCGCCTATAAAAAAGTAAAAAGTCTGGCCTTTCACAGAATAAATATTCAATAATTGATAGTGATTCTTATAATAGCAATTATTAGTAATGCCTTCATAATGATTGAAGATTAAATGTTAGTATGTATACATATACCATTGATAATACTTTCTTCTACATAAAATATTAAAATGTTAGCTATAATATATTATTGTGTAGTATTTCCATCAAGATGTATACTTTTCCATTCTAAAATTTTCTACCTCATGGGTTACTAAGGATAGTTGGAAAAAGAGATATAAATTTATGTTAAGAAACACAATGTTGACATACTCGATGATTGTTTTCCCAAACCTGTCTTATTATTTTTCCTTTGTCCTTTTTCAATATTTCTTAATCTGATATTGTGGGATGCAGCTTATTCATGTATTTATTTTAGGTCAAATCCCCATTCTGCCATTTAATACTTCTGTAACCTTGAAAAGTTATTTAACAATTTTTGGCCTCAATTTGCTCATGTTTAAAATCATTGTATCATTTATTTCACAGGAAATTATGAACTTAAGAAAACTAAGGTGTCTTGAATAATTTCTACTTGAAAAGCAGCATTAATGCATATTCGCAAAAGTTATTCAATTCAAAAAATAATGAGCTATAAAAATTTACTTATTGGTAAATAAATACTTCTATATACCAAATTTTTAACAACTAAACTGGCAGTTTACATATTTGAGGACTATTTCAGCCCTTGCTACTTTTCAGAGTAACCTACCTAGTCCATAAACATATAGTATAGGTGATGTTTAAGAATATATTTCCTAAATATACTTTTCCCCAGTATCGTTAACCTTTAAGATACTTTATGAAAAAGAATCCCCTAGTCACATAAGTTTGAGAAACATTGTACACTATATATACTTTATTGAGATTCAAAATAGCATATTAAAATTCTGAGAAATCCTGCCAAGGAAATGTGTTACATGTAGAAAAATTTCATGTAATAAACTTCATTGTGATCCTAAAGACATCTTACATATAATCATTAAATTTCTGGTGTTCTGCAAAACACAATTAGATGTATTCCTGTTCTTCCAATTTATTACTTGAAGTCACTGGTGTACACTGAGACATGAGACTGGGAAATACAAGGAGACAGAAAATGTCACTCTTTGCCCAGGAGAAATGGCACAAGAGAAATTTCTGTTTTAAGGTATAAAAAATATGCAAAAAATATCTAAGAATATGTTAAAGAGGTCAGGATATTTTAGTTTGTAATTGAAAGATATAACCTTGGTCAAAATAATTGGACATCTGAGAAATTAGTACTCATTTTTTAACTCTTTTTGAAAATTGTATGAAGAGATTTCTCCTTGTGTAAAAATGGAAAAGTTTTCAGCAAGCCAATTATTCAATCAAAATCAACCAGATAAGTCAGATTAAATTGAAAATGAAATCTGATCAAAGGCCTCAGAGAGTTTCTGAGTCAGCCAGCACTTGAGGGAATAGAACCTGGAGAGAAGGAACTATCAGCAAAGTAAACCTAACTTTCCCATGGCTTTGTTTTCCTCAGGATCTTTGTCTGTTCTTGGCATGAGGCAAGAGGCTAAGAAGCCAGGCAAAATCAGCTATTGAGATACAGGGAAGCCATCAGAGCTTTAGGAGAACTCACAGAAATGAGGATTGAACATTGGAGTTTCTTGTTGTCAATGCAGGCAGGACTGAGGGATAAAGTTCCCAGGAGGAGGAGGGAGGGAGAAAGAAGCAAACTGGCACTAGGCAGTTTTTTGCCTCAAGGCATTTGCTCATAGAATTGTGCAGAACAAGAGAAGAGGGAGCCAAGATGAAAGTGGCTGAATGTCAGAATAGAGATTCTTATTGCTTCTTAGTCCTAGGGAGATGAAAAAAAAAAATGGAGATCAGGACCCATAAGAATGGGGGAACCTGGGTACCAATGCAGGCTGTAATGAAATGCTATTGAACCAGTATTAGAATAAGTCTTATAAATACTTCAAAAGTGGCCTCAAGTCAGCTCACTCCCTAACTAGATTGAGGTAATCTTTCTCTTTGCTGCCTTTGAGAAGATAAAATGAATGCTCTCTGGAGATAAAAATGATATCATTCAAAGGGACTATAATTTTTCCCATACATCATTCAATGTTCAATTAAGATTCATTACCAAAAACAAGACTAGGAGGGGAAAACAACACAAAACAAAACATAGAAGAAGCAGAACCGTAGGTAAGCCAGCTATTAGTGTTATTAGACATGGGCTTTAAATTAGCAGTGATTAATATGTTCAAGGAAATAGATGACCAAAATAAAGACTTTAATGTAAAAAATAGAGTCTACAAAAAATAATGAAATGAAAATTAATTCTAGAAGTGAAAAACTCAACATAAGTGAAGAACTTAATAGACAGTCTTAATAACAGATTTGACACAACTGAAGAGAGGATTAGTGAGCCAGAAGATAAGCTAGTTGAAAATATTTCTCTGACTCATTGAGAACAAAACAGACAGTATCTCCTGAAGTAAAGATTTACTGAGAGGAGAAATGCAAGTCCCTGGACCTTCAAAAAACACTGATTTAAAAGATAGGTTAAGCTAAAAGTCTTTAAATGCAACTTGAATGCATTTAATTTCCAGAATGCAACCTATTAAGTATCCCCTGTACCTTAGAGGGAAATTGAATATTAGGTCATTAAATATGAAGTGTGCTATTTTGAATCAAAAGTATAGTTTATTATATCTCAAACAAGAAGCAGTAGGATTAATCAAAGCATGTGTGTAAACCATTTATACAGTTTTGCCATCTTAATGGTAGCTTGGTTTTGCCAGCAGCAAAGAAGTCCAGAGGGTGAGTGGCAATGAAATCACCAAAAGCATTTTCCACAGTTTGTTGAGAATTGAATATTTTTCCTTGCAAGAAGTAGTCCAAAGCCTGGAAAAAGTGGTAGTCAGTTGCTGCAAGGTCTGGTGAATACCAGAGAGTTTCTAAGTCCAGCTGCTATAGTTTGAGCAGCATTGCTTGTGCAACATGTGGTTGAGCATGGTCTTACAAGAGGATTGGCCTGTTCTATTGACCAATCTCGGCTGCTTAAGCTGAAGCATCCTCATCATTGTATCCAATTGGTTGTAGCAGATATCTGCTGTAATATACTGTTGACCAGGTTTCATGAAGCTGTAGTGGATAATACCAGTGTGGACCACCAAACGGACACCACTAGCTTTTTCTGATGAATATTTGGTTTGGGACTCTATTTCGGCACCTCATCTTTATCTAAACATTGTGCCCAAATCTTGTGATTATCAGAAAGAATCCATTTTTTTACCACACATAACAATAGAGCTTAGAAATGGTTCACCTTTATGTCATGCATGACAGCAAAGAAAGGTAAACTTCAAAACAATTTCTCTTCTGATGCTCATTTAATGCATGCAGTATCTATCTATCCAGATTCTTTACCTCGCCAATTTGTTTCAAATGGTCCAATATTATTGGAATAGTAATGTCAAACCTTGCTGCTAATTCATGAGTAAGTTGAGATGGATTCACTTCCACTACAGCTTTCAGTTCATCATTATCCACCTTGGTCTCAGGTCACCCACAGGGGTCACCCACAGGTCACCCACATTTTTCAAGATTAAAATAACCAGAAAAGAACTTCTCTAACCATCAAAGTACCATGCGTTCATTAGCCATATCTTTTCCAAACACTTCATTGATATTTTGAGCTTTCTATGCTACATTGGTTCCACAACAGAATTCATATTAAAAAATAACAAGAATTTTTGACTTACGTGTGGTTTCGCAAAAATTGCTCTAAAAAAATTGAAAGGTAATCACAAGCTAAAACATGCATTTAAAAAACTGAGGAAGTACCTTCACAATAAAAATAAAAGAAGTGTCAAAATGAATTCTCAGAGATATCAAGTGCCAAACTTAGTACGTAAGGTACTTAAGGAAATCAGACATTTCATACTCAATAACCTAATATAAAGGAAATCTCACTCCCTCAAGCATTGAAAATTGCCTGGGATCACTGGTTATAATAAAAAGATGAGATAAACAGTTTTAGACAAAGATCTGATTACAGATGGTTGTGAATAAACTGCACTATTACTGCATAACACTGGAAAAGAATTAGTAGGAAGTCAGGCTCACTTATGTATTATATATTTTATTTATTTATTTTTTTATTTCAGCATATTATGGTGATACAGATTTTAAGGTTTCAATAAATGCCCTTTCCCCCCTCCCCCCACAAGTCTGAGTCTCCAGCATAACCATCCCCCAGATGGTGCACATCTCACTCATTATGTATGTATATACCCGCCCCCCTCCCCCCTCCCATCTGCCAATACCCTATTACTGTAGTACCTATGTGTCCACTTAGGTGCTGCTCAGTTAATACCAGTTTGCTGGTGAATATATATTGCTGCTTATTTTTCCATTCTTGGGATACTTCACTTACTAGTTTGGGTTCCAGTTCTAACCAGGAATATATAAGATGTACTATATCACTGTTGTTTCTTAGAGCTGAATAGTACTCCATGGTATACATATACCACATTTTATTAATCCATTCCTGGATTGATGGGCACTTGGGCTGTTTCCACAGCCTTGCAATTATGAATTGTGCTGCTATAAACATTCGAGTGCAGGTGTCTTTTTTGTAGAGTGTCATTAGATCTTTTGGGTAGATGCCCAGCAATGGGATTGCTGGGTCAAATGGTAGATTCACTTGTATCACTTTAAGGTATCTCCATATTGCTTTCCACAGAGGTTGAACTAGTTTGCAGTCCCACCAGCAGTGTAGGAGTGTTCCCCTCTCTCCACATCCACGCCAGCATCTATTGTTTGGAGACTTTTTGATAAAGGGCATTCTCACTGGAGTTAAGTGATACCTCATTGTGGTTTTGATTTGCATTTCCCTGATGATTAGAGATGTTGAGCATTTTTTCATAGGTTTGTTGGCCATTCTTCCGTCTTCTTTAGAAAAGTTTCTGTTCAAGTCCTTTGCCCACTTTTTAATAGGGTTATTTGATTTTTTCTTGCTGATTTTTGTGAGTTCTAAGTATATTCTAGTTATTAGCCCCTTATCAGATGGGTAGAATGCAAAAATTTTCTCCCATTCTGTAGGCTGTCTGTTTATTTTCATGACTGTTTCTTCGGCTGTGCAGAAGCTTTTTAGTTTCATCATGTCCCATTTATTTATTTTTGTTGCTGCTGTGATTGCCTTTGGGGACTTCTTCATAAATTCTTTGCGTAGGCCGATGTCTAGGAGAGTGTTTCCAACATTCTCCTCTAGAATTCTAATAGTTTCATACCTTAGGTTTAAGTCTGTTATCCAGCGTGAGTTGATTTTTGTGAGAGGTGAAAGGTGTGGATCCTGCTTTAGCCTTCTACAAGTGGGTATCCAGTTTTCCCAGCACCATTTATTGAAAAGGGATTCTTTTGCCCAGCGTATGTTTTTGTATGCTTTGTCAAAGATTAGATGGCTATATGAGGATGGTTTTATATCAGGATTCTCAGATCTGTTCCACTGGTCAATATTCCTATTTTTGTGCCAATACTAGATTGATTTAATTACTACAGCTTTGTAGTATAGTTTGATATCTGGCATATTAATACCTCCCATTTTGTTTTTGTTGCCTAGAATTGTTTTTGATATTCGGGGTCTTCTTTGGTTATATACGAAGCGTAAAATTATTTTTTCTATATCTGTGAAGAATGCTGATGGGATTTTAATAGGTATTGCATTGAATCTGTAGATCAGTTTGGGTAGTATAGACATTTTAATGATGTTGAGTCTGCCAATCCACGAGCATGGTATGGATTCCCTAAATGTTCTTTATTAAATACCAGGAATGATAATTATACAAGTGAGATCTTGCTTTTTCAAAGTTATTTTTGACTTAAGTAAATCTAAGCCCTGTGCCCTTATACCCACAAGAAGTTAGTAGAAATTATTCTTAATTATTAACTTCCTTTCTACACTGGAAATGTCATAAACTCAATGGTATTACATATACCTTCACGTAGGTATCCAAATAAGTTTTACATCCATCTCCTTCTTTAACTTCTAATGGGGTGAACTGTGTTAATATAGTTGAAATTACATTGCTAAATAATATGATTTATCTTAATTCTCAGATTCCTGGCAAACTGCTTTTTAACATAGTCCAACAATTTCCAAACAAAGTCCCTTCATGGATTTGGATTTTAGAATGTAATTCCGGAAGAGTAGGAGAGAAATAAGACCAAGAGGTTTGTTAAGATATCCCCAGTGAAAAACATGGCATTAATTAATTACCTAATACCTACATATAGATAGGTGATACCCTTTTTCCCCTGGAGAACAAAAAGCCTACCCTGTTATTAATTACTGGAGTTTGGAAGTAAGATGAATTAGCATAAAGGCAAAAGATGTAAGCAATGGGATATTTGGGTCAAAGAGATACTAGTTGAATGCAGTGTGATTTCCACATTATGAACTGAAACAGTAAATACATGCATCATTTTTTACCCTGCAACTCTGTGCCTTGAGATTGGCAGTGTGTCCTGGATGCCTCACTTGGCCAAGCAACTGGGAAATGAGATAAGGTAACTGGAGAGGAAACTAGAGTGGAGCCTGGAGGCAAAAACTCCAAGATGGAGCAGTGATGGCCCCAGAAGGTAATTGGGCATTTACTTACCCAGTGAACTGAAAAGAATGAAAATTACTTTTCTTATGTGATGGAGCCATGGCACTAGAAAATCTGAGTAAATGGCTCACAATCAAAGGAATGCAATTGGCCAGTTTAACAGAAATGATTGGAATTAAAAAGAAATATATGCTTCTTCTTTTTAAGACTCATGACTCAAGATAGAGCTGAAGCATTCAAGATTCATGTGTTCTATTTCCATTCCTGTGATATGAGTTCAAGACAAAGTTCCATCAGTGTTCAAGAAATTCATAAAGGTACATTCACTCAGTTATAAGAACATCATTGGAAAAATTAGTTATCTATGTTCAGGGTATATTAAGGGAAACTATAAACTCTATTTTTAACTTCTCACATTTTTTTCCCTGAAATTTCAAAGACTTTATAGGTCCTTGAGTTGGAGCTGAGCAGCTTTTAGTGCTTAGAAGCAGCCACATCAAACCTCTCTGCTGCTGAACTGAGTCTCTACAGCCCAGTGGGCACTGCTGAAGGGCATATGTACAGGTATCACCGTTAGGGTCTTCACCAACATCAAGTTTCCCAAAGAGACTCTTACCATTGAAGTTCAGATGCAAGGACCTTGCCACAATCCTTTATCTGGGAGAGAGACTATGTTAAAGAAAGATTTTTGTCCTGCCTTGTGCCAAAATTCCATTTCAGCTCCATGATAATTCAAAATAAGCCTCCTCAATTATCTGAAATCACAGTTGTTCCTCTTTGGAGATGGGATATGAAGATCTTCCTGAGGTAGTAGCAGAATTTACTCTATTACAAATTTTTAGGGCTGTGTTTTTGTTGTTGTTTGTGTTTGTTGCCTCAGCCTATTGCTCCTTCTTTTGAGGTAGCAAATAGTTTGAGGTTGAAGTTTCTTCATTTGCAGATCTGTTTGGAAAAATCAGGAAATGAGGTCAGCAGAAAATGGGGGGGCTGTGAATGAGCTTAGGAACCTGGCAGTGCATAACCAGCACCTAGGGGGAGAAGCTTAGCTTGCTTGAAAAATTTTGTGGTCAATTAAGAGCACATAGTTTGGGAAGGTAATGCAAGTGTCTACTGCTGACAGTTGACTCTTCTCAATACCTTTGAGGCAAAGAAAACTCTCAAATTCATATTGTCAAGTGGAAGGCCATGAACATTCTCAAGAGATCTGTCTCAGTCCTGGAGATTTCAGTTTGAAAATGCTGCCTTTTCTGACCACAGATGGAAACAGCAGCTTTTGTGTTAACCAATTATTCTTGCCATCTTTGCACTAGAGACTAGCACCCAAACAACCCCATACAGCTGGGAGCGCAACTAAATATATTACTAGATGAGGAGGTTGGGAGAGACAATAAAGCAGCCAGTAAAAATGGATGCCACAATTAAACCCAATCTGTGATGTTCCCTTTGTTAGAGGTTTATGTAAACATACACGCACACACTTATACACCATATACTGTTGGTCTTTAACAACAGGGATTTGAACCACATGGGTCCACTTATATGTGGATTTTCTTCTGCCTCTGCCACCCCTGAAACAATATCAAGCCCTCCTCTGCTACCTTTTCTTCTTCCTACTCAACGTAAAGACAATGAGGATTAGGACCTTTGTGATGATCCATTTCCACTCAGTGAGTAGTATTTTCCTGATGACATTTCCTTTTCTCTAGCTTACTTTATTATAATACAGTATATAATACATATAAAGTACAAAATATGTGTTAATGGACTGTTTATGTTATCAGTAAGGCTTCCAGTCAACATTAGGCTATTGGTAGTTAATTTTGGGGGGAGTCAAAAGTCATATGTGAATGTTCGACTACACAGCATTGTTGTCAGGGGTGGGTGGGAGGGGAGTTTGCAGGGGCTTGTGTCCCTGGTCCCTCACGTTGTTCAAGGGTCAACTGTATTCCAGCTTTCTTGTATTGACAGCAGAATTGGTGACAAGTGGCTTGTGAAAGAAAGGGGAAGGAATGTGTACTTTGAAAAAGGGAAGCAATGGAGTGAGGAACCTTGTTTGACACACTTCTACCACTGCTTGAAAGCTAACAAGGAGCACTGGGCGTTGAGAGTGGGGGTAGCTTGCAGCCACCCACTCCCCTTCACAAGAGAAGCAGCAAAGGGGGAGTGAGTCGCAGAACTCCAGCATCTAATTTAATTTATTTTTAAATTCTAAATTATATTAGAGGAGTTCCTGAGATCACTACATTTATCAGTTGAGGGTATGAATTAGGGTATTGAATGAGAATTTTTAAACTGCCAATTACTACTACTTTTGACTTCTTCCTTAGTAATACGATTTAGCATGGGAGGGGTCAGAGGTGTCAGTAGAAAGTAACTGATTAGCTCTCTGTAGAGAAAGTAACTGATTAGCTCTCTTATAGAAAGTAACTGATTAGCTCTCTGTAGGTTTAGGGAGATCACTAATAGGCAACAAAAGGAAAGTTTTTGCAGAGGAGGAATGGAAATAAGATCCAAACATAGGTTTGTATCAGAATGTGGAGAACTTTAAAAGTAAGGCATAAACATTTGGCATAGACATTCTCAGCAGGAAAAGAGGATCCGGGGTGAGACTGGGAGCATGGGGAAGGCAGGGAGAACACTGGGTATGCAGTTGAATTACTCAGCACTCTTTGTGATAGTAGTAGAATCCTAGCTTGAAATGGCTTACAGCAAAAAGGAAATATTAATGTTAGCTCACATTACTTAAATGTGAGCTATTGGGAGTATGTGAGTATAGAGGGTCCAGAATCTGAGACATCTTTTGAAAAGACAATATAGCACATGAGTGAAGGTAAGAACTCTAAAGCCAGACTGCCCAGAATCAAATCCCATTGGTGGTACCAACTGGCTACGTAACTTGGAGTAAGTTATTTAACCAGCAGTGAATGACTCAGTTTCCTTTCCTCTAAAATGGAGACAATGATGATAACTTCTTCATAGAACTTCCGAAAGAACTAAAGTGGGCGTTCAAAGCACTTGGAACAGTGCATGACACATTTGCTATCTTTACATCATGACTCTTTCTTTCTCATCTCTCCTCTCTGCTTTCTTCTAGTTGTCTTTATTCCAATAGGTTTTTCGCATTGGGTAGCCGGCTTTCAGCTTTCAGCCTGTTTTACAACGACCCCAGCAGAAAGGCAGCTTCTTTTTCCATATGGTTTTAAGACATTTTAGTTTATTCTGATTGGACTAATTTGTAAGTCACATTCAAATCCCAGGTGGGAGGGGGAGGACGGCTAGAGGTCAACTGTCCACCCAGCTAGGAGTCAGGTTCAATTCCAACCAACTCTGTGGAGTAAGAGTAGAGTAGATGCTTCCTCCAAAAATAAGTGAGGAGCAATTAACCAGAAAAAGAGAAAATGGATTTAGGGATGGATTAACAACAGATGTATTCCCTATCCTGAGCAGGAAGACCTGACATGACTTCATGTTGTTTGGGAAGCACTGGGTGAAGAACAAGAAGAGATTTTTTAATAATTTCTCAACTAAGCCCCAGTTCCTCTTTTATCAATGTTAAAGTTGTCAAAAATGTCAAGCTGGAAAAGTTCCTTTGTAAAGTTCCCATATTTTTCCTTAAATTAATAATTTCTACCATTTATTTAGTGTCAGCTGGTGCCAGGCATTGTGCCAGATAGTTCACTCACATGCCCTCTAATCCTCTCATCTCATGTAAATTTTACCATCTTTATTTGAAAGTTCAGGGCTTGCCCATGCCCAGAGGTTGGTTGGCAGTCAGCATTTAAGTGCAGGTCTGTTTGAACCTCATGGCCTTCATCTTTCTACCACATTGTGAGCTGTCCTTTCTTCCTGTTTCCCTTTGCTCCTGGTCAAATGATTTTCAACATCATCAAGTGAGTCAAGGGGACAGATGTGGGGCCAAGTATTTAGCGAGTGCTTTGAAGTGTTTCTACACAACTAGTTCTCTGCTTCACCTGGGCAATAGAACTGTTTCCTATTGCCACAATAGGGGTTTTACTCCTATTGTTAATTCAGGATGAGGCCCTTTCTAGAGCCTTCAGCAGCTCTGTCTTTAAATGACTGGCATTTGTAGCCATGAATCGCCCACATCCTAACATGAACCCTCTGCTTCTAGACTTCTAGATGCCTAGACTAGGCATCTCCTCAGTGCCTTTTCCTTGTTCCAGCTTCACCTATATCACCCCAGCCTCATCTCCTGAGCAATCCCTGCTCCTTCCCTGCTTCTATCTACATCCTCAGGTCTTTTGGGGCCCACTTGTACAAGAAACTTTTCTAGATTCTTTTAGTACACATGAACTTGCCCTTCCTCGCTATCACGTAATTCAGTTGGACCACACAACCTAGTCTTTGATTCTAAACATCTTTTCTCTTTTCCAAACATTTACATAATTACTTATGTAATGAATAACTAACGATCTACATAATTGTGCATGTAACTCAAACAATTATGTACAATACTAACTCAAGCTTTTCTATTTTATTGTCATTTTTATTTGATGTCTCAAAGCACCTAGCCCATGGATGGGCATATGATTGACACTCAAAGGATAGAGAGCTTTTTGATTTTTCTAATACCTAAAATGCTAATTTCCTCCCTCTTTGGCTTCTCAGACTGTGACTAAGTTGGCTGGGGCTGTAACACCATCATTCCCTTTCTTCTCTCTGTTTTGCTGTTGCTCTCCACCAGTATAAAATCAATTAAGGCTCGGGACTGAGTCTTATCTAAAATATTCTGGTGTCATAAAGCATGGACCTCTTTTATTGCCTTGTCATTTTTCTGTAGAGAATAAACTAAACCTACTACTAGAAAGAAAATGCAATCTACTCTAGAAGTTTTCCCAGTATATAAAAAAAAGAATCATAAATTTTCAGTTTTCAGAGTTACAGTACAACTGCAGTAATCCTAAATTTATGCTTCTGAACAGAAGTACAATTCCCATCTCCATCGTCTCCTGTGTTCTCTGTTACCCTGCCTAATTTACTGTTATTCAATAGCAATTATAACAATACTCTCATCCCAGTCAGTTGCAACTGGAAATCATTGCATGCTGACAGCTTCTGGGTGATGATGCCGGGAGGAAGGGTGGCTGTAATCTCCAGTCCACTTCAGGGCGATACCCAGACATGAAGAAGCATAAAGAGCAGGTGGAAACTGAGCCTGCAGAATAGAAGAGGCCAGGATAAGGAATTTAGTACAGGGTGAGGGAGAAAGAACAGGTTTGAGTGCTGTCACTACCCATGCTGTCTCTCTTCAGTGGAGCTGAAACAGTAATTGATTTTTGGAGCAGTCCATCTACGTTTGCTCCAAACATTCTAAACCTGTCCCAGATTGCTTTATTGTCTTATTCACCTGGGAAAAGGACAAAAGATGCAGAAGGGATGAGGTGGGGCTGGGGGTCTAGTGACTAGAACTATAGACAGGAGTCATATCTGACACCGACATTGTGAATAACCCAGGAGAGTCCTTTGGGAATGTCATTCTCTCTCTCTCCGTGATTACACAGAGATAATGCTAACAGCCCTGATGTAAGTGTGCTGCCATAGGAGTAAGAAGACCTGGGTTCTAGTCCTGCCTCTGGTCCCATTTAGAAGTGAAAACAAAGGTTAAATCCCTTAATCTCTCTCACCCTCAGTTTCCCCATTCTGCAACACTTGCAGATGTGCAGGAACTGCAAACTCAGATGCTTTCGGAGCCAGGAAAACATTTCAGGAAATTCAGTGGCTCAAGAATGCAAGAAAAACTTAAATCTATAATAATTGGGGTGTGTTTACCTGGTGTGAAGGTGTTTAGCATTCAAATTCAAGTTTTAGAACTAACTGTACATATCTTTAGGCCTCCAGTTTTTACCTCTGGACTAGAGAATCTCTTAATCCTTTCCTGTCCAAGCACTTTTTGGACATGAATTCCTAGGAAAGCAGGTACCATAGTCTGATCAATTCACCATGTTAGTCCCAGCATCTGACAAAGTGCCAAGGCACAGTAGTTGCAAATTATAATTTGTTGAGTGGCTGGCTATTCTCCTTTAACCTTTCACTTTACACAGTGGAAACCTTGTTTCATTATTTGTAGACTGCCCTCTCATTTGACAGCTCCTGACTTTCTTCTGTTTAATCACTGTCCTTAGCATCCATCTAGCATGTCCTCTGCTAAGTCTTTCCTGAGCTGTGGGAAACACAGTTGTTTGTAGTTTTATTTGGAATGTCTCAGATAACATTAGCAGCACAATCCTTCCATAAGCAAAGATGGCATCATAGCAAAGAAACCTCCAGTCACCCAGTAGCACTGGCAGAAAGAGCATCATTAGCCCTTCTGTGGGTTCTCTGCACCCTCTTTTAAGGAGCGACACCTTTTCTGTCTCTCTCCCTCTCATGTGCCTCTCTGTTCATTCAGCTCCATGGCTTTTTCTCTTTCTGTCTGCCTTCCCTATGGAGCTGACCCAAACTCTGAGCTGCTTCCAAGTTATTTCAAGGTGGTTCTCTAGATCAGCTCCCTGGAGAGGCTGCAGAGCAGAGCACAAGCTCCCTAAAATTGGGCCAGATTCACATCCTAAACAGCTCCAGGGAAATTTACCTTATTTACACCACATCCAGACAAAATGCTTACTCTCTCCCTTGCAAGCCTCAAATGCTTGCAAGACAAATTACAATTTACAATTCTTTTTCTATAATATAAAGTCTCAAAGGTCTTCCATGGAATCCATCTCAGTGAAAACTGTAAAGCCCTATTCTAGAAACATACAGGGGACTCTCTTACACTGCAGGTGAACAATGAGTATTAGGTACTTTGGAAGTGAGTTGTTATGTATGTCTTCTGTGATTGAAAATGCATGCTATATTTGAAATTGAGGTCCTCAAAGGAATCTTCTTTTAGCACTTGCCTTCACTTAAGGCCCTGAGCAATAAACAGGTTGGTTAATGATCTCTTGTTGGAAGACAAAGTCTCAGAACTGTAGCTGACTATCCTTCCACCTGGGAGCTTCTCCTCATTGTTTTGCCTATAAATAACAGATGTGTTTTTGTGCAATTACATTGTAGTTAGCATGCTGTTAGGGACTTGAGAAGCCTGGGAACAGCATGGCCTGTTCCTTTCCCTAGATTGAATGAAAACCAATATATATAATGCCTTAGTTCTGGGTTTCTATAAGAACTTACCCTAGACAGAGTGCCTTAAACAGCAGAAATGTATTTCTTAAAGTCCTGGAACATGGGAAGTCCAAGATCAAGGTAGCAGCAGATCCAGTGTCTGGTGAGGGCCCACTTGCTGGTTTGCAGATGGTCATCTCTTGTATCCTCACATAATGGAAAGCAGGGTGGGAGGGCAAGCTCTCCTGATTTTTCTCATGAGGAGACTAATCCCATCATGAGGGGACTCCCTCATGACCTCATCCAAACCTAATTCCCAAAGGCCTCACCTCCTGATTCTATCACATTAGAGGCTAAGGCTTCAATATACAAATTTTGGGGGGACAGAGGCATACAAACATTCAGTGCAAAGTGCATGAAAAACATATTAGGAAGAAAGGATGGCTCTGAGTACAGAAGTTTTGGGAATCTTTCAGAGCAGAGCAGAGGGAATGTTAGCTTGGATCATGAAGTTTGGGTAGGATTTGAGTGGAGGGAAGCAGGCATTAGTTGGAAAAGAAGGTCTCTATTTTGATAGTGAGAGGACTGGTCTGACCCTAGGGAAGGGTGTTTATTGAGACCAAACACCAATATAGTAAGTTCTAGCTAATAGGAGGGGCTGAGTTTAGAATCAGTTCAAAGACCAGGCAAAACAGTTAAGACCTGATGCAGCAGGCAAAGACTAATGAGATATCTGGAAGACAGCAGCCACATTATGAGAAAGTAATTGTTTATAGTTGGAAGTGGACCCAATTTTGGTGCTAGAAACATGGTCAATGAGAACTACATTAAGAATCTTCCACCATACACACCTGGGCCTCACTGTTTAAAAATTGTTGATAAAGGAGATTGAGTGATCACCACTCTAATGCATTTGAAAATTAAAATTGTTTTGAATTTTTTTTCTTACTCCAAGATCACATAAAAGTGGTCATACTCACAAAAATAAAGTGTTCCCTAGAATTTTCAGTTTTCTAGTAATCCATTCATACCTTAAATAGTATCTGGTAGAGTCTACTTACCATGGAGTTAGAAAGGTGCCTTTCTTTTTGACATACTCTTGGTGTGTTTTTAGTCCTTTAATCCAAGTCTCAATATTTCCATTTGTAAATGGGGTTAAATATGCTGACCTTCCAAAATGTTGTGAAGAATCAATGAGATAAACATATGAATGTATTTTGCCTAATGTAAAAGCCCACATCATTAGGTAGTTTCCATCCTTGCCTTCTGAAAATTGATGAGAGGCCTGCCTTTGTGTGTAACTGTATGTCTTATATGGTAAGAAATGTAAGACAATTAAACTGTAGCTGAATCATGGCCTGGTGCTCTCCTGAACGACTCACTCAGCCCTGCAACATTAGAACACACAGATTCAAGGGTGCATAGTCTTTGCTGTGTGCTATTACCAAAGGAAGAGTCTTAGGTAGGTTTCCCTTAAGCCTATCCTGGGAAGGGGCTGGGATGCTAACTGGTTTATTTGGGATGTGATCCCAGAAAACACGAGTGAGGGAGTAGACAAAGTGAATGAAGGAAGGAAGAAAATTAATAAAGGATGTGCTAATGAGTAGATTTCCATCGTGGATGTTAGGGTTCATCCTTGCCTGGCCCCTCTCCAAGTTCTATAAATACATTTCAGTATTTTCTCATAAGGGATGAGAAGCTGGGGCATTCTCAGTAGATACTGGCTCCAGTCCCTTATGTGTTGATGATTATTCCCTGGAAGTGTTAGATCCCCAATCTGGGCAGCTGTGATTTCTGACCACCTCTCATCGCTCTAGAGCAAAGTCCTCAAAGAAACACAGGCCTTGAAGGGGAGGCTGTTCACACATACAGGCACTGTCACCTGTACCGAATGTGAATTCAGAGATACGTGATGGGACTTGAGACATCAACACCTTCTACTATAGGAACTATAATTTGTTTAAACCTAGGAGGCATTGTTATCACATAAAATACAGTTACAAAGAAGTGAATAAAAGGAAGGTTTCATAAATGTGGTTGAGGTTAGATGGTGAGATTAAAAATAGTATTTTGGCTGTGGAACTGGAGAACCACTGCATACAGTCTTCAGGTTGCTCAGGGTCCCTCTGAGAACAAGGGCAGGATAAAGAATACTCTTTAATAGCAAAAGTGGGTCTCTGTCAAAAACAAATCTGACTAGCTCAGGGAAAATAATGGCTTGGTTAGTAGTACCAAATTATCAGCTATAATTTCTCATTTCATACAGTTCCAGACTTGAGTATGTTGAGAATTGTATTAAGCCTTTAAACTTCTTGGATAATCAGCGATAAGATTAGGAACAAAAAGCCAAAGTAGTTGCCAAACGTTTCACATAAGTTTCTGAAGAAGATCTGAAAGGTCAAAGTATTTACATTTGCCAAGGGCATGAAAGGCAAAGAATATGAAAAGTGCCTCATATCTAGAGGAAAAATCTCAAGGGCACAACTCTAAAGCAATTCATCTGAAAAGTGGGCTTGTTTACTTAAAACCCAAGGACAACTGTACTTCTGCTCAGAGGCAGGACGTTGGTACTTTTAGGTGGGAGTCTGTCAACCTCTTCATTTGCTGTCAAATTAATAAACTTGTCTTTCCTTCTCCTAAAAACAAACAAACAAACAAACAAAAAAACAAAGACAATATATAAACTGGAATTATATCCTGGATTGAAGTCCACAAACAAATAAACAAACTATAAAAAAGGGAGGAAGGGAGGGAGGAGTAGGGGGAGGAAGGGAGCAGGGGAGAGTCTGGGAAGCAACGGGAATAAGAGAAAGCTCTGAGATGGCAGCAACTACATTTTATGAACATATCTTGCCCTTAGGAACACCTATTCCACACATTTTAAGTCTGAAGTTAATAAATTATATCACTTAAAGATTTATTGAATGTCTAATTAATCAGTTAATTATTTGACCTAACCAGCCATTCAGACAAAATAATCATGGTGACAGTTCTGTCTAGACATTGCCTGATTTTGTTAAGGTCAAAGTCTGGAAGTTATCTGAAAGCAAATTCCCAGTTCACCATGTTCACAGAGTCACAAAGATAAGAGAATCATTTGGGCTTTTCTCAGCTGGTACCTTCTTTTCCAATTGACCTTGGTTTTAGTTCCTGGCCAAAGTTGACTGTGACAGAACTTTCCAATTACTAATTTTCTGATGCAGCAGCTGATGGTATCTAATACCAACTTGAATACAAACATGTGCCTACTTACACCTTTGCTGGGGGCACAACCAAATGGTTACCGTCTGTCTTCAAGCCAGAATGTGTGGACATACATGCTTATAGAATGTGTATGCATTTAAAAATTCACTGTGACTTGTGTCTGCTGTTCCCTAACTCTTCTTGTTAGAGCCAGATATTAATCCAGGAGGCATGTCTTTGTCATATCCTTTGACAGCTAGAATTAAATAACCAGAAAGAGAAAGTGTTGTCATGTGTTAATATTTATAGAAAACTCTCCTAATAAAAAGTAAATACATTGAAATATTCTAATATTTTTTTCTTAACATATAATATCCATCTTACTAAGAATGTTTGTCTGGTTTTTTTTGAGACAGAGTCTCACTCTGTTGCCCAGGCTAGAATGCCATGGCATCAGCCTAGCTCGCAGCAACCACAAACTCCTGGGCTCAAGAGATCTTGCTTCCTCAGCCCCCCTAGTAGCCGGGACTATAGGCATGGGACACCATGACCAGCTAATTTTTTCTGTGTATATTTTTAGTTGTCCAGCTAATTTCTTTCTATTTTTAGTAGAGACGGGGTCTTGCTCTTGCTCAGCTAGTCTTGAACTCCTGAGCTCAAACAATCCATCTGCCTCGGTCTCCCAGAGTGCTAGGATTACAGGCGTGAGCCACTGTGCCCAACCAAGAATGTTTGTCTTTATCAGACCATTCCTTTATTAATTTTATCTGAAAACCATTTCTCTGACTTGAGATGGTTTTCAACATACAGATTATTGATGAAATAAGTAGGTCAATTCATTCAAAACAATATTGATGATATATCCACATTAATATTTTTAAATATTCCAAATTATCTATAATTATGTAAGTGGACTTAATTATTCCTTATAAATGTTTCATTTATTTGATATTCAAGAAGATGAGGGAAAGCTAATAAAATTGCCTTGTCACTTGAAAGGATCATTTTCAGTGCAAATAACTTCTTTAATGAAAATAAAAAGCTATCTTTAAATCATAGGATTATAAACCCAGAAAATTGCTTCAATTCCTTTAGAATATTAGTTGGCAAGCTACAGCTGGTTAGACAAATCTGGCTTGCTGCCTGATTTTGTAAATAAAGTTTTATTGAACCATACTCACACCCATTTGCTTACATAATGTCTATGGCTACTTTCAGGCTACAAGAATAAGTATTTGTAACAGAAACCATAAGACCTAGACAGCCTAAAATATTTACTATCTGGTCCTTTATGGAAAAAAATTTACTAATATTCACTCTAGACCATTATGTATCCACTAGTCATCTGTGAGTAGTGAACACGTAAAATGTGGAAGGTGCAATTAAGGAATTGAAGTTTTAATTGTACTGATCGTATGCTTAAAGCACAAAATGAAAACTTACAGTATTAGAGTTCTCCAGAGAAGCGGAATGAATAGGAGATATATTATCTCACATACAGACATTCATGTACATATAGAGAGACAGAGAGATTATAAGGAATTGGCTCACGTGTTTATGGAGTCTTGTGGGGCCAAAGCCGTACTGTGGGTCAGCAGGCTGAGAGGCAGGAGAGCTGATGCCGTTCTACTATAAAGGCTCATAGCCTTGAGATGTGGAGGGGATAATGGTGTCGATGAACTCCAAATGCCGTCTTCTGGAAAAGTCCCTCATATTTTTGTGCTATTTATGCCTTTGACTAATTGGATGAGGCCCATCCACCTCATGGAAGGCAATCTGTTCTACCCAAAGTTCTACCCCCAAATACCCTCCAAGTTGAGATGTAAATTTGATCACCATACTTACTATTTTAAAGATATAAAATTTCAATTACTTATTTTTTGAAAAAAACAGAATGTAAAAAACCACTTTAATTTTTATATTGACTACATGTTTAAATTATCCTACTTTGGATATACTGGTTAAATAAAATAAATATAATTTTATCTGTTTTTTTTACTTTATAGTGTAGCTGCTAGAATATTTAAGATTACTTACATGGCTTACATTATAGTTGTGTTGCACAACAATTCTAGACACTATTTTTTGTGAAAAAATCTTATTTCATACAGTGCTTACCTGGTCATTTTGAATGGCATATATTTCTTTATGCAAGCCTATGGAAAACTGGCATAAGTTACTCAAGAGGAATGTGACATATTTACCTATCATTTGCTGTTTTCCTACTATTGTTTCGTTTTTTTCTCAAATTAGAGAAAGTTCTTTGAGAGAAGTCATTTTAGAAAAAAAAGTTAACTTTTTAATCATTTAATTGAATATACATATTCATTATATTGTGTTCATAATTATATATTGCTAAATCATACATATGTGTGTGTGTGTATGTGTGTGTGTGTATACATATATATATATATATATATATATAATGCTAAATTCACTGTATTTTACTAAGGGCATTACCTGACTGTGGCCTTTTATTTCTTTGAAAGCATGCCTTATGCCTTTCTTTCATACTTATGTTCACTATAAATATTCTCCAGATATTTATTTTTGTGTTTTAAGTTAACTATATTAAGGTATGTTATATACAAAGTATGTTATATATAAAGTATGTTATATATAATTAAAAGTATATTTAATATAATAAATATAATAAAATTTTAAGTGAACAGTTTGGTGCAAATTGGCATATAAATACACCTATATAGCCACTATTCCAGCAAGATGTATAGGCAGAATTCTAAAAAGTCTACCCCCCCTTACTTCAGTATCCTGATTATTCAATCCAACAATAATCTAGGTACTGCTGTGATGGGGCTTTGCAGATGTAATTAATTTTACTAATTTGCTGAGGGAGCATCGCCTGGATTATCAGGTGGGCCTAGTGCAATCACACAAGCCCTTAAAAGCAGAAGTAGAAGGCAGACACAAAGTCAGAGATTTAAAATGTGGAAAAGATTCTACCTGTTTTCGATATCAACAAAGATTCTTCCCGTTGGAGGAAGGGGAACATGAGACAAGGAATGCTTCTAGAAGCTGAGAATGACTCTTGGCTGACAGCCAGCAAAGAAACGGGACCTCATTCCTATAACTGCATGGAATTGAATTCTTGTGAAAACCTAAATGAGCTTGAAAGTGGATTTATCCTCAGAGCTTCCAGAAAGGGAATGCAGCCCTACCAACACCTTAGTTTCCGCTAAGAAGACAGAGAACCAGAGAGCCACGTTATAACCAGACTTCTGACCTACAGAACTGCAAGATAATAAGTAAGTGTTGCTTTATGCTGCTAAATTTGTGATAACTTATGTCAGCAGTTGCAGGAAATTAATACAATATAGCATGCTTTTCTCTTCCTCTTGTCACAAGGTGACAATTCCAATTCACCTCTGCCTGAGGCAACCACTGTTCCTCTTTGTTTCACTATAGATTAATTTTACTTTTAATAGGATTTCATATTGATGGAATTACACCATATATACCTTTTAGGTTTTGTCTTTGATTTCTCAGCATATTTATTTGAAATTCATTCATTTATCACATATCAGTAGATCACTTCTTTTTATTGCTGAGTAGTATTTTACAGAATGATTATATAATAGTTTGTTAAATATCTATTGACTTGTTAATGAACATTTGGGTTGTATTCAGTTTTTAATTCTTTTGAACGCAGCTGCAATGAGTATTCACATTCAAGTCTTTGTGAACACAGGGTATTTACCTCCTAGAGAAATATCTTAGAGTAGAAGTGCAATGCCATATAGTTAACTTCTAAATAAGTGCCAGGCTGATTTGTATAATGGTTGTATCATTTTACAATCCTATCAGCAATGTATAAAGAATCCCAGTTCTCTTTCCTTGCCGACGCTTAGTATTGTTGATCTTACTTTTAGTTTTATCTATGTAGTGGGAATTAGAAAAATACACTGTTAATATTACTTTAATTTCCATCTTCCTAATGACTAATGATGTTGAGCAGCTGTTCTTGTGCCATTGGCCCCTCTTACATATTCTTTTGTAAAAAGTCTTCAAATGTGTTGGCAATTTGTAATGATGAGTTTGTCTCTCATGATGTAAGATTCCTGATATAGTGAAAATAGACTCTTTTGACAATTACATCTATTGCATTTATTTTGTTTCATTTTTATTAATGATATTTTTGATGAGTAGAAGGTTTTTTTAAGTGATGAGTACCATTTAGCCTTTTGTTGCTTTGCTTATTGTTAGTACTTTTTGTGTCCTAAGAAAGTGTTGCCTATGCCAAGGTTGCAAAGATTTTTCAACCATATTTACCTATAGAGATTGTATAGTTTTAGTGTTGAAATTTAGCTGTAATGAGGTATTTCAATTTAATTTTGTGATTAGGGTGAAGTAAACATCAAGATTCATTTTTCCCCCCTGTGTACCAGTGATTCCATCACCTTTTGTTGAAAGCTATCATTTTCAATTCAAGTAACTTGAAACACCTTTTCTTTTCTGTGTTTAATTTGTATTTCTGTAGTATTTGTTTTAATTTCCAATGACTTTGTGTCTTTTTCTGTTCTTTTTATTTATTTCTTTCTGTGCTATAGTATCAAATTAGTCCTTACTGGCCTCTTAGAATGAGAGAGGATTTCCTCTTTCTTGATGTTATAGAATAATTTCTGTAGGACAGGTACCAGTTCTTCTTTGTAGGTCTGGTAGAATTTGGCTGTGAATCCATTTTGTCTGGGGCTTTTTTTTGATAGGAGATTTTTCATTACTACTTCAATCTTCATGCTCATTATTGGTCTGTTCAGGATTTCTATTTCTTCCTGATTGAGTCTTAGGAGGCTGTGTGCTTCCAGGAATTTATCCATTTCCTCTAAGTTTTCTAGTTTATGTGTATTTTCTAGTTTATGTGTGTAGAGATTTTTGTAGTATTCATGGATGATATTTTGTATTTCTGCAGTATCCATTGCAATATCTCTTTTTCATTTCTGACTGAGCTTATTTGAGCTTATTGAGCTTATTTCTCTTCTAGTTTTGGTTAATCTAGCTAGAATTCTATCAATTCTGTTTCTTTTCAAAGAACCAACTTCTGTCTTATTGATCCTTTGTCTATTTTTTTTGTTTATTTTCCATTTTATTTAGTTCTGCTCTGACCTTCACTATTTCTTTTCTGCTGGCTTTGTGTTTGTTCTTCCTTCTCTAGCTCCTTGAGGTGTGACATTAGGCTGTTAATTTGTCTTTTTGATGTAGGCATGTAAGGCTATGGATTTTTTTTTACTTAGGACTGCTTTTGCTGTATCCCATAGATTTTGATAGTTGTGTACCCTTTGTCAGTCAGTTCAAAGAATCTTTTGATTTCCATATTAATTTGATCATTGACATAAAGATAATTCAGCAGCAGGTTGTTTAATTTCCAATGACTTTATGTAGATTTGATTGTTTCTCTTGGAATTGGTTTCTAGTTTTATTACACTGTGCTCTGAAAAGATACACAGTATGATTTTGACCATTTTTTTTTTAATATTTTGAGACATGTTTTGTGGACTGTGATACGATCAGTATTGGAGAATGTCCCATGTGCTGATGAGAAGAATGTATATTCAGTAGTTTCTGCATAGAGTATTGTGTAAATCTGTTAGGTTTTTACAATAGCCAGATTGTGGTTTTCTTTATTTACCCTATTATGTGAGTATATTTAATTTAATCGATTTCTGATTTTGTTTCCTTTTTTCTGCTTAATTTGGATTTAATATTCTCATCATTTTCTTCCTTATTAAGTTGGAAATTTATATCCATGATTTTAAACCTTTCTTTTTTAAACGTAAGTATTTACAAACATTACCTTCTGTGCACTGTTTGAACCATATCACATAAATTTTGACAGCTTATATTTCATTAGCGTTCAAAAGAAACTATTTTTAATTCCCTTGCAATTTTCTCTTTGACTCATAAGTTTAATTTCTAAATATTTGGCAATTTTCCAGGCATTATTTTTATTTTTTGCTATATATTAAAAAACATATTTTGTATTATTTTATTTCTTTTAACTTTGAGTCTTACCCTATGACCCAGAATATAGCCTAATTTAGTGAATATTTCATGTGCCTTTAAAAAAGACTAAATATTCTGCAGTAGTTTGGTAGAAGGTTCTATAAATGTCAATTAGGTCAAATTGAACTTGGTAGTGTTGTTCTATTTTTCTATATTCTAAGTGATTTTCCATCTATATTTCTATCAATTATGAAAACTGTTGAAATAGCTAATTATAATTGTGGGTTTGACAGTTTCTTTTTCAGTTCTGCCAATTTTGTATTTCATATATTTTGAATCTCTTCAATTAAGGGGATGTACATTTAAAATCTTAAGTAATTTATTGTTCTTACTAAATGTTTTTTAATCCTTGGTAACATTGTGAAATATGCTTTTCTATGATATTAATATAGTCACATTAGCTTTCTTCTTAATAAGGTTATTAGGGTATACCGTTTTTTTTATCCTTTTACTTTTCCCCTATTGGGGGTTTTTACATTTAAAATGGATTTAATTATGTCTTCTTTCTCCATTATAACAGCTTTGATCTTTTACTTGGGATATGTAGACTATTTACATTTAATTATTGATGTGGTTTTGTTTGAGCTTGCCATAAGTTGTATTCTATATTTGCATTTTATTTGGCTTATTTGATTGTCTTGTTTATTTTATATTCTCTTCTTTTCGTTATTGAGTTTTTTGTTTTTTGTTTTTTCCAGACAGTGTCTTACTCTATTGCCCAAGCTAGAGTACAGTTGTGTCATTGTAGCTCATTGCAACCCTACCTAAAGATCCTGGTCTCAAGTCATCCTCCTGCCTCAGTCTCCTGAGTAGCTGAGACAACAGGCATGCACCACCATGCCCAGCTAATTTTTCTGTCTTTTGTAGAGACAACTGTCTCTCTGTTGAAAGGGTGGTCTCAAACTCCTGCCTTCAAGGAATCTTCCTACCTTGGCCTCCCACATTGCTGGGATTATTGGCATGAGCCACCCATGTCAGACCTGGCTGAGCATTTTTAATATTCCATTTTGTCTCTTCTATAACCTTATTTGCTATACTGGTTTACAAAATTTTAGTGGTTTCTCTAGGTTTACAAAATAAATCTTTAACTTACCACAGTCTACCTTTAATATTATGCTGCTTTCCACACTAAGAAACTTAAGTATATTTTTCTTTTTTCCACACTTTGTCCTATTGTTATTATATATGTACTTCTCTGTATGTCATGAACCCCTCAATGAATTCCTATTACTTTTGTTTTAAAGAGTCAATTATATGTTTACTATTTTTTAAATCATGGGGCAAAAAACTATATTTACTAACACTTATACTATTTCTAGTATTTTTTCCTTTGTGAGGATCTGAGGTTTTACTGGCATATGTTTCATTTAATATGGATTATTTAAACATTTTTGTAGTCTAAGACTGCTGGTGACAAATTGTCTCAGAAGTTTTTGGTACATTATTCATCAAAGACCCAGTAGAAATTCTGTGCAGACTTTCAGAACTCTTTCTCTGTGTCTCCAATACCTTGCTCTGCAAAGTCTAGTTGCATCACTCTCCAAACTTAGATCTCTGTTTTCTCAATTCACCAAGATCACTGTGCTCTGACAGGGTCAACCCTCCCTGTGCTAAAATTCAGGAAGAGCCTCCAGACATAGTTAGAGTTTACCCCCTTTGGTTTCCCTTCTTTTGGGAATCAGCCCTGAGCTGCCTGTTGTCCAATGCCTGCCTCATTTGTTTCACTTATTTTACCCAGTTTTCTATTTGTTTCTAATAGGTGGGCAAGTTCTATAACAGTTAATCTACCATGGTCAGAAGTGGAAATTTCTATTTCTATAGATTATATTAAGCATTTACTTCCAAATATTAGCATGCCTCAGTTTTATGACATTAATATTTAATTATATTTGTGAGAAAATTATTTTTGCATCTTATTTAAAGAATAGCACTATGAATTACTATTTCTGAAAATTTGGTAAGAATTTGTTTTTTGTTTTTGTTTTTTACTTCAGTATATTCCTGAGTTAAAGCATCTGTACAGTCTTTAATGAAATACTGGGATTTAGTATACTTAGGATAAAAAGGAGTAGGTGAGGTCAGAAGTTTTAGTGATTTTTTTTTTTTTTGTACATGTGGCTATGAAGAAGCTCAGAAAATTTCACCCCACAATATGACTCCAATATAAAGAGTGTTTTGATTTAAAGACTCTTAGAGATCAATAGGCATTGGAAGGGGCTTTCCCTCTATCTGCATAAAACCTTATGGATAGATCCAAAAGAACAACTGCCTTCCCTTCCCTTCCCTTCCCTGTTATCTCAATATATTACAGGAAAGATCAAGAATGCAAACAGACTTGGCCCAAATCATTTTAAATATAATACCTTTCAAGTTATTTTAATTTCCAAGGAGAATGATTTACAGTCAGGTTTCCCCCATCCATTCCTTCTCCCAAGTATCTATTCATCCTCCCTAGTAACAATTTATTTTCCCTAAATAGAATTACCAACACTCCTCATCTCCCCCTCTCCTCTAAAATAAGGGTATATAAACATCTCAACCCTACTGGGATATTGGGTAACCATTCAGTGATTCTCCCTGTACACACAGTAAGTAAATCTCTTTCTTGTATTAATCTTCCTCATTGTGAGATGATCTTTTAGTGAGCCTTCTGGGGTGAAGGGGAAGTTTTCCCTAACCCCCACAGTTATAAGATTTGTATTCCTTGTACAGTAGTTAATGTATTCTGTGCTTATTGATTTGCCTGACCAGTACTTACATAAGGGGCATAACAAATACAACAGCCAGAAAAACAATATATCATTATGTCATCTATTTATGCAAAGACCCTTAGATGTAGAACTTGTGACAAAGTAGGCATGCTAAAAGAGGAATCTATTGTGCCAAATATTTTATAGCTTGTCATTCCAGTGCATACTGAGGTTGTGTACTCCTGTATAAAGTTTAACTCTGTATGATTTTTGAACAAGTCTATATTTTACATTTTTACTTAAAATACCCCATACCGAAATTTCAAAACTATTGCCCAAGTATAAGGTTAGAGGAAATGAAGCTTAATACAGAGACATATGTAAAAGTAGTTTAAGAATAGATTTTGTAGCAAACCAAATAGGAATTAACTGTGGATGTGATCATCAAAAAGCTAAGGCAATCTATGACTGAATCCACTGAAATAAAATATTGACAATACAAAAGGTGATGCTTCTATTTCTTTTCTTTTCTTTTTTTTTTTTTTTTTTTTTTTTGCTTGTCAAGACCATACCCAGATAATTGTATTCCATTTTTGGTGCTTTCTTTTTAATAGGGACACATTGAAATGTAGGTTTCTCAAATGATAAAGATCGGGAGGTTAAGAAGTCTAGAAATCGTGTCCTGTGATCTGGGCCAGACTGGGTCATAACGATTTACTAGGCTAAGTAATAATTTTCTAGAGCTTTGAAGGAAATTTTATTAAATATTCATTTAACCTTAATTCAGAGCAGAGTCTGAGCATAGGAGGAGGAAAAGTAAGGAATCAGGCCCTCTAGTGACAGCTCCCTACCGGTATTCTATTTTGCCAAGTAACTAAGAACTGGCCCCAATTTGCATACACTATTGCCCCAAACAAAGTCATGTGAATACCCAGACCCACCTCCCTTAGAAGACAACATAGAAATAACTTATTTTTGCTTAATGTTTTCCCCTTGGGAGAATGTCTCATACTGCCTCACTACTCTACCTTAAACAGCTTATCAAAGCATTCCATGCAACCAAATATAGTACTATTCTTGAGAAACAGAGTCTGTTAAAAATAGTTTCCCTATATCATTACATATTGGGTGTCTTTCCGTGTCCCTTATAGATTAGGGCCATGAATTGGTGCTAGTCTTTTGCTCACCAATTCAGTTTCGCTCACCAGTTCAGTAGTCCTTATGAGGGATAATTTGAAAAATTAGAAACATAAATTAAAAATAATTTATAATGCATATCCTGATCAACTAAAATAACTTCAAAGTTTAAGAGTTTTTTAAGAAACTTTAAGAGTTTCTCTGGGAAAATTGGAATAGAGGTATTATATGCAACCCCAAAGATTAAAACTAGTGTCAATGTGTAAAGAATTCAAGAGATAAATTTGGACTTCCCACCAAAATTCCATTGCACAAATCAAGGTTTTAGAGAATTATAATAAGATATTCCCAAAGCTTTTCAATCTATGGGACTAGCCATTATTTAGATTCACTGAACCTCAGAAAGTTTGTTCTATGTTGTCTTATTTAAGTCATTTTGTTATTGTAACAGATAAATTGCACATCTTAGTTACTTAACAACATATTAGTTTTTAACTTATAAGAATTCCCATGCAAGTGATTGTGCCTGGCTAGGCATAGAAGGAGAAACATTTCTCCATGGATTCATTCATGGATATAGGCATCAATGTTTCCACTACAAATAGATGCTTCAAATTTTTTATAGCTAGGTAGACATCTTTACAACTGCCCTATTATCTGCCCAGCCTATCATCCTTCCACGTCTTGCCTTCTTCTTAGTATTAAAATCATTCTTTGACATCACAAACTGATCTACTTCATGAATTTATTTCTTTGTAACCAATCTGGACTTTCCAGGGCTTTCTTCTTTCTTGTCTTGGATATATTATTTATCATTTGAGCTATTCTCTGACACACACAACTGTCCTTGTGCACCAATCTTTATTCCTCGGTGAACTATGTATCTTAATATTGGATTAAAATGAGGACTGTCTTAACCCTAAACCGGAGTGAATAAAGGATGATGGGACATAATACATAACAAACTAAGCAAGTGTTTGGTCTCCATTCTGCCAATCACTGCACTTGATAAAGATAAGCATCATCTCCATTTCCAAAACTGTCACTAGTCACTTTAACCTCCATACACCTATAGTTGTTTTCATCTCAGGAAAATTCTGTACCTAAAATTTAACTCAAACAATTGTGTCTACCTGTGATGATAGTCTTCAAACTTCTGCCTCTCCCTTTACTAATTTACTCTCACTTTCTCATATTTATTTCTCACTCAAGCCAGAAGTTGGATTAAGTCTCTCTGTGTTCAAAGCAAATACCTCTCCCTGCATGTGAAACCCCAAACCTTACATTTCCTTCAGGATTATTTCACAACCTTCCCTTTTCTCTCCCAGTCTTAATTCTCAGGCTTCTTGCCTATTAACTATAAAGTATGTTCACGTTTTTTTCTTACTAAAAAGTCTTCCGTTGATCAATCTTGTACTCTCATTCCCTTCACATTCAAGTGCCTCAGAAATGTTGTCCATGCTACTTTCCCCATTGAGTTCTCTCTTACTCATGTTTCTGCCCACTGTTATCTAAATCTTAATCTGCGATGGTTAATAGGTACCTGGGTCAGCTAGTACTATGAGAAGAGTGAGAGGTCCAAGAATTATGCAGAATATTTTCAAGATAACCCCTATATCTATAAAAATAGAAGAAAAAAACTTGAAAAAGAAGAAATCATATAATTTCTGAAGTGGCTGCTGCATTTGAAAACTAGAAGATAATTAATCATGATTGTGTCACGTTCTTTTTAAAATTCTAATGAATATTGTTATGCTAGAGATGGAAAGGAATCCATTAGCTTTGGAAGTTTCAAAGCCATTGGTTATTGTAATTGAAGTTTTTAATCAAAAAATATTGGGACTTCTAGAAAGATGTAGTAGATATACTTTTCCCTGTTCCTCCCACTAAGTATAACTTAAAACCCTGGTTATTATATTAAACACACATAAAAAGATTCTTAAAAGTAGAGAGAAGGCAGACTAGCTAAAAGCCTTGAGACCAGAGTAATGAACTGATAAGTTCCCTAAATTTGTATTTGTTTGTTTGCTTATATATCCCACACTTGGAACTGAAGAAGCTGGCAACCTGGAAATGCCAATAGGTGCAAACCAAACAAAACAAATAACCCAATAAAAACCTATTCTCTCTAGCCAAAGGACCAGGAAAGGGGGCAGTCCAGAAAGACAGAAAATTAGTAGACAATAACAATTCAATGTTTAGCCAAACAGCATAAAAAATACTTTGTAGCCCATCCGTGTGAACAAAGGTTGAGTGGTAAGCCTAGATTAACATTCTTTTGAGGCTATAACAAGGTACCCAAATATTCCTACTAGGGTGGTATCAAAGAAGGCTGAGTAGGGAGCCAAGACATGTATCCTCCATGGACAATTACAAGCACCCTCCTACCCCTAACAATGTCAGTGGAGACTACATGGGAATCATGGACTTCCACCCTCAACCAGCAGTAGAAAAACTGACCTCTGGGATGAGATTAGAGGAGGTCTGCTGGGGAGCCAAGACTGTCACCCTTACCAAGAGGTAATGAAGCCATCTCCGTTGTAGTGTTAGTAGAGACTATATGCAGAACTGGAAGTCCCAACCTCATTCATCAGTAATGAGGAATCCCCTCCTTCAAGTGTCATCAATGGCCAAGTGTGGAACCTAGACTCCTATCTCTACCTTGCTATGACAAGGCAGTGTCCTGTCCCCCTTCCTCTGCCAGAGTGGTATCAGAGAAAGGCAGCTAACAAAGGATTAAATGAGATCCAGAGTCTCACATAATACAAAAATGTCTGATTATCAATCAAAAATCACTCATCAAGGCAAGAACAAGATGATCCCAAACTGAATTGGGGAGAGGAGAAGGGAAGAAAATTAGATGCCAACATCGAAAGGGAAGACACGTCAGAATTATGACAAAGATTATAAAGTTTCCATGATAAAAGTGTTTCAATAAGCAACTACAAACCAGCTTAACAAATGGAAAATTAGAAAGTCACACTAAAGAAATTGAAAGTGTTAGCAAACAGGAGATATAAAGAAGGACCCTACTGAAATTTTAGAATTAGAAAAATACAATAACCAAAATAAAAAGCTCAGCAAGTAGGGTTGACAGCAGAATGAAGAGTACAGAAGAAAGATCAGTGAGATGCAAAATAGGATAGAAATGACATAAACAACAGAAAATAAACTGAATAGAAGTAAACAGAGTATCAGGGGTCTGTGGGACTATAAAAAGATATTAATGTAACATGTATGTTAGTACTAAGAGGAGAAAAGCATGGGGCTAAAAATTATGCAAATAGGTAATAGCTGAAAATTTTCTAAATTTGGCAGAAAACAAACCTGTAGTTTCAAGGAGCTTAGCAAACTCCAAATAGGATAAAACCAAATAAATGAATGTCTGGAAACAACATAATAAAAGTTCTGAAAATCAAAACAAAGGAAAAATCTTAAAAGCAGGTAGAGAAAAATGACACCTTTTGGGGAGAACAATTCATATGACAATAGATCAGAAACCTCAAGGTCCAGAAGGAAGTAAAATAATGTTTTCTAAGAGCTGGAAAAAGAACTCTCAACTCATACAATAGTCAACATATGAAAACAACCTAAAAGAAACATAAAGGCAAATACTGCACGATCTCACAAATTCACAAACATGGTTGGAGTTACTAACAGTACTTTAAAACAATTGATAAAACAACTAGAGAGACAATTAGGGAATATTTAAAACTCAATACCATCAACCAATAGAATCTAATAGATATAAATAGAATATTTCACTCCCCCAACCAAAAAAATGGATATATGTAATTTTTAAGTGACCACAGAAAATATATACAAGGATAGATGATTTTCTTAAGTTTATAAACATCCATAAATATAAAATAGTTGAAATCATATAATGTGGGTTCTCTAATAACAATGGAAACTAGAAATTTTTTAAAAGTTAATAGGAATATGCCCCAATACTTCAAAACTAAATAACACACTATTAAATCCATAGGTCAAGAAGAACAAAAATTTAAATTACATTGAAACAAATAAAAGTAAAAATACAGCATAATAAAATTTCATGTGACAAAATTAAAGCAGTGCTGAGAGGGAAATTCACAGCACTAAATTAATACATTAGAAAAGAATAAAAGTCTCAAATCAGTAATTTAGGATTACACCTCAAGAACTCAGAAAAACAAAATAAACCCAAGGCAGACAGAAGGAGAAAATAATAAGGGCAGAAACAAATGAAATTAAAAACAGAAAAGAGAAAAATCAGTGAAACAAAGAGCTAGTTCTTTGAAAAGATCAATAATTTCAAAATCTTCTAGGAAAACTGACAAAGTAAAATGAGAGAAGTTAAAGCCACCAATATCAGCAATAAAATACCTGTTACTATAGACCAGTGTTCCCCAACCTTTCTGGGACTAAGGACTGTTTTCATAGAAGATAATTTTTCCATGATCCCAGGGGAGGGGGATGGTTTTGGGACTATTCAAGTGCATTACATTTACTGTGCATTTTATTTCTATTACATTGTAATATATAACAACTATACAACTTACCATAGGTTGGGGACCCCTGCTATAGACCCTGCAGACATCAAATGAATAAGGGAATATTATGAGAACTCCTTAACAAATATTATATATTAGACAACCTAGATTAAATAGACTACTTCCCAATATAAAACATAAACTATACTAATTCAATATGAAATTGATAATTTACATAGATAGCCCTATAACTGTTAAGGATGTTGAATGAATATTAACTCCTTCCCCTACAAATTTTCAGGCCCCGATGGAATCACTGGAGAAATCTACCAAATGTTTAAACAATCTCTTTCAGAAAATAGAGGAGTAGAAAATACATCCCAATGCATCTTATCAATCTAGTATAACTTTGATACCAAAATAGAAAAAGACAATACCAAAAAAAGAAACAAAAAAAAAAACTAAAGAATGACATGACTCATAAATATCAGATAAAAATTCTTAACAATATACTAGCAAATAGAATTTAGCAATATGTAAAAATAATTTCAAATCATGACCAAGTGGTATTTGTTTCAGGGCTTAAGGCTGGTTAAATATTCAAAAATTAGTCTATGCAAATCATCATAGTCACAAGCTATCGAAGAAATACCCTATGTCATATTAATTGGTATGAAAACATTTTGACAGAATTTAACACTTATTCATAAAAACTTTCAGAAAAATAGAGGAGAATTCAACTTAAAGAGAATTCAAAAATATCTACAAGTAACATACTTAAGGGAAAAGATTATCTTTTACCTTAAGATTGTGAATAAGACACCAATGTGTTCTCTCACCACTCTTATTGAACATAGTGCTGCGAGTCTGTGCAATAGGCAAGAAAAAGAAATAAAAGACATCTATATCCCAAAGGAAGAAATAAAACTGTCCCTATCTGCAGAGAGCATGCTTGTCTACATCAACAATCCCAAACAATCTACAAAAATATTTCTAGAGTTAGTGAGTGCAAGGTTTCAGGATAAAAGATAAACATTAAAAAGTCAATTGTATTTCTCCATATTAGCAAAAAACACATAGACAATGAAATTCAAAATATACCATATATAATAGCTCAAAAACTACTTGTGACTCTAATAAAACTTATAAGACTTTTATTTTGAAAATGATACAATGTCATTGAAAAAAAAACATCTGATAAAGGGCTGATAACTAGAATCTTTTATAACTCAGAAAAATTGGCAAGAAAAAATCAACAACCCTATCAAAAAGTGGGCAAAGGACATGAACAGAAACTTTTCAAAAGAAGACAGAATAATAGCCAACAAACATATGGAAAAATGCTCAACATCTCTAATCTTCAGGGAAATGCAAATCAAAACCACAGTGAGATATCACTTATATCCAGTGAGAATGTCCTTTATCAAAAAGTCCCAAAACAATAAATGTTGGTGTGGATGCAGAGACATAGGAACACTCCTACACTGCTGGTAGGACTGCAAACTAGTACAACCTCTGTGGAAAGCAATATGGAGATACCTTAAAGAGATACATGTAGATCTACTATTTGATCCAGCAATCCCATTACTGGTCATCTACCCCAAAGGACAAGAGACACTCTATAAAAAAGACATCTGCACTCGAATGTTTATAGCAGCACAATTCACAATTGCAAAGGTGTGGAAACAACCCAAGTGCCCATCAATACACAAGTGGATTAATAAAATGTAGTGTATATATATATGGAATACTATTCAACTATAAGAAACAATGGTGATCTAACACCTCTTGTGTTTTCCTGGATAGAGCTGGAACCCATTCTAAGTGAAGTATCCCAAGAATAGAAAAATAAGCACTGCATGTACTCACCAGCAAATTGGTTGTCAGGCAGGTGGGAGTGGGGAGAAGGCGAATGGATATATTCATACATAATGAGTGCAACAGGTACCATCTGTGGGATGGACACGCTTGAAACTCTGACTCTGGGGGGCAGGGGGAAGGAGGGGAGGGCAACACACATAACCTAGGCATTTGGACCTCCATAATATGCTGAAATTAAAAAAAGATAAATGGGGAGCCACATCATGTTCATGGATTGAAAAAAATCAACACAGTAAATATATTCTCCCCAAACTGATATACTGGTTTGACACAATTCCTATGAAAATCTTAGCAAGCTTCTGATTTTTTTGTATTGGTAGATATAGCGCAGATTATCCTATAATTTATATGGAAAGCCCACAGAATTGATGTAGCTAAAACAATTTTGAAAAGTATATTAAATGGGAAGAATTAGTCTATCCAATTTAAGACTTATTCTAAACTACAATAATCAAGAACATGTGGCATTGGCAGAGAGACAGACACATGGATCAATGGACCAGAATAGAGAACTCAAAAATAGAACCACACAAATATGTCCAACTGATGTTTCACGTCACAAAGGTGCAAAACCAAGTCAATGGAGGAAAGATAGACTTTTCAACAAATGGTGCTGAAGTGATTGGACATCTATTTTTGCTCCCACCCCCCAAATATAAAATTTGATCTAAATCCATAAAAATTAACTAAAAATAAATCATAGGCTTAAATGTAAGTTAAAGCTATAAAACTTCTAGAAAAAAAAAAAACAAGACTTCTTTGAGATACAGGGTTCAAGAATTCACAGATTTGGCACAAAAACATGGTCCATAAAAGGAAAAGTTGATAAGATGAACTTCATTAAAATTTTATATAAAACTTTTACAGTGAAAAAGATTCTGTTAAGAAGTTGAAAAGACAAGCTATAGAGTAGGAGAAAATATTTACAAACCACTTAGCTAACAAAAAAGGAATAGAAATATTTAACTCAAACCTCAATAGTACAAAAACAAACAATCTGATTAGAGAGTTGAACAGAAGACATGAAGATAACATTCCACCCAACAGAATTTACATATGTCAAATAAGCACATGAAAATATGTTTGTCATCATTAACCACTAGGGAAATGCAAGTTAAAACCACAATGAGATGTCACTACACATCTATCAGAATGGCTAAAATAAAAAATGGTGACAACGTCAAATGCTAGCAAGGATTCACAGAAACTGGAGCACACATGCATTGCTTTGATGTAAAATTGTACAGTAGCTCTTCACAACATTTTGGTAGTCTCTTTAAAAACTAAATATGTAACTACTATAGGACCCAGAAACTGTATTTCTGATCATTTATCCTAGAGAAGTGAAAACCTGTGTTCCCACAAAAAGCTATACAGAACCCCAGGTGTGGTGGCTCACGCCTGTAATCCTAGCACTCTGGGAGGCTGAGGCGGGAAAAGTGCTTGAGCTTAGGAGTTCGAGACCAGGTTGAACAAGAGCAAGACCCCATCTCTACTATAAATAGAAAGAAATTAGTCAAACTAAAAAATGGAAAAAATTAGCCGGGCATAATGGCACATGCCTATAGTCCCAGCTACCTGGGATGCTAAGGCAAAAGGATCACTTGAGCCCAGGAGTTTGAGGTTGCTGTGAGCTAGGCTGACACCACTGTACTCTAGCCCAGGCAAGAAAGTGAGACTCTGTCTCAAAAAAAAAAAAAAAAAAAAATATATATATATATATGTATATACACACACACACATATATACACATATACACACACACACATGCAAATGTTTATGTGAACTCTATTCCTAATAGCAGAAAAAATAAATGGGAAAAGTCCCTCAACACGCAAGTGACAAAATGAACTGTAATAGCCATACCATGGAACCTGCTCAACAATACAAAGAAACAATTTTTTTTACTTATAACAACCTGGCTAAATCTCCAAGAGCTTATGCTGAATTGAACAAGACAGAATCTCAGAAGTTTAAGTACTATATGATTCTATCTCTATATAACACTCAGGAAATGACAAAATATAACAATAGAGAACCTATGGGTTCCTACCTACCATTAAGGAGGGGTTGAGGGTAGAAGGGAAGCCAGTTGGCTTTCAAAAAAAAGACATCATGACAAGTCTTTGTGGATAAAGGAAATATTCTTTATCTTGACTATATCAATGCCAATATTCTGGTTGTGATATAATTTACAAGATTTTATCATTAAGAGAAATTTGGTAAAAGGCATATAGAATTTCTTTGTATTATTTCACACAACCATGCATGAGTCTACAATTGTCTCTAAATAAAAAACATAATTTAAAAAAAAACAAACCCATAACGTTTATTAGGAAGCAGAAGCCCAGAATGTGGTGGGTTATAGAATTAAGAGGACGATAGGGAATTGTGTATGGGGAAATATTATGTTGTTCCCTAAGGCAAGTCTGATATTAATTGGTTAAATTTATAGGCTTTTCTTTCTCTGCACATTACTCAAATGTAGTTATTCAGTCTAATGCAGTGCTCCAGTCTACGCTCTCCTCCAGACACTCTCCCTGAATGAGCTTATACATTCTCACACTTTTAACTGTCTATATGCTAATGATTTCCAAATTGACATTGTCAATCCTTTCTCCTCAAACTTCATATTCTTACAGTCCATTGCATAGTAGACATGCTCATGTGGATGTTCTGCAGACACCTTAGAGCAGAATTCCTCACTTTCCCTTTCTTGTAGTCTCTGTTTCAATTAGTGTCAGCACCATCCAACTGTTCGGCCTAATTAGTAACCTGGGAATTATTTTTGACTTCAGTGTAACTTTCAGACCCCTTGCCACTCAAGCACCAAGTTTAGACACCTTATTTTCACATCTATTTTTACCATGCTCAGGTTCTCATATTTCTCCCTTATCGACTACTGCTACATTTTTCTAACTGGTCGCCCTTCTTCAGGATTTGCCCACCTCAAATTAATTCTTTGCGCATCTTCCAGAGTTTTCTAAATTGCAAATTGTCCATGTCATCCCCCACTGCCTACAAAATAACACTTAACCCTTTGCACTCGGATGTCGAGTGTGACTTGACATGGTTAGCAAAAATTATAGAGATTAAAATTACTCTTTGAATGTATCAATAATTTGAAATATAAAAAAATCCAAATAAATAAGTTTGTATGAAAAGAAACTCCAGTTTTGTATTCTACTGCCACACTTTGTAAAATCTAGGGTGTTTAAAAAATTAAATCCTGAGTAGAATAAAGGAATTGAGAAAAAAGCAAGAGAGTGCAAAGGTCTCATTCAGGTCTTTCTCTGCCTGGAACTTTATGCTCCAGGAGCATTAAATCGTACGTAATTGTCCTACATCGTACTTCCTGCCTTTTCTGGTAATGACCCTCTGGTAGCAAGGCAATATATCTTTCCCTACCCAACTCTCCTGCAGAGACCACTCCCCACTCTTCTTCCTCTACTCTATTATTCTTCAATATTTAAAATTCTTATGAAGTATCATTTCCTCTTCTTGACCTTAAAGGATCGCACAGTTGCCCTTCCATCTTCCCACAGCATCTATGCATATCTTTACCATGGCCCCTCCTGGATATTATTTATGTATCTGGTTTCCCCATAGATGGGGAGATATTCAAGGACAGGAAACATGTCCACAACTCCAGGATAATGATGCCAAGTGGACATGGAACCTTTCAAAAACTATCCCAGCTTTAAATTATATAAAAAATAAGTGTTTATAAACTTTCAGAGTGCAAAATATGAAGAATATGTGCACTCGTTCATTCATTCAACCAGTATGCTAAACCCTGTGTGGGGATGAGGAATACAATGATGAGAAGGCACGCTTCCCATCCTCAAGCTTATGGTTAAGTGTAATGTCACTCTGCAAAATGTCATACAATGGAAAAGATACAATTCTAGTATAAGTTTCACAAGGTCAATTCAATGATTTGGGGTGACAGGGTGTCAGTGATACTACAGGCAGCCAAAGGCCCAAAAGTCGGAGTTAGGCCAAGAAGTCACCAAGAGAAGAATCCTGACACAGATACAGCAGTCAGGTATAAAAATAAATATTTGGAATCAGCATGGTGGAAGGAATTGAAGGAGTTAAGAACAAAAGAGGATATGGGGTGAATGACAAAAGATGTTTGCTAACATACTTGGCTTGATTTTGTGAATGGACTGAAATGTAGGACACAGGTGGTGATAATTCTAAACAACCAGCAGAGGACTTGCCACTGTGTCCTTAGACAATCTTACTAGACCCCATACTAATGGGACTTGGCTGCACTGACTATGGGAGCTTCTGGTCTCCATTGTTTGAATGCAGAAGGCAGGTTTCTTCTAACCACCAGATGATTCTCTGTATGCTGCTGAACTCAAAACAAATAAAACCCTCAGTCATCTGATGCCAGCGCTGAGCCACCAGCAGGTTATATAGTGTCTTCTGTAGAATAGGAAGATCAGGAACTTCTTTCCTAGGCCAAGTTACTCTTGAGTCCCTTTGTTAGGAGTGAGTTCAGTTGCATCAAGTGGGCAGAGTGGAGAAATCTGATCCAAGGCACCTGGGTCTCCTCAAGAACGCTGCCTGCCCATCCACTCAGGTGCTTTCTTGTTTTAATGTAATTAGGAATTCTTACAGTGAGTCCTGTCTCACCCCAGGTCCCAGGTAAACTCTAGTTCCTTCAGAAAACTTTGCACATTCTATTCTTTTACTATTGTTTTTGGAGCAGCAACTCTCTCCCAGGATTCACTATGTTCTCCTGCTACTGTGAGGGCTAGGGGGTTTGAGCTTCACAAGTTATGTACTCACTGTACCTGAATGAAAGTGCTTAGACACAGAATCAAGCAGTAATAAATAACCACCCAGTGGACCATGATCTCTGACCCTACTGCCATGTCTAGAGAGTCTGAGAACTCTGCAAGTGATAGAATTCATTTGAAGTCTTTTTATTAATCAGTTCATTGATTGTTATTCAACAAATATGTATGAAGCCCTTACTATGTAGCAGCAGACTTTCTAAGTTCTTGGTTCCTGCCTCTGTTCAGTTTTCATTCTGGTGGGCTCAGACTATCTGGTTTACAATCTACCTCTTTGTTCCAAATCATTCATACTCTGAGGGCTCACAAAGGGGGGGGCCACAGAGCAGCCTACCACTCTCTGAGGAATGAGTGCACTTCTGGGATTTATTGCTTCCCAATTCCTTATTGAAGCCCCAGGTTTAAGCTTTTCCTCTTAAGACCCTTAACATCTGCTTGAGTGAATTTGAATAGTCATTGTCTACCTTTTGCATCTAGTATATAAGATAATTCAAGCTAAGATACTGCATGTAGTTGTAGCAGTACTTACCAACATGTTGTATGCCCAAATAGGGTTGATAATCTATCTCACTGTTCTCATTCCAATATCATTACAGTGTTCAAAAGGGTTTAGCTCTTCCTCAACCCCTGCCTTATTGGTCAAGCACATTCCCTCCTTAGTTTTCTGCCTTATACTTCAGTTCCTCCTTAAAGCAGGGGTGCTCTCTTAAACTCCAGCCCATTTGCCTGGGGCCCTAATACCCTTTCCAGGTCTGCCAACTTCATCCCTAGGAGAGCTACTGACCCTTCTTCTAATTCTCTCCCTCATTTACTAGGGCTCTTCTTTCAATGGACTATTCCCCTGAAATACCACTGTACTGCTCACAACCTGTTCCCACCCACTTGATTTCAGGTACTCCCACCATCTGTGGCCCTGCTGCTGCACCTATCCATCAGTTCTGCATTTTGCCTAGCTCTGGCATGCTTCTAGCAACTATTATCTTACACACATAGTTCAAGGGTGTGTTGAAACTGCCATCTTCCCTGTGATATTTCTTCCCATAGGATAACAAACAAATTCAAAATTAAGCAAGAGTACAATGAGTTGAAATAATTTACAGATATTTTTAATGCTGGAGAAAAAAATAATGATCCGATTAAATCTTCCCCTAAGAAATCATTATTCTATTGAGTTCATCCAAATAGCAGGGTGTGATTTTAATTATTATAATGGAACATAATTGTCACTAAACTGAGGAGTTAATTATTCTGAAAATAATTGTGTCATTCTTCTACAAATAAAATGATATAAAAATGTATTTTGTGGCTCTGAGTTTTGAATAATACCAACAGAGCCAATGTATTTACTCATGTGAAACTTAAGCAATAGTCACTTGTGATTCACCCAATTTTCTCCCTAGAGTTGGATTTGCAATTTTAAACTTGCAAATTAGATGGAGGCGTCATTATTTCTCTAATGGGAAACACAAAATTCCTACGGAAGTGCCTCAGAGTTGGCATTTGCTATCCATCTTAAATGCCACCATCCGGTGGAGCATTGTTATGGGTCTCATTGAGGCTGTCTAGTTGTTTGTCTTTTCTGTTTCATAATTCTTGATCCATGGGATGATTTTCAGATAATCCAACAGAGACCCCAAAACATGAAATTATCAATCAGTTACTCTCAAATGAAGATCAAATTTGTATCCCCAATGAGTATTTTTAAGGTTAAAATTGAATGGTCACTCTCAGAGGATAATCTAAGAAGAGTCTTGGGCAAAAATGATGGAGAAGAAATATTTGCCAGCCCAACTCCATCTCCGTATCTGGGGCTTCCTTCCTTTAATTTAAGCATCACTCCATACCATATTTATGGGTTTCTCTATGCTGGTTTATCTGAACTTGACTGCCTTTCCACCATACTACCCCTCTCACAGCCTATGTCCTGGAGCTGTGGGCCCTTAACCTCCAACACTAGTGGTTTAATGAGAGTCCTATTCTCTCATGGAAACTGTCCTCTGCATACTTGAATCCATTAGTAAGTACCATTAGTATGATTTGCTATCATAAAGTCTTTTGGTTTAAAACTATTCTTCAATTGCCAATTAGGTGTCATAAAGTCAAGATAAGAGGGAAGGAGCTATGTAATTTGGAATTAGTCCCAGCAGATCTGTCAGAGATCAGAGGGGCAGATGATCAGAATGAGTTTTAAGCTTTAGGTGGCGGAGAGTCAGCTCAAGATTAAGTGAATGTAAAGTTTCCACTGGGCTCCACTGATACCAGTATTTGCTCTTATGGAGAAAAAGACCAAATACTCAGAATTTAAAAATAAGACTCTATTATTTTTAAGAACTATAATGCAGAAAGGAATAAGGGACTGGGGACCACCATACATCATTTCATCAAAACATCAAAATCATAGATTTTCATTTATTAATTCATATAAGTTATATTCCAAGATTTGCCTAGTGGTTTGTGTGAAGTAAGAACCTCATAACACTTGGGTAGTAAAGATGCACTCAAAAGTAGCACTCAAAATGCCAGAATGAGGAGCCAGAGATAAGAAAGAGAATGCAGAGAGAGGTTTGTTATGGAAACTCAGGAAGCAGAGTCTTCTAAGACGAAGAGGTCAACTATATCGGTTGTTGTTCAGAATCAAGTGAACTGAGAAGAGAATAATGCTCATTGAGTTTAACCACCTAGAGGTTACTGGTTACTTTAACAAGAGCTGATTTAGTGGAAAGATGAGGATAGAAACCAGATTGGAAGGGCTGAGGAATAAGTGGCATGAGTGGAGACAAGGATAGACAGCCATGGGGAGATAAAAGATATGGGGAAGAGAGAGAGATGCAAGGTTTATTTATTTTTGTTTTTGTATTAATTGGGAAAGACTTAAGTGTGTTTAAAAGTAACAATTCAGCCAAAAAGAAGTAGCTGAACATTTGAGAGAAGGAGAAGGGATTAAGCAACATGGCAGGGTCACTGAGCAGGCTGGGACTGGCGAGACCAAAGCAGTACAGTATAAGGATTGGCCCTGGGTTAGAGATGGGGCAATTCTTGGCACTGTCATTAAGTCTTAGGAGGAGCCCCAGAAGCCATTAATTCTATTTTCTCAGTTGAGACCTGCTTCTCTGTTCATGACATACCAGCAGCCTAGTTGAGGTTTATTCCTGGGAGCCTTTTCCAATTTGAGACGGGGATTACGTTGTTTTTACGATGATGAGAAGCCTGAAATTCCACCTGCTGCCAGACAGGAAGGCAAATGTGAGACAACCCTGCAAGAGTGAAGCACGCTTCCTCTGGGGTGTCCCTAACCACCAGTGACAGCTTTTGGTTATCTTGCTTACAGATTCTAATCCTAGGAGAAGGAGCCTGAGTTACTTATTAATGGGGAATGGAGAAAAACAAGGTTGAGATATACCCTATGTGTCATTTCTAAGATTTTTTTTAAAAGGTAAAAAGGGGAAATGATTTTTTTGTTGTTGTTCTACTGTGTCATACATTTGTCGTAATCAATGACCTTCCATGGCTTAGTCTGAATATTGTGGTATCCTACAAAAATAAAGTAAGCTAAAAGGGGGAGAGGCTATCAGTAGACTAGATCAGGGGTCTAGTAACTAAGCCTACCAACAAATCCTGCATACCCCTTAGTTTTGATTTAAAAAAAAAATTGCTTGAACACAGCCATGCTTACCAATTTATGTATTCTCTATAGCTGTGTTGGTGCTACAGTGGCAGAGTTGAGTAGTTGTAACAGAGATCATATGGCTCACATGGACTAAAATAATTATCCAGTCGTTTTTAGAAAAAAATTGGAGGGCCCCTTGCCTTAAGGGACGGAAGAGCTATGCAATGCCCCAGGCTACTGACAGAGTAGGAGAAAAGAGTTCCTTCTCTACCATGGAGGAGATGCTTTTAGACAGGACTCACAGTCAGAATCCACAGACCTAGCCAAAGGGCTGGATACAGAGACAGGGCATAACTTCTCATAAGTGTTCAAACAGTCCTCTATTCTGTTAGAGGGCTGGGATTCTGGGAGGAACTCAGGTTATAGGAACACAGCATAACCTAAGAATTAAGACAGCAACACAAGGCTAAGGTAGAAGCATCCATAATGCTGGCCTTGAGTCACTTAGAGTCAGGTATATACTCAGGTGCCCCTGAGCCTAAGGCAGAAAAGTCTGGGCAAAGGGAGAAGGTCACTGTATTGAAACAAAGGCTGGCAGCTAGGATCCTTAGGAGCCATCATTTCTTCATAAATTATAATGATAAAACATGGCCTCGACTTCATTATTTGTATTGATGATAACACAAGCTTACACTTGATGAGAGCTTAGCATGTGCAAAGCACTGTGTTAAGTTCTTAACATGAATTTTTAAAACTTACTCCTCAAAGCAATCCTATAAGATAGCTTCCATTTTAATTGTCATTTTACAGAGGAATTGCAGAAGTTTGGAGAACTTAATATGCCCAAGGTCACATAGCAAATAGCTGAGCCAAAATCTGAATCCAAGCAGTCTGAATTTAAAATTTACATTCTTAACCACTAATTTCTTACATATGTCATAGAGAAAAATGTAATATAACTACCATACTAGAAAATATCCCCTTAAGTAGGAACTGTAACTAGATTTATTTAATTTATGAAGTGAGCTTCCTATTTAACTGATATAGCATATTAGATGAACCTCACTGTTTAACTTGGGTGTCATTTTTCCTATTTAATTTCAGTGTTGTCCTACTATGCCACAGAAGAGATGCTTTCAGACAGGTCTCACAGTCAGAATCCACAGACCCAGCCAGAGGGCTGGATGTAGAGACAGGGCCCAAGTCCTCATGAGTGTTCAAACAGTCCTCTATTCTATCAGAGAATGGGGATTCTCAGGGGAATTTGGGTTATGTGAACAAAGCAAAACACAAGAATTAAGACAGCAACACAAAGCTAAGGTAGAAGCATCCATAATGCTGGCTTTGGGTCACTTAGGGTCAAGAGTCTTATCCTTTGGCCTACCACTGTGTGTCTTGGGGAAGACAACATTTTGAAGATAGAAGATACCTAAGAAAAATAGTGAACTCTTGAGCTATAAGTAGAACAAAATATAATAATATTGTTTAGAGAGTTTAGAATTCTTAAAAGCAGAACTGATGAAAGAAACACACTGTGTCAAGATATCATTCATATATGTCTGAATGGAGTCTGAAAGGACTCCACTAGAGTTTCCTCTTTGGGTTAAAATATTACATAAAGGGATTACAGTCTAGGGACTGCAACTCTATTATACTTGGGTAAATGCTGTAGACTTTTTTACACTATACTTTTGAATAATCATAGATGCACTAACTTCCTAATACCCTCCTAAAAATATGAACCCCTTTCCCTGGCTTTCAAAGCAATCTCCTAATAGACCCCACCCACAACTCTGAACCTGTTTTTTATAAACAAGCTACTCTATTTGTGCTTATTTTCTCTCTATTCCAAATATATATCTCTCTCATTTTCTGTGCTTTCCAACATTACTGGTTTACCTTCTCTGGGCTGTCATTTCTCTCTTCCCCTCCATATAGATGTATGATACCCAAAGAACAATGGGATTCTCCATGGAAACCTTTCTGACCACCCCTCTCCTTTTCCTAGACTTTATCACAAAACTACTAAAGCACGTATCATTTAGCCACTACAGGTTTTTTTCCCCTCAAGTATACTGTTATTTTCAGGGGGGGTTGTATGTAAGTACTATCCTCTTCAGTAGATTATTATTTCCATACAATTGGGAAATTTTCCATTTTTGTTTCTATTTTTTACAGCTAGCCATGTCCTGGGTAAGAGGCTATCACTGACTTTGCATTAAACATCCATGAGTTTGAATTCTGGCTCTTGGAAATTCAGCTATGTGAGCTTAGGTTAGCTGTTTAACTTATATAAGCCTCAGTCTGCATCTGTAGCAGAATCATGACCATAACTTTTTCTTCAAAGTGTTGTTATGAGCACCCTCAAAGCAAGAGTATTGTCCATCTAGTTGACTACCAACATGAACAAATAATAATACTTGATAAAGATGGATTGATAAATATTTAGATAAAGGTTAAGATAATATAATATAAAATCATGTTTATCAGGTTTATATTGGCACATAGAAATTCAATAAATGCTTAAATCCTAAAACTATTCATTTGTCAATTGGCTTCACAATTGAGTTTAGCTGAGATTTTGTAATTTAAACCTCTCTCTTACTTGTGTCACCTCACTTTGGATAATAGGCTCAAGCTCAATCCAGGATAACATAAGTGGTATTAGCTCACTGTCATTTCCTAGAATTGAGTAATATTCCATTGTAAACATATACCAAATTTTACACAAGATCAGAAGAATGGGCTCCACATGTACTTGCCATCAAAGTGGTACTGACTGATTAACGCTATGGTGCTCAAAGGGTGGTGGTGTTCACCAGGGATTCGGGGGTTGGAGGGTCGACCCCCATTTGAGGGATGTGGTGAGCATTGTGGAGGGGAAGGGCATACCTCTAACCCTTGCTAGGGAGAGGCAAAGATATCAAATGAAACCAAAATGTTTGTACTCTCATATTTTCTTGAAAAAACAAACAAACAAAAAACAAAACCTCCTTTTTACTGTATTGGGGATAACAACATCTTCCTCTCTGAGAATCATAGGATGTTTGGAAGGTGAGAGCTGTCATGGGGCTCACAAAAAAGGTGCTGAGTAGGGACAGAGTGTTCTACAAATGAGAGAGATGTTGCTCTCCTATCTATAAATATAAAGAAGATGTGGATCACAATGTCAAGTGTCACCTCACCTCATGGAACTCATGATTTAAAAAGTTCTCACATTCCAGAAGAATATTTAACAAACTTCTTTTAAATCAATAGAGTTTTGTCCTAATTTCTACATTTTGGGTTTAAAAGTTTCCTAATGTTCTCATTGGCCTAGGTGCGGTGATAGAATCCCAACAAGCCCTCTAAAGTACAGAATGCAGCGTATCCGGACTTCTTGGCTGTTGTCCAAGGTGAATTATTAATAAAGTTTAGGAAAACGTTTTTGTTGGCCCTCCAATTACTCTTTAATCCTTAAACGCCTTACTGACATTGCAGTGCATAAATGGTTCTCTAGCAGCTTAGTATCCATTGTAGGTTGAGAAAGAAATAGCTAGAGTTGTGATAACATTAAAGGCTCTTTAGAATTTCCCAGGACATGATAGAAAAGGTGGCAATGTAAAAAGCTTCACTTTGGCACCAGACCAAATTGTATGTGAATACTGGCCTTTCAGAAATTAGCTGTGTGATTCTGAAAATCCACTTAACTCTTTGAGTTTCCTTGTCTTCATCTATAGAATAAGGATAAACATCAACTACATTTTCAGATTTGTTGTCAAAATTACTTGGAATGAAAGTGATTATAATATTGTACACTGCTTTGCATTTCAAAATCCCTCTCATTCGAGGTCAAGTGGCTTTATGAAAAGGATTACAGAGGAGGAAAAAATGAAATCTTAGAAAGCATCGTGAAGCATAATCGGTAATAGGGTTAAGTGGTATATAAATTAGGATAATGCTAGCTGCTATAACAGATAAATCCCTAGAAAGCTTTACCATACTAAAAATTTCTTGCTAACAACCCAGTGAGCATGGTCAGTACTTGGCTTTCCATATGATGATGTAGAGGCTCAATTTTGTTCATTTCATAATCCTACCATCTTTCAGAGCGTCTCAGTCCTTCATCTTTTGTCATTGGGCAGGAAAGAGTATGGGTGGTCTGGGAGGTTTTTATAGGCCAGGTGTGAAAGGGATCCCTGTCGTTTTTACCCCATTTCAAAGTCCTCAGTCATATGGCCACACTAAATAGTAAGAGAGGATGGGAAATATAATCTAGCTCTATGCCTTGGAAGAAAGGGAAATGGGTGCAATAAACAGTTAACAATTTATGCCACAAGTGGTAAATACCAATTAGTGAAGGAATCTAGTGTAATGAGGGAGAGATGCAGACATCAAATATTTAAATTATTAAACTTAGAAGAAAAATTGTGCTAGTTATTGAGACCTTCAAAGAAACTTCTTTGGAGAGAGAGAAACAAAATGGGGCAAGCAATATACAGAACTTGAAGTGACATGCATCCTTTTAACAAGAGTAAAGGTAACCAAAACCAAGAAAAAATCTGATCAACTAGAATTTAAGGTTTCATGAAGTGCTTTGATTTATAATATTAGCATCCTAAAAAAGAATCCATTGTTGCAAGTAAAATTAATTAGTGGCGAGGCCTAAAGTTATCTGGTTGGTTCCATCTGGGAGGAATTCTATATAGAAGTAAAATAGGAAGTGTTTATTCCACAGTTGGGAAAAAACATCATAATGGAAAAATTTTAAATGTTAAGGTTTAAAGGTTATTAAAGGTTAAATGAGTATCAAATGCTTCAGAGAATTTTTGGTACTGCCAACTTTAATCCCAGTAAATGATCAGAGCTATGACATATAGCTACATATCTGCCATGTTTTGCCTTGTCTACCTTGGCATAGCTATTGGAAAGTTGTCACCTATATCATGAATCCTTACCTAGGAGACTTATGCTTTGTGTCCCTGAAGTTTGGAGCAGTCCTGTAATCTGCCTCTTGAGTTGCTTTTCCCATTTTATCAGTGCCCTGGAGAATCCAGCTACCTCAGAGCAGCAAGTTAGGAAAGGAGAAAAGTTACATGTCATAGTCTCTTCTTCAACTGATGTCCTTCTTCCTGCTCAGATGGTTACACTTTTCTCTTAATGCAGGAGATTCATGGGGCATTGTATGGGCTGTCTTGCTTATTTCTTGATTATGCCAGTGGTTATTTTATCAATAATGAATAAGGAAGTTTTAATGTGTGAGGCAGCACCTAAATTTGACCAAACTCTCCTGGCTTCCAAAGAAAGAACTGGAGGGATATATCAATTCAGCAGATGCTGTCCGCTTCCTTGGTATTCAAATTCTCTTGCCATAATTTCCTGGACCAAATATCTCATTTTCTTCATCTTTTTGTCTCCAATACCTCTCCCTTGTCTCTTTCGGCTTTAATATCAAAGAAGTTTATACTTCTGCCAAACCAATAAAAAAAAGTCAATTAGAAATTCAAGTAAGGTATAGCAAAATCGGGCAGTGTTCTTCAGTGGAAAAGGCTTTGGAACCCACAAATAATATAGATCAGCAAATTGCAGCCTGTGGGCCAAAACCAGCCTGCTGTCTGTTTTGTGCAGCTTATGAACACAGCCGTGCCCGTCTGTTTAGGTGCTGTCTAAAGCTGCTTTCCCGTGGCAATGGCGGAGTTGAGTTGTTGGAACAGAGCCCATATGTGGACTGCTGGGCCCCAAAGCCTAGAACATTTACTATCTAGCCCTTGGTAAAAAGTTTCAATGACCTTCTTACATAGGTTGTCATAGATGGAATTGAAGGATATTCCAGGTATAAAGAAATAGAAGGGTTGTAGCAGAGGTAAATATAAGCAAGCTATGAACGATAAGCAGTAAGCAGATTATAAACTATAGCAAGTAAACAGTAAGAACTACACACATACACATATCCCATATGCTGGAAATAAATGAAGGGAAGTGTCTGTTTTTTTAGAATAGTGATTTTATTCTCTCTCTCTCTCTCTCTCTCTCTCTCAATCTCTCTCTCTCCATCTCTCTCTCTCCCCCTCCCTCCCTTCCTCCCTCCCTCCCAGTACTTACAAGTCGAAGAACATGGGAAGGAACAGCATTGCTGATTTATCAAATGCATTTAGCTTCAAAAAGCTTCATGATTCCCCACGTCTCTATCTCTAGACATTTATCTTTGTTATCAGTTTGGCTGGGCTAATATTGACTGTTTTAAAATGGAAACTCCTAGAGGAACTTGCATGTATTTCTGCTCAGTTAATGAATAGGGGACATTTTCTATTCTTCAAGGTCACTAAACTGGAACCTGTCTTGAGAATTAAATGTACTTTAATTAAAGCTTAAATATAACAAGCAAACATGTTTGCCACTTTTCATATTTTTCTTGTGGCCAGGAATCATCGATAATGAGACTAAGGTCACAGACTTGATCCTGATGTGGGCTACTTAACTCTGGTCTGTTCCAAGTTAACAAACATTATGAAGCTTCTACAGTGTACCTGGCACTGGGCAAGTTGTTAAGATGATAAAATTGATTATGGCACAACTACTTTCTTCAAGGATCCTAGAGCCTAGTGGAAAAGATCACATAGTCTGGCATGTAAATGATTGGAGTTGCAAGTAATAGTATACGAAATATAGATAAATTGCTAGAAACAAAAAAGGAAAGAGTAAGGAGGATTATAAAAAATTCTGTGAGAGAGACTGTATTTACAGAATGCCTCAAAGGTATATACAATTTTTTTTTAGGTAGGAAGGTAGAGACAAGGAGTTTGCAGGGGTATAAACAAAGCACCAGAAAAAAGAATATATTTAGTAAACACTACCAGCTTCTAATTTGCTCAAAGTACAGGATATTCATATGGGAGTAAGGAGATGAAATCTTTGTGGAGTGTCTGGAAAGTCAAACTGATAAATGTAGATTTCATTTGCTAAAGTAAGAAGAGCCCTGGTGGATTTTAGGCAGTGAATAATTAAAGAGTGGCTAAGAAGAGCCAGCCTCACCGTTTGCATAGAATCATTTGGAGTTTGAAAAGACAGGAGAGAAAGAGAGAAGTTAAAGATCTATTGTAGTAGTTCTAGGACAGAAGTATATAATCTCTAAGTAGGATACTGCTGGTGAAGATGGAAATGAGATAGATCTGAAATAACAGTACAGGGACCAAGTCTAGAAAACTAGGAATAGAAATTTCATGTTAGTAGAGAAAAAAAAGAATAAAAAGAATTTGTTTTCAAGCCTAGAGTGCTCATTAAAAATAGCTGTTTTATTTAATGGAAAATAAAGGAATCAAAGGAAAAGCTAGTTTATGGGGATATTTGGGGAACTATGGGAACTTTGCAGTTGGCATGTTGACTTAAGGTGCAGGTGAAACCTCTGATAAAGTTATCTAGCAGGACTGGATTTGGGAGAGAGATTCTGGATGAATAGACAGATCTGAAATTCTCCTACATAGAAGTTATTTACACAGATGTTATTGTAATGGGCACAATTTCAGAAGATGCATGTACAGAAAGAGAAGTGATGAGAATAGAATCTTGGACCATGGCTAGGTTTGAGAAAAAGTGAAGTCATCCATGGAAAAAAATAATAAAGGGTGCCAGAAATAGATTATCAGCTTAGTTCTGTGTCCAGGCGGGAAGGCTACACCATTTTAGGCAATCTTATCGCAAATAGGCAATAAATAAGCCTGGGAATCTTCATAAAAGCTTTTATAATAAAATTTGTAGCCAAGATAACATATCGAATGATAGCAAAGTTACTATGTAAATATGCTTAGCAAAAATATGGAAATTTTACACTGAGTGTTAGCCAGAAATCAGAAGTTGAGAAATTTTAGGGACCTCCAATGTCATCTAAGTGTTCTTGGTTTTGTTTTAAGAGAACATGTTTGGATCAATCTATCTAATCCGATCTTATAAGAGGCAAAAGCTAACCAATCATGATCAATTATTGTACAGTCTTTCTGGAAGAAGACTATGTTAATGAAAGGGAGTGAAAAGCATGAATCCTTTGAGAAACAGATCACATGGCTTGAATCTGTTGATGCATGTCCAGCAACCCTCCAGAGAGGGTTTTCAGAGGAGCTGGTATGTCTACCCTCCCCTCCTTACCTGGTTTATCCAATTTAGGTGCCTGAAATGATCCCAGGTTTGTGAATCCTGCCATTAAGAATATAGGGCTAACTCCTCTTGTTATCTTCCATGTCGATCATACAATATTTTGATGGTAAGTTGGCTATTCATGTAGCTTGTGGAACAGAGAGTGAATGTGCTGATTAGGATATATTCTGGTTCACTTGGCATAATGTACTAGTAAATTGGCATTCTGATTTATACAGACTATTCATCTCTGGATATATTGACAAATTTGAGTGTCTAGACCTGTCTTCATGAAAGTAAGACATGAGCACTCATATACCACACTTATGTATTCCATATATTTTATCTCATCTCACCTCTTAGTTGCAACTCAGTCTTTATAGACAGGGATTCTACTCACATCCTACTGCTCATAGGTTAAAAGCACCATTGTTTTGGTTGCCCAGTACTGTTTAACAAACCACCCTTAACCTTAAGTGGTTTAAAACAATAATTTATTATTTCTCACAAATATGGGGTTGGGGATGGGCTTAGCAGGACTGTTCTACACACAGCACCTGATTGGGTTGGAACTCGACCATGAATGAGGACTGCTTCTCCATTAACGTGTTCGGATAAGGTTAGAGCCACTAGGGACTGGTTGAATATTTCTCTCTTCTGCATATGACTCCTCCACATGCCTGACTTGGGTGTTCTCACACTACATGGTGTCTCAGTGTAGCTGAACATCTTACATGGAAGCTAGCTTCCAAGAGAGAGGGAGTTGAAGCTGGAAGTTATCTTAAAAACTGGGAAGAAAATGGCACGTCATTGCTTCTGGTACATTTTATTTGTGAAAGCAAGTCCAGTCAGATTCAAGGGAAGAGAAATAGACTCCAGCTCCCAATGTGAGGAGTAACATGCACAGAAAATGAAGGAAATAATGGTGGCTGTCATCTCATATCTATAGGCAACAGGCACATAATAGGTATTCAAAAATATTGAATAAATGTGAATAAATTAATGAATGAGTAGATTGCAACAAAAGAACTTTTCTACTTAAAATAAGGTCTAATATTCTTTCCTTAAATTTATGCTCACCTCGAAGAACCTTTTGGTAGTATTAAATAAAATGGAAAGTCTAATTTTTCTGGACAACAGTATTTAATTTGGCTATTCATAAAAAACTCAAGAGAGGGACTTTCAGAATAACTCTGAAAATAAAATACTACTAATAAATATATATAGGGTTATCTATGGACTAGGCATTCTTATAACTCTTTTATACTTAGTAGTCATAGAATCTTACTTTATAGATGAGGAAACCAGGACACAGAGCAGTTAAATATCCTGTCCCGAATCACATTGCTAATAAATTGCAGAGACTAGATTTAAACCAAGATCTTAACCATTATACTGTACCACCTCTCCTGCCTAAAAGACAAAATAGGTTTTACATGGAAATACATTGTTTTTTTTTTCATTCATCTGCATCGACTTTCTATCCTTGCTTTCTATCTTCCATGTCCCTGGTAAAATTAGAATTCTAATTATTGTATACTTGTGAAAATGTGATAAATTGTCTTCACATGATTCTTCAAATACATGATTTTATTCTTACTAATTATACCTCTCTATATAACTGAGTGTATTTGATTTAGGGCTAGGACCCCATTAGTCACTGTCAGCACATCACCTTGGGGAGCAAGGGATAAAGATGAAGCATTTAATGACAAACAGTTGGGATTTAATTATTAAAATAAGTTTACAGTAAGATTTGTAAAAATTCTTGGAAATTCTGATGCTGGTTTTTGCAAGCAACACAGGAAATCTAAAGAGAATCATACACAGAAAACCCCTGGGAATCTTTTAATTTCTTGAGGATTTCTTCTTCAACTCTGAACTCAGTTCATAATTATACAAGCAGCAATTTTAACTAATATATCCAGTTAAACTTCTGTTTGATTTTGTTTCTTGTTTATATGTGTAATACAGGAAAATTTGAGAGATAAATGTTTAGATTTGATTGACCAATGTGGATATAGCTTTATTATAATGTAGGTTTGAATCCTGAATCCTGACTTTTCTTTCACTGGTTAAGTGAATTTGAGAGTACTAGTTAATGTCTCAGAGATCTTTTCCCCATCTATAAAATGAACAAAACTGTACTTACTTCATCATTCCCTAAAGAAGATTAAGAAAGAGAATACCTTTAAATATCTATTTCTATGCCTGGCATATAGTGTGCAGACTTTGTAAATGGTCACATCCTTATTTTAATTTCAAATTGTCACTTATAAAATTACTGTGATTAAAATGTTTTGAAATATAAATATTCTTAAATCTTTCTGTATTAGACTTTTTAATAAAATTAACATAGCTGATTATAATGATCATTATACCACATAGGCTTTGCAATTTAAAACTGATTTTATATTTCCTGGAATTTTCACAACATACATTTAAAAAACAATAATTAGTATTTCCATTTTCAGATAGAAAATATGGAGGTTGCTGGGATTCAGTTATTGGCTCAGATTTCAGGACTTTCTCCAGGACTCAACCATGTGTAGGGTAGACATAGCCTTGGGGAGGGCTTTGAAAAGAAAACCTTTTATGATGAATGTGTTATTGAGAAAATCTACCAAAGATGTGAGTTTTTGAATCCCAGCTCAACCCTCAAGCTACTTTCCCATCTGTCTTCTTTCTTCAAATAATGAAATTCTCAAAATAGTTGTCTCTACTCAACTGCCTACACTGCCTCCTTCTCATTCCCTTTTCACTCTGTGCCAGTCTGACCCTGTCCCCACACAGTAACCAACCTCTGATATGAAAATGTAATTTCCAATTCCTCCAGTCCAGCAGGACTTAACTCAGTCCCAATCTTCCTTGATTTTTCTATTGCAAATGACACTAAGGATCACCCATTCGTTTAAACTTACTCCCTGTGTCTTCTTTCTTCCTGCTTTTTCTCTGTCTGAATTTCTCTTTCCACTGAAGGATACACAGACAGTCCTGATGGCTTTTTCTCCTCTCTCATTATACTCTCTTCTTGGGTGGACTCGTGCATACATTGATTCAACTCTGACTCGCATACTGAGTGCATGGAAGTCTACATCTGTAGTCCGAATCATTTCATGTAGTGTCACATCCAGAGTGCCACTGCTTCCTGTCCACCCCCACTTGGACGGCCAATTGGAAGAGAGATTTAAACACTGTTCAGAAGCCTTTAGTGACTCTATAAGGGCATTTTATGAACCCTACAGAGGTGTGAGCATGTAAGAAAGGCACAGAAGCAAATATCCTGTTTTAGCTGGAGAATAAAAGGCCTGAAGACAAGAAGGTGGAGATCAACTTGCAAAGCTAGTTGGAGTAAAATTGTAATAACATACCACTAGATTTTGGACTTGTTTATGTAGGAGACTGATAGAACTTTGACTTTCCCATTTCCTTCTTATTTCTAACCTGTAGCTCTGCTTTTAAATCCATCAAACTGTTTATAGAGTAGCCAACACCCCATAAGAATGAATGTATAACACCTTAATTTTGCATTTAACTATGTCCCAAATAATTTAGAATAATTCTCTTGTATCGTATTTATCAAATGTTCTAGTCTTTTCAACTCCTAATCTCTTGTTTCTGTTCCTGCCTTTAGTCATATCTGAAATTCAGTACTTCCTCTCTAGAATTGTCCTTGTAAGAATTTGTACCTGAGCACGTGTGTACAAGGCCACTGGACGGCACTTTGTTTACCTCAATGTGCATAGTAGCTAAATAATCACCTGACTTTGTCTCCCTTAATTCCTGCAAGCAAGTGCCTTTTGGATCATCTGAACCTGACAAACTGAAATATTTTGCTGAACAAAAAATATTCTGCATCCCATATTAGCGAGCACAGCATCTCATGAAAATTACTTTTTGAATAAGGCCAGAGAACATTTCACTTGCAAATCTATCTGGTTTCTACTCAAAAAATGTGTGTTTTTGCATATTATGGACTCAGCCTCTTCAAGACTAGGACTCTACCCAGACCTTAGTTTCAACTCCTTCAGATGTAAACACAAAAACTGTAACATGAAAATTCCTTTGCAAGGAGCTTTGTAACCCAGAAGTATCAGGGCAAGGGAAGAATTAAATGCTATTACTGATTCCAAACCCAGTCCTTTCCTCCTGCCAGTCCTTTGAATCCAGTACTAATCTGCAGCAGGAAACTCTGGACTTTCAGCCTCCTCATTTCTTCTAGCAAACTTTTCACCTGGCTATCATTTATTCTAGGGTCTGACATCCCTTTATTGCATGAGATACTGAATGAGATATTTTACTTTGAGCAAATAAAAATACCTGAAAGATTTAAATAGAACATTAAATTAGTTTCGCCTGCTTTCCTCACTACTTCTGGAGTCTTGGAGAAAACAGAGTGAAACGACAGATCTATTTCTGCCTTTTGCAAAAGGCATCTGTGTATACCAACAATGTTGGATATCCCCCTGTTAAATTCATCCTCTGGGTTACTATGCTGCCTCATTTCACAGCTGAACAAGAGAAGTCCTTGCCTCTTGTTGCCTTCCTATTAACTCTTTTTGTTAATAGGAAAAGTTATTTTAACAAGCATTTCTTGAACAAGAGATTATCAGGAAATGGACCACTACTGAGTAGCTCTCAGTATGTAGTTCTCACCATGTAGTTATCACTCTGCCAGGCTTAGGGAGAGATGCTCTGCTGAAAATCTAGTTCCTGATTGGAAAGAAATTATAAATATCATGGAGACATACTAGTACATATGAACCACCAGCTTAAACCCAAAACAAAAGAAAGCATCAGGGAGGGTTATTTGAACTGATCCAGGAAGGTCATATGGAATCTCAAAGCTAGGCAGATGTGGTATGTGTTCCTGGTTGGGGAAAGAAAGGCCCACAAGCATGAAAGAACAAAGCACTAGAATTCCCCCACTGTGGGCCAGAATATCACTCAATGAGTGAAGCAGTGAGGAATGAAGCTGCAAAGATGGATCCCACCCTGATTTACTGGGGCCAGGAAAAGGTGAGGGGAGCAGGCTATAGGTGCAGATCAGGGATTTGAACATTAGGCAAACCAACTTTGAGACTTATAAGTCGCAATCCTGAAAATGACTAACATCCTTGGTGAGTAAAGAAAACAAAAATATCATCTCATTCAATGTTCTCTTTCCAAAGAGACCATATTAATTCCAAAACAAGTATTGCACTAAATTAAAGGCTATTAGGGCAGGCACATATTTTGCTGACTCCATCTCTAATTTGAAATCCAAAAAAATTAAAAAATTATAATAGTTGCTCTTTGTAGTACTTTACATATTTTTTTAGAAAGTACTTTCATGGTGATAATATTAAGTATCATTTATTGAAGTTACTGTGTACCAGGCACTTTCTCTTGATCTCATTTGAATGCTAACAATCACTATGCAAATTAAATATATTCTAATTTACAGGGGAGAAACTGAGTAAATGTTTAGAAAGTTTAACTATTTTTGACCCAAGACATAAAGCTATTAAAGCATGTGATGCAGCTACAATTTGAAAACAAAGGCCTGTGACACCAAAGTCTAGCCATTATGATATGCTGCTCGAGGGAATCAGCCGTGCTGTAGAGTTCAGACATTCAGGTTGTTAAGTAATAAGTCTGGAAATGTCAGCACTTTCTAAATTTTTAATTTTTCAAGGAAATTCTTTGAAAATATGCTATCCATGACTTTACCATCTATAGCAGGGTGTTGAACATATAAAACCTTTTCGTCATGAACTTTCAGTAACCTATTAATGGTTAAATAATGTCAGACAATAGTTATCGTTATTCTTCCTTGACACCTTTGAAGAACTAAATACTATTGACTATTTTTCCTTCTCTCCTCTGTTGGCCTTAGTTATACCCCATGTCATACTTCCCTCCAACCTTCCTTATTATTCTTTCTCATGATCTTCTATTAAAGCCTCTTTCTTTTAATTGCTCATGAAATGTCAATGTTCCCCCAAATCATCATCTTGTTCCTCTTCTCTTATTTAGCCTACACACTCTCCTTGTGTGATGTTATAGTTTCACAGTTTCATCCCCACACACACACACACCAAGATATACATATCTTACTACATCAAACATATTAATATGTAGCCTTACATGGAAGAAGTGACTTTTCAGATTGACTAAATGAAAGATCTTGAAATAGGGAGATTATCCTGGATTATCTGGGTAGATCCACTGTACTCACAAGGGCCTCATGGAAGGCAGGAAAGTCAGAGAGAGGGAAGATAAAAAGGAGAGAAACAGAGATTGGAGGGAAGAGTAGATACTGTGCTGCTGGCATGGGAAACAGAGTGACCAAAATCTGAGAAATATTGCCACCCACTAGAAGCTGGAAAAATCAAGGAAAATGGATTCTCCTACGGAGCCTCCAGAAGAAATTCAGACCTGCCAACACCTTGATTTTAGCCCAGTGAAACTTATTTGAAACTTCTGACCTCCAGAATTGTAAGATAGTAAATTCATATTGTTTTAAGCCACTATATTTACAGTAATTTGTCACAGCACCAAGAATAAACTAACATACTTCCCACATACTAAGAACTTCCACTCTGAGTCTAATCCACATATCTCTCCTGAACTCCAGAATTATACATAAAACTACTTGTTGATTATCTCAACCCAAACATCCCACAAATATATAATCAAACTGAGTCCAATCATCAGCAGCAAGAATAAACTAACATACCTCCCATATACTAAGAACTTCCACTCTGAGTCTAATCTATATATCTTTCCTGAACTCCAGAATTATACATAAAACTACTTGTTGATGATCTCAACCCAAACATCCCACAAATATATAATCAAACTGAGTCCAATCATCACCAGCCACTGAATTTGCAACAAGCCTTAAGTTTCCCCCTTGACCTTTCATCCTTGCTGACACTCTTAGCCAAGAATTGTCTCAGTAGAAGATTTTGATCTACGTCAATATAAACAAGTTACAGATTAAGCCACAGCTTTGCATCATTAAGTTTTACATGAAATTCATTCAAAGCTTTTCTTGCCAGTTACCTACCAAAAATATCAAATGTTTCAATAAGGCACAGATAGAGTTTTTAGCTAGAAAACATGCAACTTATTGGCGAACTTTGATATACGAGCTAGCTTCAACGAGAAAGGGAAAAATAAAGATATATACCAAATATAGAGAAAAGGAAAATAAAGAGCAGTAAATATAATTTTCTAAAATAATCCAACCACATTGTGACTAAAGATATTTGGATTCTAGAAATGTCAGTCATATCCACACATCATTTTTCATCTCTTACCCAAGAAATCATGTTCAGTTTCTGATGACACTGTTTTTTGAGTAATCTTAGATTAACTGAGGCTTATCTAGAAAAGAATGACTGGAATGGGCAATAAAGAAATTATATAATTTTTATATGAGGAACTATTAAAAAAAATAAAAACATTCACAGGGCTTAATAAAGTGCTACATGTTATGAACTCATAGTTTTAAAACCAATACCTGACAAGGCACTGTGACTCACTAGGAAAAAAAATAATAATAACTTAATGATAAGTTAATTATCATTCACACGGAATAACATATTTCAAAAAACAGTTAATTATTAGTGATTAAGAATAAGCTGAGTAAGCATTTAGTACCAAAGCTATGGAGAGATAGTACCATGATATAGGAACAAATGGGCTAAGAAGAATGAAAAAAAAAAAAATCCTTGATTTGCACTATGATTTTACAATTGTTTTCTTGGCACGTGGACATATATGCAAGTCATTTTATTTCTCATAGGCTCATTTTTCTTCTGTATATATTACAAATATATTTTTCAAATCAGTGAATTTTTTTGTAAGCGTAAGTTAAATAATGCATGAAAGCACTTCACAAACTGCCTGGCACACATCAATTTTGTTATTACTAGAAGTAGGAGCATTCAAATACCGTGGTCCAGATAACCTTTAAGATATTTCTAAAATGTGTTTCCAACAACATAGCAAAATAGGTAATAAGAAAAAAATCAACTTTGCTCTCAAAAGAATTGTGAAATTCTGAAGAAATATAATAAGATACTTTAAAATGTATATCTGAAGAAAGAAGAAAGCTAGAAAAATCCCCAAGAACCAAAATTTGAAGGAGAACTAAAACCAGAGTGCTTAAGCTAAGGCTTTGGCTGCTCTAGGAGCATATGCTTATCTCATTAACCAAGAGGTTTGAGTTTAAATGACATTAAAATTATAGGAGATAAATATTGGGCTCATGAAATTGGGAGATGGAAGTGAGATCCCGATAAAAAGCCAGAATCCTTGATGCACAGAGGGAAAAATTAGGGTGAATAGAAAGAGGAAAAGGAAGCTTATAAATCCTAACTCAGACTCTAATAAGGAAAAATAAAGGCATTTTTAACAAATAAGTTGTAAAATCAGGCCTGACTTCACTCAGGTAGGTTCATGATTCGGAAGCCACCTGAGTATTCGAGTATTCGTGTAAAAAGAGGCCTAACCAACCTGAACAGACACAAAGACAAAGCAGTCAGGTCACACTTAGTCTAAAATATTAAGATTCTGCAAAGTAGATATCATAAATATCATAAGTAGATATCAAAGTAGATATCATTATGATATCAAAGTAGATATCATAATATAAAATCATAAATCATTGAGTTCAAAGTACACAATTAAAAATCTATAAATCCCATGAATAAGTAGGCAGCAACTATTCTGAGTAATATTATATCTGAAAAAAATCGTTGACAATATAATTACACAAAATATAAAATATTTGTTTATTTGTAACTAATACATAAAAGTAAAATATGAAAAGAAGATCCACTGTTAAACAGATAAGACATACTTAGAAAAGCACATAATAAAAATTTTTTTTGAAAGAAAAACTAACGTCACCGAAATTTTAAAACATCAGTGGATTCTTTAAATAATACATTTGCACAGCCGAAGAGAGAGTTAGTAAACTGGAGATTAAATTTAAAGAATGTACCCAGAATAAGTCATAGAAAGATAGAAAAATATATCAAAATACGGAGAATATAATGGCTGAGAATTTTTCAGACTTTATAAAAAATACTTAAGTTTGGGAAGCATAATATATTCCAAGTAAAATTAATAACATTAGATCCATACCTAGGCATGTTGTAGTGAAATTGCAGAACTCCATTAAAAATTATTTTGACAGGTGCAGGTGCTTTTCTATTGATGACTAACAAATTATCGTAAACTTAGTGTCTTCAAACAGTGCACATTGTCTCAGTTTCCATGAGTAGGTGTCTGCATGGAATACCTACATCCTCTGGTCAGATCTCACAGAAAAACAATCAAGTTGTCAGTCAGGTACTTTTCTCATGTATGTTTTGGGGTCCTCTTTTAGGTTCTTGGCAAACCTTTGGAAAGTTCTCAGTCCAGTTTTAAGGGTTTTCACCTATTAAGTGAGAATCACACAGAGTAATCTCTTTGTTTATCTTTAAAGTCAACTTACTTTAAAACTTAATTACATTTGCAAAATCTCTTCAACTTTGCCAAATAAGGTAACCAATCATGGGGTGATTCCCCTCCCATACAAGGAGGGAAGAAGATTATACAGGAGGGTTGAAAACTTAGAGGCCATTTTAGGATTCTGCGTGCAACACACAGATTTTTCTGGAATGGAATTATAATTATATGGGCTGTAGGTATTTCTATAGCAACCACAGAAGCTATCAGACAATGAAATACTATTTCAAAGTATTGAGAGAAAATAATTGTCAATATAAATTTATCAGGGAAAAATGAAGAGTTTTCATCCAATACTTCACATTAAAGTAAATTATACAAATTATGTCTTGAGAAAGAAATTAAACACTGAAGGAAAATTTAACATAAGAAGCAAAGAAGAGTAAAGAAATTATGAAATGTGTGATTAAATCTAAATAATTACTGATGACAATAATATATAAGACAGAAAGGAGAGTATTAAACTAAAATCCATGGCTGGGCGTGGTGGCTCACGCCTGTAATCCTAGCACTCTGAGAGGCTGAGGCAGGCAGATTGCTCGAGGTCAGGAGTTCGAAACCAGCCTGAGAAAGAGCAAGACCCGTCTCTACTATAAATAGAAAGAAATTAATTGGCCAGCTAATATATATAGGAAAAATTAGCCGGGCATGGTGGTGCATGCCTGTATTCTCAGCTACTCGGGAGGCTGAGGCAGGAGGATTGCTTGAACCTAGGAGTTTGAGGTTGCTGTGAGTTAGGCTGACACCACGGCACTCACTCTAGCCTGGGCAACAAAGCAAGACTCTGTCTCAAAAAAAAAAAAAAAAAAAAACCTAAAATCCAAGCTTCTTTCTGAGTTCATGGCAAAAGAGGTAGTATTGGTTAATTTTAGTTTCCTTAAAATTATATATGCACATTAAAACTGTCAACCAATTCACTAAAATAATAGAACTTGATTGCATTATCTTTAAAGAAGTAGAAGGGGAAAAAAAAGTGAGAAAAGGTAAATAATCCTAAAAAAGACATTAAATGAGGGCGAAGAAAAAAATGTGTCATAGAAAAAGCCAGGTAAACAGAACCCACAACATAAGATCCAATACCTAGGACCAGCTTACTAACTGACATGCAGGAGTTCTGGAAAAACGAAGATAAGCAGGTTATGGGTTGTTGGCCAGGGGTAGGTCTAAGTTTTTCAGTGAACATCCTTCCTGTAGGAATAGTCCCCAGGGGCTTGAGAGAAAAGCAGGAATGTCTTAAATAGACAAGTGGGCTTGGTATTCTCTGAGATCACAGGGGTTTGATACTTTGTTTCGTTGGAGGAGATTTTTCTCCAAAAGAACAACATAGGAGGTCCTAAGGCAAATACATTTTGGAAACTCATTTCTATACAGCAGGACTTCTCAGAACTTTTAGTAAGCTGAGGGATATTTTGAATTTCTAAGAAAGAAGGAGAATATAAAATACAGTGCTTCCAAAATTATCTGCTCATATATTCCATTTGATTCTTTCATGTGTCTATTTATTTCTGCTAAATAGGCCATGGGTCTTTTGCACCACTGGACATGGAACATGTGTCAAGACAAAGGCAGGGACCAGTCAGAACCCAAGTGAGTTATCATTGGAGATGTACTGTCACCACCATGAGATGAGACCAGAGAAAGGAATCATGCTATTTAAAGCCCCAGGGAAACACAATCCCCCCGAAGAAGCACTCCACAAATAAAGAACATTTTTGGCACCATATAGTTTCCATTCACCAGTAACTGGCCCTCTATGGGTACAGTGAACAACTAATTGCATATTCATTATTTATTCAAATAATAATGAGAAAAGATTTCAGTTAAATTTGTAGTATTTGTTCTTCGTCTTGGAATGATTGTGTCTTAGTTTACTTCTCCCTCAGTCAAATATCTACAGCCCTCCCCTCTGGAGAACATTTTCTCATACATAAAATATTTGCATTTTCTTGTGGGACTTCAGAGAACAATGCTTTAACCTCCCAGAGCTGGCTCACATCTCAGCCCTCTCACTGGTTTGGAAATATGGAGAAGTTAGCACCGGGCCTAGCACATAATAAGCCTTCACAAAAATTGCTATCGTTTTTATTCTTCTTGCCAGCTAAATTAATTTGGAAACGCTTTGGGCTTCTACTCCCCTATCTGTCAAAGGGCAGTAATAACAACGATCCCTGACTGAGTTGCTATGATGATTAAATAAGATATGCATGAGCCCCTGCCGTGGTGTCTACCATAGATGTTATTCTTCTCTCTTTGCAGAGGCCTAACTTAACTTCAGCTGCAGTTAAGTCATTTTGGGATTAGTCTGTGATCATAGGATCTGTTTGAAAGGGAATACAGAAAACACAAGGCATTGAAACTGGTTTCAAATGCTAGCTCCAACATTCCTGTAGTGACCCTGAACAGATCATTAATCTTCAGGACCTTTATCTATAAAGTGAAGATTAAAATTATATATATGTTTGTATATGTATCTGTATACACACACAAATGTATAGATATAGGTAAGTGTTCAATAAATGAGAATTATTATTACTGTGAGTGTACCCTCAGGAATTTGGGGTTCTCTGGATGTCACCTGTGCCTAGAGATTATTCTGATGACACTAGTGACTGGAATTTCAACCCATGAGAGCCACTTTCTTAAAAGACAGAAGTGGGACAGAATATCCTTTCCTATCAAGGAAACCTGAAATCACATCTCTACGAGAGGGTCCTTGTCTTCTGCTCCTCCTTTTGCCGCCCAAGAACAGACATGGAAGTGTAGGAGGGACGTGGCTGTGGGGAGAAGGAGTGGCCCATTTGCTTGGTCTCAGGCTGCCTTTCTTGCTCTGTGTGACTATAGACCAGTCACCCTTAGCAGAGGGAGTAAATGAACTGGGGCCACTCCTTCCTTCCCCTGTTCTCTCCTCCTGAGGAACCCCTCCAGTACTTTGCCTTCTATCCTTCTGCACTTTTGGAAAATGGTAAAAAGAGATGGAACACAAGAGGGGCAGCAGGCAAGGCAGGAACTAAGTGGAGACATAGGCACACTGTATTCACATTGCATTTAGAGAGGGCTCCTAACAGCCTGTCAGTCACACATGCCACCCTATTCCCTGCCATGGGGAAAGGTATGAGGGCAGGTTGGGATAGGCATCGCTTTTGTAAGTCACTTGGGAGGAGACAAATAAACATGGTACACATCACCAAAATCAGTATGATTTTTAGGTTTCTTAGATATGATTTTGCTTAAAAATATCTCTTTTCCCAGAATTGCATGCTGCCTAAAATTGCATGCTTTGAGAATTAGTCCTTTGGCTTAAAATAGGTAAGATGCAAGTTCTCAGATAGTGTTCAGTCAGGGGAGAAAGTAGCATAGTGCAATTATTATTCACTAATGTCTTAAGAAGATTAGTTATTAAGTCTTCTTTGAGGTTATAGATAACAATACTGATTTAGAAATAACAGAATTGGGAGAGAAGGACAGTGTGGAAAGAGAGTCCTGATCATGAGACCTGATTGACAGAGGGAAGAGAGTACTGAGAGGAAAGATGCCAAGGATCAATCAGTTACATTTACAAAAGCTGGCGCTGGAGGGAAGGAAGAGTGAGGAGGGTGTGTCTCAAGGATTTGTAATCACTATGCCATTGGAGGGGAAGTGAACCGTGAAAAATAATGACACAAAAAGATGACCTGGAGCCCTCTCCCCACTATGGTAATATTGTACTACCTTCCTTGAGAGGTGTGACCTTCCCAGAACCTTGTAATTTATAACAGTTTTAACAATCATACTATGTTTATATGGCTCCCTCCAAGGTGCGAGCCCTCAGACAAACTCCCAGAGGAAGGGAGTCACAGAAACCCACACCGGATGTAAACATGCAGCTCCCTCTCATCAGTAGTCAGGGAGAGGGTCTAGAAGCTCTCTTGCCTTGAGTCTCTTTCCACTCTACCAGGAAAGGCCGTGGAAGGAATGGCAGGTCCACTACTGACGACAAGACGTGGGAGACCCCAATGGGCTTAAGTATTTCCTTGAGGCTTTGATCTTTTTTTTTCCCCAAAATTTGCTGTAGATGAAAATAATCCTCCTCCTTTTCCTGTCCCTAGACTGCCCAGCTACTTCCGAGTCACTCTTTATTTCTACTTTGGTCATAAATCATCAGGATCTAAGGATAACTTTGTGGGTGGCCTTCTTCCACTTCTTGAGTGGGCAGATTATGACGACAGATTACTGGATTAGTGGTTATACCACTAATGATGGTGTACGACCATTTCCCACCTCTGTGGACATTGACTTCTCTGTCAAACAAGAATCTGTATAGTCTCTTTCAGTTTCACTGTTTTGTAATTACCTAAGACTATTCTTCACTCTCAAACTCTCCCCAATAAAACTGCATACCCTACACTCAGAATACAGATAAACCTGCCCCAGATCTCTACCTTTGGGTTTTACTTATTTCTCTGCTTCTATTCTAGATAAATCTATATTTATAATTTTATCTGTATCTATATATCTATGTACCCATTTACATCTCAATGCAAATTGTGTCCCTATTTTTATACTCACACTGGACTCATTCATTTACCTGCAGGGCATATTCCATCTAATATCTTTCTTTCTGTTCCCAACCTTTTGCCCCTTCCTTAAAGACAGTCTCTGCCCAAGGCTTAAACTGATAACATTGTCTCTTTGGTGGAAGAATCTGAACAGTCAATTGTCTCATCAGGTGATTGGCTTAAAGGATTTGGGGTCCTCTTTTAATTATGTGATTTGATATCTTGCTACTTGCCATCTCCAAAGGACCATTAGCAAAGAGCTTCTTTAGTAACTGCTATAGGGGCTATAGGATTTCATGGTAGATGAAACTGTTTACCTGATAATAAATCAATACTCTTCTCAAAAGGGTTTCTTATAAATTCAACAAAACAAAGATGAATTTTTCTTTATTAATATTTTCCTTAAAAATGCTCTTGGCTTACAGCTAGCCAGAGTTTTAAAAAGGAAGAAAGAGGGTTATATATGTGAGCATATGCATGTATATGTGGATGACTATCAGTAAGACCATATGTGAATATGTGTATACTTGTGTGTGAGTAAGGAATACTGTGTCTTTTTGAATATGTGAGTATATTTTTTGGCTCAGAAATACATCCCACATGTACTGCTGTCCATTACACTCTGCACAGCCTGATGACATTTTCACAAATATTCGTACCTGACAACCACCACCAACGTACATGTACAAAACAAATCTTTGCCTTACAAGGGATTGTTGGCAAAGGAAGTTCATGGGAGGGGAATGTTGGTTAGTACACTTTTATGGCGTCACAATGCAAAGTCAGGCTATGAAAAGCATAAACTATTTCCTCTATATCTAAGATGAATTCCTATCACATAACCTGAAGTTAAAGAACATTATATGATGATGATTATCTGTCCCAGGTCCCACTTTTTTTCTTCTTTTTTGTGAGAGTAAAAAGGGAAAAATGTAATCTGCATTATTTGTCATACTCTTTATATAAGTTATTTAAACAAACTCCTCCCCTTTTGAAAATATTCACATTCTCATCGCCACTCTTAACTAGGCCCACTTTTACCTAATCGGGTTTTAATTGATACATATTTGTACATATTTATGGAGTACATGTAAAATGTATTACATGCATAGAATATGTAATGATCAAATGACTCATTCTCTTCCAACTTCTGTCTAAGCCGTCATTCCTGGGTTGACCATATAATAACCTGTTGCTTTAAGATAGCACTGAGTGGTCATTAAACAATGTACACACTCCTTTGGCTGAAATTCATGGGCCTCCATAATCCAGCCCCAAGAACACTCATCTAGCCATATCCATCAGTACATCTGTGATCCTCAATTCTGGCTTCCCCAGCCCAAAACAAGTAGGTCATAATTTCTGCAAGAGATAAAGGGACCAAAGATCCCTCTCTTTTCAGGATTAAGAGTTTTCCTGAAATACAGGACTTAGTGCTAAAACCATGAAAATCTTGAGCAAAATGATGAGTTTGGTGGACCTGAGCTCTCCATCAAAATCTTCTCCTGTTATTTCTGAAACACACCAAAGAGATTCTCACATGCTGCATCTGTTCCCCCAGCTTTTTGTCACCTTCATCCACTGACTCTGCACTAAACTGCTATTTTCTCTGAGCCTCCTGCACATTGTTCATCTTCTCATGACTTGTCTAATACAAAGTATTGTATCTCTACTTGGATTAACTGCAAAGTTTCTCCACAGTTAATAGGAGAGCACACAGGCCCTCACCTTTGTATTTGAGGCCTCTGCCTTGCTGTCAACTTGCCTCCATAGAAGAGATGAAAGCCCTGCTCTCTAACACTCACACAGAGAATCAAACAGCCTCCCAACACAAAGGAGTTCAGCTTTCATCACTGAGAAGTCCTTTGTATTTATAAAAAGAATAGTTAACATTCCAGTCTGAGGAATTCATATTTGGCATCAATCCACCATGTAGAGTCTTCACTATGACCCATGAATAAAATATTTGTCCTATATTTGAATGACAGTTATTTTGGTGGCTATCCGAAAACAAAACCAACAGGTATCTTTCAAAGTAACTTGCTTTCTTTAGCTATAGGAAGTGCTAGAAATAATTAAATTTAGTCCTCTTAAAAAGTCCATGTCAAGTTACCTCACTGCAAATACTTATCCGGTATACATGAATATATATATTTCTGTTTATGTATATATTTTTTGATATTTCTTTACGTATAGTGGGCATAATTCATAATTTCATAAATGCATTTATCTGCGTGTTCTCTCCCCATTTTTCTTCACATTTTGCTTTTTTCTCCATTTACTTTTCCAGAGTTTTTCAATTAAATATATTAGCAAAGAGAAGACCCAAACACAAAATCAAAGCAGAGAGAATAAATTAATTCTTCACTCTCAGAATTTTAAAATAGGTATTTGAAACTTACAAATAAAATATTAAAGTTGAAGTATTTAGACTTTTTTTTTAGTTTGAAGAGTCTAACACCTGAAGAACTAGGTTTTAGCCATAAAAATAGTTTGAGGAAGAATAGGTGGGAGCAAGTGCATCCCATCCTTACATAAAGACTCCATCCATAGGCTGGGGAAATGGCAGAGGAGGAGAGGAGCCATGTGAGAGTAAGGAGGCTCTGACACTGGGAGATCCCATAATGGGGCCTTATGCCCTACATGTACAGCCAGGGCCATGTGTGAGAGAGAAGACACTAAAGAACCCCAGGTATGTATGGGGTATGTATGAGCAGGCCAGAACAAACAGCACATGTTAAATAGTACTCAGGAAATTTTGTAGGGTAGTTTCTCTCTTTGTTGGTTCAAGAGTAGAGAAATAAAAATGACCATGAGACGTAGACACAGAAGGGCTAAAGCACCAGCAAGTCCTTTACAGTCTCAGATTTGCTCGATAGACTAGCCAAATATTTCACCCGAAAAGAGAAAGAACCAAAGAAGTAGTCCTAGTCCTCATGGTTAGGACCAAGAGACCATATACACCATCTTCATGGATTATATCAATTAGGAACCAAATATGAATTTGGATGCTTGGGGGAATACCTAATGGTCAGCGACCTGTGACCGATACCCCTTTACCCCAGGGTATGAGATTTCTTTTCTCAATAAATTAAATGCATTTTCTGGTATAGTGGGTAGAGATAAGACTACATTTTTAAAAAAATTAATTTTTAAAACTAACATTTGCCATTACCACAGTCCTGTGAGTTACTTATTATTTACATATTTTACAGAGAAGGTCACTCAAGCCCATAGAGGATATGTAATTTGCTAGAAATCAGACACAAACTCACATTCTTGGGCTCTGAGCCTCAAGCTCTTTACAGCACACCACACTGTCTCCCCCAACCCTCTTCTTGACTCATGTATCTCCATCTCTGCTTTCTCCAGATCCCCGTGAGAGCAGATCCCTATATTGCCAGTGCGGTGTAAAATGTTCTGTTGCTCTGAAGCAATGTTGTGGGGGAATACCATTAACAGGGCATCAGGTACACCCACAGGGGGAGCCAAAGCCTAAGGATGGAGGGAAGGCAAATCCATATTCTCGGATAGTGCAAATATTAATATCTATTCCAGTGAGAATAAATCACTTTCCTTTCTGTGGGGCAAAAAAAAAAGGATTTTGTATAATTGACCCACCATGAGTTGCCAGGTAGTGCCCTGGGGTTTGATATACTCTACTGTGATGTAACATTAATTTCTGCTGCTGGCAGGTCTGATTAGCCTAGTGAGAAGTCCATGTTCCTGAGCTTGTGCTTCACTTTCCTCACTTTCACCATGGCCACATTTACTCATGAGCCCATTGAGGCAATGTGGAGTGGCAGGGAAGAGAGGCTGAATAATACCAAGGGAGATGAGTTACCTTGTTCACATGATTACTGAGAGCCATGATAAGCATGGCAAGTACCCACTTGGGGCACACAAACCCTTACATTCTGGACAATTCCAAGAAATTCATTCATGAACCTATTACCAGTACCTCTTTGTTAACAATCTTCTAATATTTTCTTTAATTGCTAACCATCTTTCCAAACCACTTGTACCCATGAAATTGACATATATCCATATCTTTCATAGTCTCATTTCTCAAAAAAAGGTCATAATCATATTCATCTTCTACATTTTTTCCCAACAAGTGTATTACCATCTCTATTGTTGTTATTCAGGGGTTTCCTGAGCGAGGTAATATGCATGGAACAATCCACTTTTGGCTGATGCTAACATATTAGATTGAATCATCTATGACTAAAGTTAAACTTTTTTCCTCAGTAGATTGAAAATAGAACTATTTAGGAGATCATAGTTTGACTAGAAAATGAGACATGTTGGGAATGTTAGTAACCTGGTCATACAACTTTTGGGGGCATTTTGGAAACGCTTAGACCCAATCCTACAAAACTCATTTCCTATTGATGTCAGTGTCCCACTGAGCACACTCAACTTTGTGACATACTAGCTCATGATTGCAGCTCAGATAGCATATATGGTGACTTGCTGACTATTGTATCAGTCAGAATTCAACCAGAGAAGCAGAATAAGTAGGACATGTGTGTATATATATAATACATGCATGTATGTATGTATATATGAATAGATTGATGTTTCTCAATGTCATAAGAAACTTCATCATCTTGTGACATGTTTAAACACAGGTGAGCCAATGGTACTTTATAAATCCATGCCATCTTTTTAACCTCTATAAGCCTTTGCATTTCTTCTACAAAACTAAAGAATTTCTGGCACCTTAGCTTCACTTAACAAAGGCCACTCTTATGTCTAGTTTTCAATAAACTAATCCTAGATATTTGTGAATATAAGTTAGCAAACAGTTTTTCCTCCTGGATTTGAATCTCTTTCTGGTCCTTTGGGTCAAACTGGGAAATATCTATAGTCATATAGATGGTAGGGTAAGATATGGAGAGAATAGGTATTTGCTTGCAAAATCACTGATTACAAGATCTTAAAATAGGAAGAGTCTCATCAGCCCAGGAAAACAAAAAAAGTAGCTGCTAGTGCTGTCTGGGGACACTCAATAAAATTTGGACTCAAAGTCAAACTAAGTCATCTCAAGAATACACATTAGAATTTTTTAGGTTTAACTTTTTTTAACCAGTCCCCTTATATTTTTACTCAAGACCTGGTAAGACTCTGAATTCTGCCTGTTTTATTTCATCAACTCTCAGTATCACTCTCTGAATTTTATGTTTAATTATATATAATTGGCACTTAAATTCAAGATACTTTTAAGGGAAGGCATAGAAACACGCTGGTTCTTTGGCCAGGACTTGAACCAGAATTTTAAAACTTGACTCCATCATTTTCTTGCTTTATGCTCTTCATTTCAGTTGGAACCAAGAGCCCAGCCTACCATAATTATATTCTTCATACCCATCAACATGCCTACCTAAGCATGGCCTTTGCCTTGAATACGATTTTCCCTAGTAGCCAAAGGTGATAATGTACTTACAATTTAATCACTAAATGTTACAAACTACCAGCATTCTAATCTCTACTGTAACTAGACAATACTCTACCTTCAACCAACTAGGTCAGATAAATAATCTCAACTTCTATGATCTTAATGTCTTGCCTGAAATCATTCTGATACCAACTATTGTACCCTTCAAAGTGCCTATCTGTAGATACCATAATCTCCAATAGCTATATTAGGCATAAAGGAGTTTGCCATAGAATTTCTACCAGTCCACATACCAGATAACAGAGGCAAGAGAAAAGGCTTTTAGCACATCAGTGCACTTTTAACAAACGCCCACAGTCGCTTCTATTCTATGATGACATCTGTGCCACTCAGTTGTCTGAAAAGAGTGTGTCTCCGTGCTTGTGGCTGCCCCTTCACATTGCCAATTTCCTCTTTTCTACGTTTTAGATGGTGTATTTATTTGGTGGAATTTAGGTCACACCCAGAAGCCATGCTGAACATTCTTAGTTTTCCAGCCTCTAGAGGGGAGGAATGTACACTAAAGTGGAATCGTAGTTGGCGTGAGTGAGCCAATCTATGCACTACGAAAAGTGCTTTGTACTTTACAAGGGTTTTGAAGGCAGACATCTGTTACTCAATCATAACTCTATTAATATTAATAAATATTGTTAAGTTGAATGGAACTCCTCTAAAAAGTCTTCCCAATGCCATAGTCACTTGGTTAAATTTAATTTATTACTGTCCTATGTGTCATCTTATATTAGAATTCAACTCTTTTATACAAGTAAGTGAGGAAGTCTGGCATTTTGCTCCCCTCTCATTAGTGCAGATTCTTCAAAGACTGTGGGGTGAACTTCTTTTATGTCCCACACGCTAGTGACAGTACATTCAGCAACGTGATAGGAGAGAAATAGCTATAACCTCAGACATCTAAGCTGAAATTCAGGCTCAGTCATGTTAGTAGCCCTCTCAGATTTTATATTTTGTTCCCTGGAAAGTGGAAACTTTTAAATAAAATGATATTTTTAAAGCAATTAGTACAGTTGCAGGAATTAGCAAACGTTGTATGGCTAGGTGCCCTAACAGAGGAGGTACTGCTCACGAATAAATGTTTGTTTGTCTTCTATAGATTTTGTTATTCTTTTTTTCCTCTCTTCTTATGGCAGGGGAATGCCATATTTTTCATATTGTAATCTAAGTTATAATATTTCTTAAAATTATTGAGAGGTGCCACCCTTGAATGGTAGGTTTTATTTGAGTAAACCCTAAACTACCTAATCGTTCATAGAGAGTAATTGAAAATATCCTTTAATTTGTGAGGATTTAAAGAAAATACGCCACATCCCCGAGAGAGGTGGTCTGTAGAAGGAAATGTAGATGATTTTTCCAGTTGCAAGAGAGAGTAGACAGAGGCATGAGCCCGGGTCCAATACTTTGAAACTGGGTCTAGGTATATAAATTTTAATAGCCAATTATTCAGAGCTGAGATCCTGGGAACCCAAGGAAAGATGATTCTTGACCTGAGTACAGGGAACCTTTCTCCTTCAAAAACTACTACAGCCTCCACGAAACCTAAATAAGCAGTAACATCATCAGAACAGTGGCTGACCCAATCCCTCGGATTGTAAATTACCAGTAATCAACTGTGACACACTATCACAGTGAGAAACAGTGGCAACCTGCATTCAGTGGTGCTAAAACTGCTTTAGACTGAAAAATTCCCTGGGATTCTGAGACAATTAAATAGAAAAGAATAGAGACATTGAAATTCCTGATGTTAAACAGGTGGGAGATTGAGCAAAGGTTTTCTGTTGTTTTTGTTTTGTTTTGTTTTTCATAAGAGGTCTGGGTGTGCTATATACCCTTAAGCCTGTGGAGCAATTCATTCCACTTACATTTCATTTGCCTTTCTTTCTATTTCAGATTTCCTGCCCTAACTTTTTCAATAAATATCTTGGCTTCAGGAATGTCATAAAAAATTGAGGGGTAGTACTAAGTAATGTGTTATTAATGAAATTATCACATTATTATGGTCTCTACTTTTTTTCTATCTTGGAGGACCGGGATAAATTCACTTATATTAAGAAGAGCCAGTTATTTTGCAGTTGTTCTGTTAATACCTTCCTAGCTCAAGCCTATGGTTATTTCTCTGTGTATTACAGTTATTTGAAACATTTTAGAAATATCAGCAAAATAAATACACCACAGACTTTGAAGGTTGACTATATTTCACCTCATAGTATGCTCAGCATCTAGCACTTTTGAGTAATAGAAGGGACAGGTTAGTTTGAAAAAAAGGCTATTGGCAGTTTTCAGAGTCTTTATAGAACGCTGTGGTGGCCTTCAAATTAATATTGGACACCATGAGACTTTAATGAATTTTATATGCAAAATCAGGATAATGCCTCCTTCTCAGATTGAATGGGTTTTCCAGTGGATTTGCATATATAGATAAGTTATTTGTACATGTCTATTTATTCAGTGATCTTTCACCTCTGTTTGAATTCACAGTGCTTCTTGCTTGCACTGTTAATTAGGTGGAAAAAGTATTCTAAGTGTCTTGAGACATTGTGTTATAGAGCCTTGATTGCTTATCTCAATACAGTAAATTCTGTGAAGAAGGCAAGAACCTGAATCAGAAGGCTAAATTTGGGGAAACAAAGTACAATACATTGCCCACTTCAGTAGCCTACCACTGTGGGACTGTCACTAGTGATGCCAAAATTCTGCAGTAGTCAAACTACAGATGGAATCATTATCCCTCATCATGATCAATGATGCTTCCTTCTTTTTTCCTTCCCCTTGTGTGACCTGTCTCTGGATAGAAATAACTCCACCCCTGTTTCTGCCTGAATTTATCACATGACAGCTTCCTTCACTGCCATGTGATAGTTTCACAGTGCTTCTGACCCATGACTGTACATTGACTGCTATCATTCCAGCTAGCAATTAGGGCTGGTAATGCTAGACTCTTTCTCTGGGTTCTGAGGTTCTGAGTTCAAAATAAGAGGTTGAGACTCCCGTTTTCTATCTCCCATATGTGTCAATTAAGGGAGAATAAAATTAGAGGTGAGAATTTGCCAAAATGTAGGGTGTGTGAAAAGCCTCCTACACAGATGCTTCTTTTATCCTAATTAACCTGCCTTCTTAAAGAAGAGGAAGTGTCCTTGGCTCAATATATAAAAATAATCATCTCTTTCCATCCCAAATATTTTCTTTCCATCTGGCCACCATTCAACTTACAACCTTTTTCCTTAGTTTCCTTTCACAGCTAAATATCCTCAATGAGTGTCTTGTATTTTCTAGCTATTCTCTTATGTCCCATGGACTCCTAAAATCACTTCTTCCCTCCTATCTGCCTGAGTCCCAATAAGAAGCACATACATCTCAAGTTAGAATAATTTAAGGAAGTATTCTTTACAAAGAAAGTATTTACAAGATATGGTGCAATTACCTGAGGTTAGTACTATAGGAGCCATGGGAGCCAGCATTAGGGCCAAGAAGATGAGAAGAGGGAGTGCTTCATGGAACTAGAAGGAGAAAGTCACAGTGAAAACACCTTAGAAGAGTGGTGATTCCAGGCTATGCCAGCCCAAAATGGCCTAGCAGTGGGAAAGCTGGGAAACAAACACCTTGACATCTGTCCTTCCTTCCTGTCCTCTCTCCTGTCCTTCCTTCCATTCTTTTGTTAGGATTCCCCTTTGGACAAACTCAATAAAACCTAACAATAAGGGAGCGCATTGATGACATAGGCAGGTCAGCTTTTTGAGGCAAAAGGCAAGTAAAGAAGGGTGGTAAAAGTAGATACAGAATTGGAAGACACCAGGCATATTCTACTCCAATATTCTATTGGAACTTCACCCCAAAAAGTCAACTGCTCTCTAATTTTCAGACCCAATGGCCTACTTTCATTTACTTGTCATCTCATTTATTTGCCTCTTCTCACCTGCATTCCATGACACTCCTCACTCCTGATCTTTCTCCAAACCGTGGCTTGTCTTTTAGTTTCTGTCCACATACCTATATGTCCTTTTCCTGGCTCTCCTAGGAGACATGCCTAGCATACCTGCTGGGTATAATCTGTCCACTAAGTCTTCCCGCACACTAACACCTGCTTCATCCTACTAAAATGCAATCCTTGTCATGACATTTTTTCTCTCAAAATGGTTTGATAGCTCCTTTTTGCCCCTAAGATAAACTCTAAACACAGACCTTTCTTAGTCTAGCCCTGCTTGTCTTTCCACGTGCATCTTCTTCTCTCTTCTCCCACATCTCATGTTCTGCTAGGCTATTTCAAATTCCACAGGCGTATTCATGCACTAGGATTTGAAAATACTGCCCACTCTTTCTTGAACTGCTTTTTCCCCTTTTCTGCCTGATGCACTATTTCATCTTTCCAGACCCAGTTCAAATGTTCTGTGATCTGTGATCTCCCCTTTGTCTCTTCCTTCTCAGGAAGATACATTTCTCTGCTATCTTCCAGGGGCAACTTCCATAGTCCTTTGCCCTCATTTCTATTTTGGCACTGAACTTATAAGCTATAATTATTCATCCCTGTTAAACAGAGCTGAAGGTAGGAACAGTGCTTCATCTATCTTCGTATCACCAGAATATATCAGAGTGCCTGGCACAGGAAAAGTCTCTTAAAATACTTGCTAAATGAATGAGAGTTGACTGGCCTGATATACTACTCTCTACCTGGTACCTAAAAGGGTTTCCTCCTGTGTATTAATTAGATATCTTTCTTCATATGCAACATAAACTGTGGTCAGCCAGAGCCCTGGAAGGGGGGCCGTGGGATCCAGCCAACCAGAACTCCTATAGGGTGAATAACAGGTAAGGTGCCAGTTCAGATGGAGCAAAGTTCTCACCTGTATTGAGAAGAATATTCACTGGTGTCAACCTGTGTGCCAAACATGGAAAGTTCTCTTTTATGTAAAAGCTGCCCAACCAACTGGAAGATAATTCCCTCTTATAGGGTTGCTGAATATTTAAACAGTTTCTGTTACATGTCCTTATACATGTCCATTCACCTCTCTTTTACAGAGGAATGGACTCCTCTCTATTGAACTGGCACCAGCAACCTGCTTTTGGAACCCCACTTGGTGATCCCACTGTCTTGTCTGTTTACCCACTTAGGTTCCTGCCCTTCTTTCTTTTTTCATTCCATTTCCTCTTTCCATACTCCCAGATACAATTCTCTTCTTTTCTTTTCACAATAAACTTTGGTGGCCCATTAAACCTAGCACCCAAATAATCAGTGAATGGAAAACTGATTCCCTCTTCTGCATTGAACATAGGTGGCTCATCTTCAATAAATATCGAGAGTGGGAATAAATATTTGTGTTCTTTATTTCTAAGACAGCACATACAAGGAAGTAAAACAAAAGACATTACCACATTAAACCTGATTGATAGTTTATATCCAGTCACGGCAATTTTATGGTTAAGTTATGAATGTGTAGAGTCTCCTCTGAATGCCTGTCATTGAGCTACCCCCTATATAGACAAGCTCAAACCTCACCATGCAAAGCCTCATTTCCATCCAAAGAAATATAATTCAATATGGACCAGTACAGAGTCCTCATTTAAGTCATTATCACCAGTTTATATGCAAATACTTCTGAACTGGTAGTTACTTTAATTGGGTAATACCTTAATTGATAATTAATGCTGTAGTTTGTAATCTCTAAATGCAAAATTTACAAAACATGGGACCAAGAAAAAGCAGCTAGTAGGCACTTGGATCTGGATAGGAGAGTTGGTAAATTGGGTTAAAGAGTTTCAGAAATTTTAATAACTTTGCTATTTTTCTAAATTGTAAGACTGAGCACTAGTTTACTTTTTTTGGTAATTGATAACTGCCAAATATGTTTTCCTTTTCCTCTTCTTCCCTTCCCTGCACATCTTCCATTTACTGAAAACTGAGAAGTCCAATAACTCTTATTTATTTTGCTCTAAGCAGCAGATAATTATTTGGGCCAATTTTATTCATGGGGGAATTACAATACTCTAGGCAGTGGCATGGGTTTCAGTTAGGATATAAAAGCTGAGACATTTTCTCATTATTCCAAAAATACCTGGTATTTCTCTTTCTCAATTTCAAAGTAATTCAAACATGTATCAATTAGGAAGTTCCCATAGGTATAGCAGTGACAGTCTCAACTGAACAGAACAGTTGTCCTAATTCTTTATATTTTTATAGGCCAGCTGTAGAGCTCCAGGCTTTCTGAGCCTAGATATATTACAGAATACAATCTACCAAAGAGAAAATTTCTAGACAGGATTTCAGGATGATTCTTATCTTATTTGTTTTAGACCAGGATAAAAAGCACATAATCTAAATTATGTCTCATTTCTGTTTATGTCCAAAAAAGTGAGTAGCTACCACAACCTCCTCTTTTCTAGAACACACTGGACACAGCAAAACTTAGACTCTTTGCAGGGGAAGTAAAGAAAATTGTCAAACATCCAATGTGTCAGCCCATTTTGTTTCTAATTACCTCTCAGAAATCCTGGAAAAAAAAAAAGAATGTTTTTATGTTGTATTATGTCCACTTGCTCCAATTTTACAAATCATCAGAGGAGAGTGGTAGATTTAGAAATACAGAATCTAAATACAATTCTATCACTTATTAGAATTTAATTGTGAATGCTTAAATGTAACTTATTTGAATTTCAGCTTTCTAAATTATATTATGTAATGCTATTAATGTGGTCAGTATGTTAGGTAAAAGGGCACTCCCCAGAGCTTGGAGATGAATTTACTCCCTGAGAATCTAATAAGGAAGTAGCAAAAGCCAGACCCAAATAGCAATTAATTGATAGATGAAGAACACACTAAATCTTTCATATGCTCATATGTAAAATGGCAATACACCCTACTGGGTGATTTTTATGTATATTAATTGACTTGATTCCTCATAAAGCCTGTATCTCTAGGTGACCAAAAAAGTTTTTGTCCATTCTCTCTCATTCCTATACAGTAGCCCTAGGAAAAGCATGATAGCACTAAGACATCAACCGTACATTAGTACTAATATGTTAATAGAATGTGGTATGGATAAGTCCAAAAAAAAAAAAAAAAGAACAAAGAGGAGAAAGTGGTGAATGATTTTTACAAAAGCCCTAAAAACGACATACCCAATGCTTTATAAGCATTGGGCTATTGTAACCAAAGTCATTTACAAACATCCTTTCATGCCCACCCCCCATCTGTAAAGCTTTTGTTATAATTTTGCTTTCTACGTATTAAGGTTATTTACTTAAGTACTAAGTTTGACGGTTGATATCTCTGACATTTCACTTTGACACCTGTTTTGTTTTTATTGTGAAGATACATCCTCATTCTTTTAAACACACAGTTTGGCTTATGATTATTTCAAAATTTTTTAGAGCAGTTTTTGGGAAACCATGGATAAGTCAAAAATTCATGTTGTTTTCGAATATGAGTTCCATAGTGGAAGCAATGCTATACAAACAGCTTGAAATATCAATGAAGCATTTAGGAAAGATGTGGCTAATGAACGCACAGTACTCCAATGGTTTGAGAAGTTCTGCTCAGGTGATTTTGATCTTGAAAATGAGCCACATGGGCGACCTGACACATGGAAGCTATAGTGGAAGTGAATCCATCTCAACCTATATGCAAATTAGCAGGGTGGATATGTCAAGGTTTGCCGTACTATTCCAACAATATAGGACCGTTTAAAACAAATAAGCAAGGTAAAGAAGCCAGATAGATGGGTTCCACATGAATTAAATGAGCATAAGAAGAGCAATTCTCTCAAAGCTTGCCTTTCTTTGCTGTCACAACACGAAGGAGAAGCATTTCTACACTGTATTACATGTGATGAAAAATGGATCCTTTTTGACAATTGCAAGTGTTGGGCAAGTGATGGTTTGGGCCAAAATACAGTCCCAAACCTAATATTGATCAAAAAAGAGCTAACGGTGTCTGCTGGTCCAGCGCTGGTATTATCTGCTACAGCGTCATGAAACCTGGTCAACAATAGATTACAACAAATGTCTACTGCAACCAACTAGACAAAATGATGAGGATGCTTCAGCTTAAACAGCCTATATTGGTCAATAGAGACAGGCCAATCTTCTTACAAGACAATGCTCAACCACATGTCACACAAACAACACTTCTAAAACTACAACAGCTGGACTTGGAAACTCTGTCATCCACCATATTCACCAAGCCTTGCACCAACTGACTACCACTTCTTCCGGGCTTTGAACACTTCTTGTGGGGAAAAATATGCAATTCTCAACGAGCTGTGGAACACGCCTTTCACAATTTCATCACCACTCATTCTGCAGGCTTCTTGGCTGCTGCCATAAACAAGCTACCATTAAGATGGCAAAATTGTGTCAATAATTTAGGCATATACTTTGATTCATTGTACTTCTTCTTATTTGAGATATAATAAACTAAACTTTTGATTTGAAATTGGACATTTCATGTATAACGACATAATAGATCTTTTCTTAGGGGATGATAGCACTGATCAGCGATTTTGAATATTCTAGTTTTTTGGCACTTTTATATACTAGTAGTTTTAATTTCAAACTAATTCTTTAGACTTTAAAAAATATTGGTTGGCATGAGAAAAATCACAGGGCAATAATCACTTTTATATGTATTTAAAATTTGGAGAGTCTGTGTCTCCTCCCCTCAGGACCAAATCTATACCACAGTGTCCTAATCAAAACACTATACATTACCTCAATATCATGGCTTTTAAAGAATAATTGCTATCTATAATCAAGATTTTCTTTTTAATTAAAAAATAAAACTTAGATAATTATACAAAGAGATCTGGTGTACCCTTTAAGGAGTTTTCTCCAATGATAACATTTTTTAAAAAACTATAATACCTATAATACAGTATCTGATGGAATATTGACCGCTCTTCGCCAGGGAGACTGGAATGGGGATATTTAGTAGAGGGCCAGAACATCCCACCCCAACCAAAAGTAATGTGGACCCCTCCCTTGGGAGTCAATAGAAGCCACAGGTCACACACTGAGTGATTCCATTAACATAACGTTCTTGAAATGCCAAAGTCATATAAATAGGGAATAGATTAGTAGTTACTAAGGGTTAAGAGAAGAAGTGGGGGAGGGCCCTATTACCATCCAGTGGGGATGAAAAGTCTTCAGTGCCTACTCGACAGTCTCTGCCAACTCCCTGGTAGAGGTCTCAGGGCACCTCACTTTAGCCTCTCAAAAATGAAGTCTAGGCTCCCTACTTTGCCTTTCCTGGTATAGGTGGAAGTGAAGTCACAGTTTTATCTTTTATGCTTGGTTGGAGCACAGTAATTATTATCCAAAAGTTTTATGTTGCTAAGCTGTCCTCTTTCCTGAACAAGCTTTTGTTCAGGATTTTTTTTTTTTTGTCTTTTTTTCTATTGGCATTTTTGGGTTGCCTGATTCTTCAGCTTCACTTTGGAATATAAGAGACAAAAGGGGAATACAAGGAATTCAACAACATTTTGTTTCTTGGGTCCTAAGGTCCTGAGCTAACTAATCTGCCTCTTCTCTCTACTTTTCAGATTTTTTGTTGTTGTTGTTGAGACAATGTCTCCTTCTGTTGTCAACTGAGCTAGAGTGCAGTGGCATCATCATAGCTCACTGCAACCTCAATATCCTGAGCTCAAGGGGTCTTCCTGCCTTAGCCTCCCTAGTAGCTGGGGCTGTAGGCACACGCCATGATGGCCAGCTAATTTTTCTATTTTTTATCGACACAGGATCTCATTATGATGCTCAGGCTGGTTTCAAACTCCTTCCTCAAGCAATTTTCCCATCTTGACATCCCAAAATACTAAGATTACAGGTATATTTAGTCTTCTTAAATGTAGGAAGAAAACAAGCATGTTCACGTCTAATGACTGGAGGTGTTAGTTGCCTCATTAAGTTTTGTTCATTTGTTTGTTTGTTTTAATAAGAATGTGAAAATACATAGCGTAATCATGCATCCTAGAGTAAGGCAACGATATGTAATATATTAGTAAAGTTAGTATTTGGATTTATGTAAATCCTATAATTATATATCTTGAAATTCTTCCAGGCACAATTCAATCCCCACAAATGAATAAAGACTTCACTAGATATTCAAACCCATTGTGATTTATCCTTCCTCAAAGTCACAACACTTAATTCCTTTTCTACATTTCCAGCAAAATTTGTATGTCATAATATAACTCAGCATTTTTTTACTATATTTTATCAGGCAAGATATTTAAAATTTCCTCATATTCTTCTTCTGTAAAATATTGATAATAATAACAAGTGGCAGAGATAGGACTCCATCCCTGTATAAGACTACAATTCTATTATGAAGCATTAAAAATGTGATAGATTTAGATCCAAAGTAGATCAGAGTTCTCTCTATATCGCTGGTTTAGTATACAGATGGCTTGTTTTGGAATGCATTTTTATTACAGCTATTGCTGTTGTTGGTTTTAAGCATTACACATCAAAGTAGAATTGTATGGCTGTCATCCCCTTAGAGACAGTATAGCAGAGTGACTAATATAACAGGCTCTGCAGCTGTGGTAAGCAGAATTATGGTCCCTCAGAAGATGTCCACATCCTAATGTCTGGACCCAGTGAATACCTTACATAGCAAAAGAGATTTTGTAGATGTGGTTAAGTCAAGGATTTTGAGATGGGGAGATTATTTTGTGTTATCTGGGTGAGCCCACTCTAATCACAAGGGTCTTTATAAGCAAAAAGTAAGGCAAGAGAGTCAGAGTCAGAAAGAGATTTGAAGATGTTAAGATGACAGCTTTGAAGACAGAGGAAGGGGTCACAAGACAAGGAGTGCAGGTGACTGGCTGGAAAGCACAAGGAAATCAATTCTTTCCTAGAGCCTCCAGCAAGAATGTAGTCCTTCCAACACATTGATTTTGGCCCAGTAAGACCCATTTTGAATTTCTGACTTCCAGAATGTAAGACAATAAGTTTTTGTTGTTTTAGGTCACCAAATTTACAGTAATTTGTTGCAGCCATAATACAATCAAATGTAGGAACCAGATGTTCCAGATCTATCATTTTTAATATCTTACCTTGAATGAGTAATTGAATTTCTGTCCTTAGCTCCTTCCTCTTTAAAATGGGCATAAGCATACTTCCTACCTCATTGAAAAGAAATTGATACATATTATATAAATCTATTAAAAAACATTAGGTAAATAAGAAGTGCTCAGTAAATATTAACTATAACACTGCAGTAGTAGTAATTATTCATATATACAAAGACTGTGATTGACAAGACAATGAGTATTTTATAATAATATTATTTACATAGTCTCCTGCATTATTTTTATTTAATACTCAACTTATATACAAATTAAGAATCAAAGCCATGGTGGGTACAGCTAGGAAGAAGGCCAGATATTAGGATATAGGAACATAAAGAAAAATTAAAACAATATTCAAATGTTCTAGTTCATAAATTGGGTAGTAAGTTTTGAGTGTTTACTTAATTTTATGCTTAGTAACTTACATATATAGGGTCAACTCTCTTGATCCTTGGGTTCTGTATCCACAGATTCAACCAACTGTGGATCAAAAATGTAGTTCAGCCTATGATGGTTGTGTCTGTGTTGAACATGTACAGACTTTTTTTTTCTTATCATTATTCCTTAAGCAATATAACAACTACTTATATGGCATTTGCATTATATCAGGTATTATAAGTAATCTAGAGATGATTTAAAGCATATGGGAGGTGGGAATGCTTTCATTTTTTTTCCTCATTCAGTATGATGTTTTTGTGGGTTTGTCATAGATGGCTTTTATCATTTTTAGGTAAGTCCCATTCATGCCTATTTTGTTAAGCATTCTTATCACAAAAGGGTATTGAATTTTGTCGAATGCTTTTTCTGCATCTACTCAAAGGGTCATGCAGTTTTTGTTTTTGCTTCTGTTTATGTGCTGAATACATTTATAGATTTGCATATGTCAAACCATCCCTGCATTTCCGGGATGAAGCCCAATTGATCGTGATGGATTTTTTTTTTTTTTTGATAAGTACCTGAATTTGGTTTCCTAGAATTTTGTTGACAATTTTTGCACTTATATTCATAAAGGATATTGGTCTGTAGTTTTATTTTGTGGTGTGTCCTTTCCTAATTTGGGTATCAGGGTGACATTGGCTTCATAAAATGTGTTGGGGAGGATTCCTTCCTTCTCAATGTTGTGGATTAATTTCTGCAGGATAGACACCAATTCTTTGTTTGTCTGGTAAAATTTGGGTGTGAAACCATGTGGTCTGGGACTTTTCTTTTTCTGATAAAAGCCATATATGACAAACCCACAGCCAACATCATACTGAATGGGGAAAACTTGAAAGCATTTCCACTTACAGCTGGAAATAGACAAGCTTGCCCTCTATCACCACTTCTATTAAACTTAGTGATGGATGTCCTAGCCAGAGCAATCAGACAAGAGAAGGAAATCAAGAGCATCCAAATGGGAAAAGGAGAAGTGCAAACTATCACTCTTTGCTGATGATATGATCTTATATCAAGAAAACCCCAAAGGTTCTGCCATGAGACTACTAGAATCCATAAACAAATTCAGCAGAGACTCAGGTTACAAAATCAATGTACAGAAATCAGTAGCATTCTTATACACCAGTAACAGTCAAACTCAGAAGCAAATCAAAGACTCAATACCCTTCACAATACCAACAAAGAAAATAAAATACCTAGGAATATATTTAACTAAAGAGGTGAAAGATCTCTATAAAGAGAACTACAAAACACTGAGGAAGGAAATAGCAGAGGATGTAAACAGGTGGAAAACCATACCATACTCATGGGTCCACAGGATCAACATTGTTAAAATTTCTATGCTAAGCAACCCAAGTGATCTACAGATTCAATGCAATCCCTATTAAAATACCAACATTATTTTTCACAGATCTAGAAAAAAGAATTATGTGCTTTTTTATGGAACCAAAGAAGACCCTGTATAGCAAAAGCAATCTCAACCATAAAAGAACAAACTTGGAGGCATCAATTTATCAGACTTCAAGCTATACTACAAGGCTATAGTAACTAAAACCACATTGTATTGGCAAAAGAACAGAGACATAGACCCATGGAATAGAACTGAGAACCCAGATCTAAAACCATCCTCATATAGCCATTTGATCCTGGACAAACCAGACAAAAACATATACTGGGGGAAAAATCCTTATTCAATAAATGGTGCTGGGAAAATTGGATAGCCACACATAGATGACTGAAAAAGGATCCTCATCTTTCACCTCTCATAAAAGTCAACTTATGGTAGATAACAGACTTAAACCTAATACATGAAACTATAGGAATTCTAGAAGAAAATGATGGAAAAACTCTTATAGACATTGGCCTAGGCAAAGAATTTATAAAGAACCCAAAGGCAATCACAGCAACAACAAATATAAATAAATGGGGCCTGATCAAATTAAAAAGCTTCTGTACAGCCAAAGAAACAACCACATGTGGAAGACTGAAACAGGATCCGTGCCTATCATCTCTCACAAAAATCAACTCATAGTGGATAACAGACTTAAAACTACTAAGGCATGAAACTAAGAATTCTAGAAGAAAACATTAGAAAAACTCTTATAGACATTGGCCTAGGCAAATAATTTATGAAGAAGACCCCAAAGGCAATCACAGCAACAACAAAGATAAGTAAATGGGACCTGATCTAATTAAAAAGCTTCTGCACAGCCAAGGAAACTATCATGAGAGCAAACAGACAACTTACAGAATGGGATGCTACACATACAATAAAGTGCTGATAACAAGAATCTATATAGAACTCAGGAAAATCAGCAAGAAAAATCAAACAACCCTATCAAAAAGTGGACAAAGGACATGAACAGAAACTTTTCAAAGGAAGGTAGACTAATGGCCAACAAATACATGAAAAAATGCTCAACATCGCTAATCATCAGGGAAATGCAAATCAAAATTTGCATTTGAGATATAACTTTAACTCCACTGAGAATGGCCTTTATCAAAAAGTCCCAAAACAATAATATTGGCATGAATGTGGAGAGTTAGGAACACTCACACACTGCTGGTGGGACTGCAAACTAGTACAATTTCTGTGGAAAGTAATATGGAGATACCTCAAAGAGCCACAAGTAGAATTACCATTTGATCCAGCAATCTCATTACTAGGCATCTACCCAAAGGAACAAAAGACATTCTATAAAAAAGACATCTGCACTCGAATGTTTATAGCAGCACAATTCACAATTGCAAAGATGTGAAAACAACCCAAGTGTCCATCAATACATTAGTGGATTAATAAAATGTGGTATATATGTACCATGGAGTTCTACTCAGCCACAAAAAACAATGGTGAACTAGCACCTCTTGTATTATTCCGGATGAAGCTGGAGCCCATTCTAAGTGAAGTATAAGAATGGAAAAACAAGCACCACATGTACTCACCATCATATTGGTATTATCTGATCATCATTTATGTGCATATAGAGTAGTTGTAACATTCATCGAATGTCATGCAGATGGGAGGGGAAAGGTGGTGTTGGATATATACACATCTAAGGGATGTGGTGCACACCCTTTGGGGGATGGACATGCTTGAGTCTGTGACTCAGGTGAGGCAAAGGCAATATAGGTAATCTAAACATTTGTTCCCCCATAATATGCTGAAATAAAAAATATATATATATAAAGTATATGGGAGGATGAGCATACGTTATATGCAAATATTATGCCATTTTATACAAGTGACTTGAGCATCTTTGAATTTCAGTATCCTTGAAGGTTCCTTGAACCAATCCTCTGCAGATAACAAGGGACAACTATACGATTTGTATATATTTTCTTAGTGTCAAATGCTACATAATACATTTTTCTTTCTAGAGGCTATGAATAACACTTAAAAGAACTTCTCAAATCTTCACTCATTGTAACTCAGCCAGTATAACTCTATTATGCAGTGGTAACAACCAGCTCCAAAAATCTCAATGGTTTAACAAAGCAGATGTCTATTTCTTACTCATATGATATGTTCACCATAGATCAGTGGGCAGCACTGCTCATCTTGATTTCTCACATCCTAAACTGACCGAGACTTCATCTTGCCAACTGTTTTGAATCACTAAAGCAGTGGGAAGGAAAAGAGAGGAAAATTGTGCACTGGCTTTATATGTTCACTCCCAGAAGTGATACATGCCACTTCTGCACATGTTTCTTTGGCCAAAGCAAATCACATGGCCATGGTGACATTAAAAAAGGATAGGGACATATAATTATTGCATGTGATTTTTACAGCAAAAGCCACCAATATTTTGTGAAGAGTATTAATAATTTTCACTGTCCAGTCTTCTGAAATACCAAATATTTGATGCTTTGTCCAACAGTTTGGAGACTTAAAGGCTCTCATACATACTGCATGCGAATTATTATTATTATTATTTTTGGATACCAGGGTAACAACTAGTGGTTTTGTGAAATTCAAATAACAGTTCTAGAAAATACATGAAATATCAAAATAGAGATGGTAGAGTCTTATCTTTTTAGGGCTTGAAAAAGATACATATGAAAATTCTAAAATAAAGTACTATCTGGTAGTTGGAATGAATGTGTAAGTTGATAGTGTGAAAAAGCTTGATTCAATTTTATAACTGATCGGCCATCCTGACGACATAATTATATACTACTTACACCCAAGAGCCTGTATTTTAAATTATATTTGATGAAATATTTACATGGAAGTAGAATTTAAGTCACTGTGATACACACTGTAGGACAAAGAGCCACAGTTTTAAATATTTTATAACTTAAAATGATTCACGATTTCCCCCCTTTCAATAGATAGTCAAATATAATTTTAAAAGAAGAATATTTATAATGACATGAAATAGAATGCATCTGTCTGGAAGCTTAGCCTGACAAATTTCTGTAGCTGTAAGTGAGTTTCTTCCCACCTCCTTATTCCACTGCCGGCAGCTCTCCACAAATTTTGGTACATCACAATATAAAACTCCTCTGAGAGCTGGACAGGGGCTTCCTTTTTGTCATTTCTCCTCAATATAATTGGCTATTCTTAGGCAATCTTGGGAAGCTGCATATTAATTTGCTGTAAAGAGAGAGGGGATGGGTGGAAGCACAGAGCTGGGAAAAGTTGCTAATGATGTGCAAAGTAACAAAAATCCACATTGAAGTAGAAAAGAAGGAGAAAGAGTCTTGAAAGGAGTTTATAATAGATCTGCCACCCTCATGCCCCTTTTCCCACCTCTTTCTCTCTACTGTGGTGTTGCCAATGTTCTTTGTTGAGCCACTATCTTAGGGTCCTAGAAAATGCCCTCTGCTTGAAGTGAATAGAAAATGTAATCCGTCTCTCATTTACATCATCTTGATTTCATGTTCTTGCTTTGCTTCAAGACAATCTCTGATTGCTTTATTCATTATAATTCTTTTCATGTGCACAGACTTTGTATTGTAAAGGGAATATATAACATTTAGGAACATTTTGAAGAAAAAAATTATCCACAATTCTATCACTTGGAAACAACTATTTCAATTTTCATGTATTCTCACGTAGACTTTGTCCAAATGTATACCTATTTTTATGGCTATAATTTGGATGATTCTGTTTATTCCTTCCCCACTGCTTGAAATGAGGCTCACCTCTTGGTAACAATTATATTTTGATTAGAGAAGAACACAATATATGCTTTTTAATTAACCTGTGTTAATAGCCAGTTCCTACACATAGTCTCAGACTTCCTGTACATTGCCCCTACCCATTTCTACTTTGACATGTGAAAAACATAACGTCCAATATGCTTGAGTCCAGGATATCTTGAATGGGAGGGGAAGAAAAATACTGAACTCAATGAACCCTCACGGCAGATATTTTCCATGTGTGTTATTTCAAACCCTACAAAGAAGGTGTTACAGTTTTGGTATTAGAAATAAGGCAGCTTATGTGCAAGAAGGTAGGTAAATTTCCTGAGGATGCTCACCTAATTGGCAGCATAATCTGGTTTTGAATTTAGATCTTTATGAAAGCAAAGCATATGTTCTTCCAAGCTCCAATTTCTATAAAACCTTAAGAATTTCGTGAGTGGTAAAACATAATTGAATATGTTAAAATGTCTCTAACTGCTTGGGATCCCTTCAACTTCAGATAATGTATGAATTTTCATTTCCCTATAAAAGACCATGGAGCGTTTTATCAAAGTGAATAAATGGAGAATCCCCAGATCTAAGATATGATGCAAATACCAAATGAAAGAAGGTACTATTTAAAGGTACAGTCGGTTCTCATTATCCATTGATTCTGCTTTTACCGATTTATCTACTTTGTAAAATTCATTTGTAGTCCCCAAAACAATTATGTGGTCATTCTTAGACATGCACTTGCACCGAGTGGTGAAAAATTTAAGTCACCAGTGTGCACATTTCCAGCTGAGGTCTGACAAGGCAATGCTCTACCTTGAATTCTCATACTGTACATGTTCTTTCGTGGTTTATTTAGTGCTATGTTTTTTGTATTTTTGTAATTTCTATTGGTGATTTTGCTGTTTAAAATGGCCCCCAAGCACAGTGCTGAAGTAACATCTAGTGATACTTAGCAAAAGGAGGCATTGACATGCTTAACAGAGAATGCATATGTTAGAAAAGCTTCATTTAGGCATGAGTTATAGTGTTGTTGGCTTTGAGTTCAATATTAATAAATCAATAATATAAAATAAGATATCTAAACAGAAATACCCATTAAACAAGGTTATGTATTGATCAGTTAAAGAAAATATTGTATGTGCCAGCTTTCAGAAACCTCACCCTGCATCTACCCAGGAGCAATGATTTAGTATTCACTAATTCAATATATGGGGTGATTTCATAGAATATAACTACCATGAACAATGAGAATCTTCTATATCTTTCAGTATGCTTCCAAATAAAGCATTCCATTTCCAGGTCATCTGTTAGGGGTAAGAAGAGGTGGTATAGAAAATTGTAGCAGCAGCAGAGCCAAGATGGAGGGTTGAATCAGAAGGATTCCTGCTCATGGCCTCAGCTGCTGTGGACTCTATGCCATTGTTTGAGTAGATGTAGCCTGAATCATTATGGTTTCTGAATCATGACAATAGCCACAATCTTTCTCAGCCCCAATAAGTGATCTGATTAAAGCGGAGTGATTCTGCAGAGTTGAAACTATTTGGAAAACCAAAGTTGACATTTAACCTAATACGTGCTATATTTGGGCACAACTTCTTAAATTTTTTGATAATTTGTGGTTGAGAAAATGCCAATGTTATAATCACTCAGCAAAGGTTTATCGAGCTCCTCCTTGATTGCGATGGTATTGGAGGGTATAAGAGAGGCACAAGACTTGGTTCCTACCCTCCAAGGAGTTCCTACCCTCAAATATTATTACCCTGAATAAATGAATAGGCTGTTAAAAATAGATACAGTGTTCCTGTAGGCACAAGACTTGGTTCCTACCCTCCAAGGAGTGCATGGTCTTGGGGAAATGAGATTTTTGTCAACCCTATGAAGAGGAATGAATCAGCTCTGAGAGACAGGCTGAATCCAATGTATTAATAGAAAAGGCTTGGCCAGGTGTGGTGACTCTCAAGCCTGTAATCCTAGCACTCTGGGAGGCCGGGGCAGGAGGATCGCTCAAGGTCAGGAGTTCGAAACCAGCCTGAGCGAGACCCCGTCTCTACTAAAAATAGAAAGAAATTAATTGACCAACTAAAAATATATATACAAAAAATTAGCCGGGCATGGTGGCGCAGTCTGTAGTTCCAGCTACTCGAGAGGTTGAGGCAGGAGGATCGCTCGAGCCCAGGAGTTTGAGGTTGCTGTGAGCTAGGCTGATGCCAGGGCACTCACTCTAGCCTGGGCAACAGAGTGAGACTCTGTCTCAAAAAAAAAAAAAAAAAAAAATAGAAAAGGCTTGCTGAGGCCAGCTAAGGGCACACAAAGTAAATAAGATTAAAGTGTAACCTTGATTGATAGGTATAATTAAAGAAGAGACACAAAATAGAAAAAACATATACCCAAATGAGGACAGGTGATATATCAGAATGGCTCACCTGAGCACAGAAACATCAGAAAATAGCTAAGAAAAAGAGTTAGTGGTGATTCCTGGTCACCCAGGTCTGAATACCACACCCATTTTTCATAAAGGATTCCCATTGCTTTCTGGGCCAGTAAGTCCATTGGTTATAAGCAAAAGAAAAATTTTGAATTTAGAGAGCTTAATGTTTCTTTGGTTAATTCTAGAACAGTTGTAACAAAAAGCAATGTACCAGGCAACTTGGTTAGTCCCAAAAGAAATTTTGATCTTAGCTGAGTGAGTCAGTTAACGTTTCCGAGTGACTGTTGTTCTTTTGTGGAGTGAGACTCCTATTCTCCCGGTTCTGCTCTTCTAAAATCTCTTCATGCTGAAGGACGCCACATATTCAGAACTGACTCAGTAAGGGTTACTTCTTGTTTTTACATATATGTATTTTTCCTAAATGAATGCCAGCCAGCAGGGACTAAGATCTATTTAACTTAGCAACATATGTAGTTACGGAAACAGGTCCTAGATTACATCTTACTGAAGCACCTTCCTTTTATACAACCCACCCTGACTACACAGCTGGTTGGCATTCTGACTGTAGTTTTCCATGTGTTCATCTGTATTTATTGCTTCCCCTCTAGGATCTTTAGAATCACCCTTTCCCTGGCTTATCTGTCCTCTATTTCTCTTGGAATTGACTGGCCATTTGAATGAACCTCAATGGTGAAATGTTATTCTCCTTTCAAGGGTCTGTTCTAGTCCTGTAGCTCAGAACAGTAGCTTCTACCAGTTTCTGTACACTGTATCTATTTCTAAGCATAGGACTAAGTCTTTAGCTTTTTAGTAGAGTTGTGTAAGCACAAGATTTGTGTTAAATTTCTGTGTTCAAATCCAAGTTCTGCTACTTACTAATATCGACAGGAGCAAGTCACTGATAAGAAAAGTCAAACAAAACCAGCTATTTCAAAGGGTTGTTTTAAAAACTACATAGATACTTCTCAGATCTCGGGTGTTGAAAAAACTACATAGTTAATGTATATAAGATATTCAGCATATATTACACGTATGGTAGATTCTGAATAAATGAATATGCTGTTAAAAATAGATACAGTGTTCCTATCATTGTGAATGTTTTTAAGAGGTGGGATGAGTAGGCAGGGTGTGGATGTTTTATTACACAGGCATTTTGTATCTATGGGTTCTGGCTTTGCTGTGAGCCAAGATGCTTGCTACCAACCCTGATAGAGAAGGTAGGCATGAAAGTGATTTGGAAAGTTAAAAGTAACTTACAAATGTAGGTAGAAAGCTAGAACTATTCTCATTCCTGCAAATATCCCCTTTGCGATCTACTGCCCAGCAACTTCTTTCCCAGCTTCCTTCACTCCATCCTGGCTGGAACAGTAATAAGTAAGATTTGAAAGCATGAATGTGAAGGAGCAAATCTCCCAGTATGGAGGAATTTAATAATGCAGCAAGTCCTTTTTGAATAGGAAATCACTCTTAAAAGATTTCTTTTCATGTAATTCTAGGCTCAGTTCAGCAAGATTCTCTTTCAATCTCTTGAATTTATATCTTATTTCTCCTTACAGGCTCCCTGGGCTTGTGCTATTTGGACTCCCAAAGCATAGCTGAGAGAATACAGTCCCCCAGGCCCCCACCCCCACTGAGAGTGTATACGGCCAATAGACAGACTGAAGAGCAAAGAGAATAAATGCAATAATAATAATAATTGTCATTTACATAATAAATCTTTTTAATAGCTAAGTTTATTTAATACATTAAGCCAAATAATATGCTAATTATAAATATTATTCCCATGTAATTCTATATCACTGTGATGAAGCTACTATCATCCCCATTTTATAGATGGGGAAACTGAGGCTTACAGTGTAAGCAACTTGTTTATTGCCTTAGAGTTGGTAAATGGTGGAGCAGAATTAAATGAAAGCCAGAATTAAAAGCATTCTGTGTTCTCTCCCTTGTGTGCAAGCAAAACCTCCTACATAGGTCTTTGGCACCAGAAAGTCTTATTTTATTCCATAGTTTGAGTCAAGTAGGGAATTACTACCAGTTACCTTGAACAATAACTGAACTGAGCATCCATTAGACTAAATTAGTACCTTTGAGTAAATTGGGAGTCAGATTCTATTCAGATGCCATGTTTCACTATGGGAAGAATGGGGAGTTTAAAAATCACACAGCCTATGGTTCTAAGGGTGGGGAAAGAACATGCCACAGGTGTCTCCTGAGAATACAAAGACTTGGTTTTCCCAGTAATGTTTACCATGAGCAAATCCTAATGTTTAACATAGCCATGGAATACTATCAGGGTTAAGCATCCATTTCTACACACCTCTATAGCATCTTTGGCAAACCAAGTCGAAACGTATCATTCCATGTTTTACTGAATTTGTAAATAAGGGATGAGCAGAATAGACTCTCTAGATCATCTCTGAGAGAAGCCTACTGACCTAGGTCCCAATGAATCATAGTTTAAAGGGGGATTCCTAATTGAAAATGAAGCTACATAAGATGAGTTCCAAAGTTCCTTGTAATTAAGATAGCCTGCCCTTCTATGAAAGTCTTGGTCTAGAAATAAGAGACTCTATATGCAGGGAATCTTGCTGGAATTTTTTCCTGAATCTGTATACCTCTCTTGTCATTTATATATCTGGGATAATGCCACTTTTGCTTAGCCCATGTAATCAAAACTGTCAAAAATAAGAGTAAACATTATATAATGGATACCTCCTTTGTGCTAGATCCTTTTTGTACATTATCTCTAATCCTCATAATATGCCTTCATTAATGCTATTTTTCAGATAAAGGAATTGAGGCACAAAAATAGCTTTTAATGATTTTTTTTTAGTAACATTGGCAGTGGTTCTCAAACATATATAGATATAGACATAGATATAGATCCTAGGAATATTTTTTCCTGTAGTATTTTTAACATATGACAGTGATTCTTATGCTTTGAGATATATATATCTCTCCTAGAAATATTTTTTAAAATACAGGTATAGAAAAAGAGAAGAATACATATGTTGCAGACAATAAACAGTACATAGTAATACTGACACAAACCAAAGATAAGATTCCCCTGTACTCCGCCATGACACATCTAATTGAACAGATAAAAGAGTTTTGGTGTCTTTGTTATTGCCATTTTGTTTTTGTTTGTTTTATTGTAGGTGATAATAAGAAAATGGCATGATGGCTCTAAGAGATGTGCTAAGGGACTTGGAATGGCCTCTGTTCCCAAAGCTTCACCTATGGGTCAGATAACCATGTCCTGCAAGGAGGGAGAATGAGTTGAGCTACCATCAGGGTGGCAGCTTTCTCAGGCTGCCCTTTGGCTTAAAGGTTGTGCTCTCTCTTTATGAGGGAATGAAGCTGGACCACTTTGGAGGGCATGAATATTGCTCCCATAGGTATACGCCTGATGCACACATCTGGCCTTAGACTCTTAACCTAAAACAAAACAAACAAAAAACTGTAAATTTTAACCAAATCATCAGAGAAAGCTGGAAGTAGAAGGAGGGAAGATGCCCATCCTCATAGCAAAATGATCCTCCGCTCAGTTCAGTGGTTCATTGTATACGCTATGGTCCATTTGTTAGTGCATATCACAAATTATTTTACTTAAATCTTCACATTTCCCCATGTATAAAGGAATTTATAAAATGTACATGAATGCCAATTTCTTCCTTGAACAAACTGCCTTCGCTGTGCCTGTCGGCAAAATGAGGGACTGCAGCTCATTGTGCTTGGAAGATTAAACCTAAAAGTTCTCCAAGTATCTCCTCCACTGGGCCCCCACAGAATCCATGTGCCTTTGTGGAGTGCCTGCTATGGTAAGATTTCTCATATGCATTATCTAATATAATTTTTACAACAATTCTTTGAGTTCCCTATTCTTATTTTTGAGATGAGAAAAGACACTTGAAGGTTAAGTCTTTGGTCTCAAATCACAGTACTCATTTGTGGTAGAACCAAGAATTCAACCCAGGTCATACTCATTGCCTTCCAGATTAAACATTATTTCTCTGCTCTATCCTGCCTGAATTTCAGGCATTACAGACTTCTTTTCTTAAGAGCAACGCTATTCAGTATGTTTGTGGAGAAATGTAGAAAAACATCACCACCACCAAAAAGGGGGCATTTTGTTAAAATACTTATAAAAAGATTTCCTTCCCGAGTGTTACAGCAGTCTAGGAAGGATCTGGAGCTCTTTAACCTCTGAAGTTCCACAAGGGTGAGTGCTCATCAATTTGAGTCTTACTTTTCATTTCCTATGACTGATGAGTGAAAGGAGTGCATAAAATCACCATATATGAATGGCTAGAAGGGATTCAACAATAGTGCAGAGAAGGATATTGAAGCCCAGAGATATATGTGCTGTACCTTCTAGGAGACAAGATTAATGTGGACACAGTGAGGGACATATCAATGAATTTAGTTTTCAGTCAAAATCCATGATCTCAGTTTGTTCCTTTGTCTCTTCTTTCTTCATCAGAAAGGTAGCAGGGAAAATGGAGAGTGAAACCATCTGTTATGATTTCTAGTCATTGAAATTTTATCATAGAAAGTTCCTATCACACTCATGTCTATTGGAATATGGCTCATTCTCATTTCTTGTATTTCATCTCAAGGATAAATACCATCTCCCTTTCATATGGTCTTGTGGAGGAGGGAGTTCAAATATCCTAAAATTATAATGAAAGAATCCTTTAATTAACTGAATTTAAATAAAATAGAAACAGAGGAATATATTTGGAACTAGAAAGATGGGTTTAAAATTTCTACACACCAAGCTGTTTGAAGAAGAAATTACTTGCAGTCACAGAGTCTAGCTAAGATCTTCATCTCCCTCAACAACTGTCCCATATATGATACTGAATAACATTAAAACCAGAAGTATTTCTCCAAACTTAGCTCACTATTTCTGATTATCTAATTTCAAGTGCTACTTCAGGCATCACAAATATAATATTATCCAATTAAAAAAATAACTAGTTTTCCCTTATTTTTCATGTTGGAAAAAAGTGCTTATCAGCTCTACAAAATTTCATAGTTGGTGGGTCAAATCTTTCTGAACACACATCTTGGCATCTTGGAAAAAAGAACAAGTCATTAGGCTTTCCCAGGAACACTTTATTATCGTTTGTCTAACTTTAAAGATCTTGTTTGAAAAATCAGAATATAATGCAATAAAATGAATAAACTATCTACATGCAACAGTATGGATGGAGCTTTGTTACATGATGCTGTCTTAAAAAAGTAAGTTCTGGGAACTACATATAGCATGGTGCCCTTTTCATGAAATACAAGAGGAAGAAAAACATAGTATTAAGCTTATATGTATGTATAGATATACACATATATACATATGTGCACATATATACATATGAGGTAGAATTATCTTAAAATATGTGCAGAATAGACATAAAATTAAGCATAGTGGTTATCTTGAGAAAAGGGAGGGAACATATAGGTCTATTTAGGTCATTGTCAGTGTTTTTATAATAGATTGGGTGATAGATTCACAGTGTGTTAAGTATATTATTAAAAATAAATCTGTGAATAAACAGATAAAAGGTTACAGATGTGAAACTATGATGTGAGTCTGCCATACATCAAGGATTGTAATTTATTTAATACTGTGTATCTGAGGTCCATTTAGAAATATGAGAGAGAAAAAGAGAGTGCATTGAGAGTTGAGACCCAATTTGGGGCAATTAGGGAGGTTGAGAAAATAAAGGATTCCCAAAAAGGAGGAAATGATCATAAAAAAATCTTATTTTACTAACTTCATAATTTATATCTGGCCCTGGTTATACTACCCAAATCATATTACTTGCCCCTTTTTGACTTTCACTCATTCAATAAATATTTATTAAGCACTTATTTCCAGATGCCAAGTTGGAAATATTCCCTGCTATTATGAGAATGGCAGTTTATTGATTAAAAAAAACATGCCAAAGAAATACTTATGAATATTTAATTATAATAACAAAGTAATTGATATGTAGAAGTAAAAGACATCATAAATCATAAGTAACTACCCCTTGATTGCAACTTTAGAAAAACCCACAGAGGAGTTCTATTTTATGTTTCCTCTCTCTTTTTTAAGTTTTTAACATAAAAACTCTTTGCAGAAAATATGGAAGATACTTTTTGAAAAGAAGAAAATAAAAAGTACCTAAAAATTTCACCACCTTGAGATAAACATTATTAACATTCTGATATATTTCCTTCTGGTCATTTTTTTATGAATATACATGTTTCAAAATTGTGATCAAACTCCATGTTCAATTCTGTGTCCAAAACAAGAGTAAGCCCTTGTATATTGAATTGATCCATATCTGTGATAAATGTTGGCAGTTGCATTTAGTTGCCAGCATTGATGTTGGAGGACCCTGATCCATCTGCCTTATCCAACTGATATTTTGATAGTTTGAATCAGCCAGAGTGATGAAGACCTGGATTACAAAGCTCACCTGGGAAAGAATTCATAGGCTTTAATGAAATGAAAGATTCTACCAGGGGTCCTCAAACTGCAGCCCACGGGCCACATGAGGCCTGCCGAGGACATTTATCGGGCACACCGGGTGTTTTTGCCGCCACTGCCTGTCCTGCTTGGCAGCCGACTTGTCCCAGGCCCACAGTGCGCATGTGTGGAATGTGCACCGCACTCTCCAACGGCCCTCCAACGGGGTCCGAGGGACAGTGAACTGGCCCCCTGTTTAAAAAGTTTGAGGACCCCTGTAAAATCTAGACCATCTAAGAAGAACTTTAAAACAGTGATTTAAGGCAATGTTCCTCAAACTTTAATGTGCATAAACACCTGGGCATATTTTAAAAATAGAGATTCTGACTCATTCGTTCTGGGTTTGGGATTAAGACTCTGTTTTTCTAACAAGCTCCAAGGTAATGTAGAATATTGCTGGTCCATAGATCGCACTTTGAGTAACAAGCATTTGGGGAATAATAAAAAGCCTCTCTAATTTGTTTTTCCCTAGTAGATAATGTCAATCAACTCTCTTATGAATAGGCACCATAGTCTCAAAGGAAATTGTTCCTTATGTCAGGAACTCCTTTTTAGTAGGTGTGACATTTTAGGGTCACCATGAAAGTAGATAGAAATGATTATCTCCAAAGATTTTATTGGTTTTGTTGTTCTCATGTTGCCTAGCCAGCAGTGCCATGACAGGCAGGCAATGTCCTGGCCAAATTCTATTCAGGAAGAAAACTTTCATAAAATAATTTATTAACAAGGTTTTACCCAGTCTCCTTTCAACTTTCTCCTCCAATTACATTAACCCAAAGTTCTATATCTCATAAAGACTATATCTAAAGAGGGAGGAGAGAGAAACTCTAGTGTTTATTTTTAATTTGAATTCTTGTGGTCTTTAGACTTTCCCTGTTATTGTGCCATCTCTATATTTTACATATCAGATTGATGCCTGGCTGAGTGCTAAAGACAAGAAAACTGAATGATACCCAATCAACCAGAACAAGAAAAGACACTATGCTAAGAGAGAAAATTGGATTCAACTCTCTGTAGGAGAATTGGGCAGAATAACATTAAAAGATGGTTTGTCTTTCAAATTGTGACATTCAACATAGCTCAGTCCCTTTCTGACCAACTTTCAGTGGTGTGCTAGCACTGACTCCATGAGTCAAAAGACCCCTGTGTGTGTTTCTCTTCTCCATTCTCCATTCATTGATGCTCTGAGGCTTGAAATCAGCCAAGGTAGAAATACTTGTACCAGGAAGATGGGAAAACACTATAAACTGCATTTTTGATTTTGTTTTATTCCAGAAAGACGGTGGTTGAACATTTCCTATGATAGCATACCGCTTCCAATCTTCACTTACGTTTCCTCATCAGCAGAAACCATATAAGTTCTTTGTCTCCTCACTGCATTGTCAAAGACTGACCCAGTGATATTGGGCATATAGGCTCATCTTATAAAAAGTAAACAGCAGATCACCATGTACAGTGTACATTTCCAAACAGGTTCCAAACCTACCCATCTGGATGAACTTCTTGTTCTGTGTATAATTCCATTCAATTTTTCTGCAACTCTTTCTTCATCAAAGTATCAGGATTTTATAAGTTTCCATCACTTGAAGTTTCCTCAGATAGTGAAACCATGAAGTGTTTTCATGACTTGACAGTTGTACAGAGGTGGGAGTGGGGATAATTATGGTACTTCATGCTTCAGATTTTAAGCCTATTGCAATATGAGAAAATATGATATACAATATGCAATATGAGAAATATGCAATGTCAATATGCAATATGTTGAAAATTTTAGGAAATTGATGTACTGACTAAAGTATCCTTCTATTCAATGATTTGGAAACTATTAAGGGTATGATAAGTAGTTGTCTTGTTTTAAACAAAGCAGAAGAGATCCATATGGAAAATCACAAATACAAGAACCCACGATGTATAGAAAGGTTTTTATATTTTTAACTTTAAGAATTGGGCCTATACATAATTTTACACTCACATACACATTTTTTAAGATATGGTATCACGTAGTATTATTCATGGTTGACCTAGCCTCAAAGATTTCCTCCATTGTCAAGATAATTGGTGGTTAAGAATGTATACCCTTGTCTGTGTTGTATTTTGTGTGATTGTGTGTGTGCATGCATGTGCAGTATATAGTTTTGTTATTGCTGTTTAACCTAAATGATTTCAATCAGAGCTGTCTTCTCCAGTTGGTTTTTGTCAAGGCAAAAAATACTAAGTAAAATAGTGTTCTATTTTTTTCTGCCCGACTACTCTATTTTAAGTGCTGGCAGTGTCACAGTTCCTTTATTCCCATAGGGTCTGTGTGTGGGGAAAAAGAAAAGAAAAAGTACCTGTTGAGTGATACCCAGACAGGGTTTAACTTACAAGTGGAAATAGACAAGTTCAGGGATCCACGTTGTCACGAGGAACCACTAAAAAGCCTGCTAATGACCAGGCATTGCTGCTAGCAGGATCCCTGAGCTGAACAAACATGACTTCAAAGGTTGCTTTAAGGGCCAAATTAAATAAAAATCCAGTGAAGGATGCCAGAGTAGCAGTGTCTGGATCAAAATAAATATGGCATATTCTCTGCCGGCAGCATTTCTTCTATTTCTGGCACTGTGGGTTATTAGAGGTAGAATCTTTTATAGTTCTTGAGAAAGTTCACATCTGGAATGCACCATCTTGATGGTTTGCACTCTATTTTTCAAAGACAGGAAATGATGCTGCTGACAGTGACAAAGGTTGGATAATTGCCATCTTTGGGGTGACCATTAAGCATCAATCCCAGCCTTCCTTGTGACAATTGTACTAGTGATTATATGTTGGAGGCATTCTCCTGTATTAGATCAAATTGCATTAGCATAGAGAATATCTGGGAAGATTAAAAACTTGTAAAGGAAGAGGGATCAGAGAGTAGGAAGATAGACTTGAATGCATATTTTATAAAATTTGAATAAGTAGGTGGGACTTTTTGTTTCTCAATTTAAAAAAATAGAAAAATTTCTTAATATTGTAAATGGTATGAAAAATCTTTTTTCAGAAAGGAAGGAAAGGGGAAAGAGAAGAAAAATTAATACTGTAATCCATCTTCCAACTGGCTTTTCCCTCCTGATTTTCTTATTTCTGTTAAAGGACCTCCTTAATGTCCACTCTTTCTCATTCTCCACACCCAGGAACCAAGATTTATTGTTTATATTTCAATAATGTTATCGTCATATGAATAATTCTAATCAGATCCTAATTAAACAGTAAGTTTTTTAGAGCAGCAAATATTTTGGATCAATACATTCTTAATTTAACTTTATAACTTATTTAATACCTAGAAAATAATTGTCAGTAAATGACTGCTAATTGCTAATTCTCTTGTACCACTGTTTTTACCACTCACCCATCATCCCTCCAAAATACAGGAATTAGGTGAATAATTCCCAAAGCTGTTTTGTGTCACTTACCATCTCAAAACTCTCAGGAGTCTCTAATCACCCTTAGCAGTGATTATTAACATTTGGAGAGTCTTTGATCACTTTGAAAATATGAGAAAAACCATGAATTCTCTCACTGTAGGGAAATGTCATCAGTTTTTCATAAGTTTTCAACCTCATCACCACCACTACCAATGCTACCTTTTCATTGCCATCACCATCACCACCATCAGTTTCAATATTAACAGAGGACTGTTATGTGTTATGACTATTGACACATTTAATACCACAGCACTTAATAAGGTGAACATCTCCATTTTACAAATATAAAAACTAAGAGGCCCTCAAAGGAAAAGTATCTAGGGTAAAGTCACAAAACTAGGTATATCAGATAATCAAAACTTAAACCCTATCTCACTGAGGGCTGATATTCTTAGTCCGTATGTCAAACATAAAGCACATCCATAGATTTCACTTACGGTATGAATCTTATATTAAAGGCTGATATGTTAAATCAGATCTTTACAATTCCAATTTGTCAATATTCAGTGACTGTTGCTCAGCCCCATGCCCACAGTTCTACATTGTGCTCTAAACTGCTGGACTGGAGTGGTGGGGAGGGAAAACAACTACATTTCCCAGACTGCTTTAAATCCTGTGGTCTTGTTTCAATTTGGCCAATGGGAAGTGCTGCTGGTAGGAGATTAGAAGGCAGGAGGAAGGGGAAAGGCCTCTGCCCCCAGGTTCTACACAGTCTTACCCTGTTGCAGCAGGAGAGGCAGGGTGACTGCAAACTCCAGAAACCCTGAGCTCATCAGTAACTCCTCCAGCTCCAAGAGGAGCACCTCCCCAAATGAAGAAATAAGACAGGTTTATAGGCAAGAGTCCAGGGAATTGACCTCTTGATCTGAGTGACACACACACAAATCCTTTCTGCTCTTCTCACATTTCTTCCTCACTTTGCTCTGCTTAGTCTTTCCAACACTTTATAAACAGTTGTTAATATAAAAAATACTTTCTTTGTAATATCTAACATGGATCTGTTTTCCTGATTGGATCCAAACTGAAACAGGAATGGTTCCAGATAACTAACCCTCAGGTATTGGAAGATAGAATTGGTTATTTCACTTATAAGAAGAGGTGACCTCATTGATATTGGTAAATGGGTTTTCGGTAATTCATGGAAAATATTTAAGTACTAAAATTATCATCAGTGGTGGCTTGGAATAAAGTACATTTTAATAGCAAGGCATTTGGAAATAGGTTGCTAATGACCTCAGCCATTATGGTAGCCATGGTCACAATAAGAACTATTCGGTTGGTGGCCTATTTCTTATTGCACTAGAGATCTTACAGAAAGAAATGACAGGCTCAGGGCCCTAAACTCTCAGAACTAGATATAGTCTAAAATGGTCCCCAAATAATAATTTTTCCTTTATAGACACAGGATTGATATAGTTGCAAGTAAGTCCAAATGTTATGCTGCATGTAAGTTGAATTGACATCTTTACCAAGCTTCTTACATTTAGTTTGAGGCATTGAATGACAAGGAATGGGACTTGATTTTTGGGGTAGAGACATTTGGTTGTACTTAGATGAGCATGATGATCTTCAATCCCCAAATCCCTTTGAGCCTCCCTTTTCAGGAAAATTCACCCCTCCTTTTCTGTCTGAGGAAACTAGCTTTGCCTGTTTAAAGACCTGTAATTTTACCATCTGAGGCAACTGACTCTAAAGTAAATGCCAAATCTCTTCAAAACTACTCCCCATTGTCTTTAGAGTGAGTACTAGAGTCACAGCCCATAATCTTTCAGGGAAAAAAAGGGCAAAGTCTGACCCAAGAAAAGATAGTTCATACACTTAGAGAACTGTAGGATTTTCCTATGTTATATGAAGAGAAATGTATGGTATAAATGTGGAAATGAATTCTAAGAGTAATAGGCCAAAGAGAACAGGAATAATGCTGGTTTGTAGCTATAATGTTGATAGGGGTACATATACTTACTAAGGATTATGGGTCTAATATATTACCTAGAATGGTTAAGAGTAGTTGTAACAGTTTTCTTGATTGGTTGAAAGAAGCCTAAAGTCAATGATGATTTAAAGTCAATGAAATTTACATGCCAGAACATCCCTGGTGAGAGGAAGTAATTCCAAAATTTAAGGAGACAAAAATATTGGAGTTGAATTTTCTTGGAGCAACCTTCCCACTCTCTCTGCCCTTCTCCAGCATGTCTCCTTATAGGCTAAAAGGATAATCATTTTGCTAAGACATCTGTAAGTGCACCAAGGAGGGAAACATACCAGTATCTTGGAAAACTCAGCAAGGGGTTTCCTCTGTGTGCTGGAATGATGGTAGGAGATGGTGACATGGATATGAGCTTCCTGATTTCAGTGGGGATAATGGAATCCCAGACAGGCAGACATCAAGGGCCCCTGCTTAATTATCAGACATAAACTATGTGCAATTACTATAGGGTAGAACAGGGCCCGGCTAATAATGACCTTTAAAGATCTTTTGTGTTATCTCACTTATCATGGCATGACTAGGAATAAAATGGGCATCCTACAAAAGTATTACTTGATCCCTAAAATCAGAAAATCTTTAGATATAGTGATTAGAGATAAGACTTGAATATCCACAATGAAGTGTCATCCAGAGCTAAATCATTTCAGACTCGCATCCCCCTGAATGAAGATGAAGTTGAGACCCTTGAGGAAGGAGCCTACTATAATCATATACTATAAATTTTCCTCCAAGCCTCTCAAGGGGGACCTGTGTCATAATCAGGGTAAGTGAATACTCCACAAAGAAATTATCAAATATTTTAGAAATTACTAGACATTGCTTCTGGATTGGTTCTAATCCTGGAGATCTTAAATGGCAGAGTGGAGGCTGATAAAGATCTGATAAAAACTGGGGATTTGGCCTAAAATTCTCTCTCAGTGGGTACAGTGGTTCTGCAGATTCAGCCTGTGATTTTTCCCCCCTCCAGTTTCTTAATACATGTTAAAGTTAAACATACTTTCAAATCTAGTGAATTCTCACATAGGCTCCATGACCCATGATTATGAGGTATAACAGAGTAGGGAAAATACCAGCTTACTGTCCCAGAAACTGACCCCTCCATTCCAGAATAGCACTTCACCAGCAACACTGTAACTCTGGGGAAATTATAGATATTAATATCAGCATTAAAACATTGAAAGATGCTTGGGGTAGTGAATCCTATCTCATCCTCCATTAGCTTGTCTGTTTGGCCTGTGCAGCAGGTGGATGGACCTTGGAATGTGGTTTTAAATTATAAATTGAATCATGTGATTACTTCAGTCTTACAGGGGTAGAAACTAAAAATCAGAAAGAATAGGATCCATAGTTAGTGAATAAGGTGGTAAAAGGATTGAACCCGCATCAGTCTAAATGAGAGAATGTTTTCAGTCAATATAACATGTCTTAATCCCACTTGCGGATGCCAGGAAATCTACAAAATAAATAGATTCTAATCAATAAAATTTCATATTTAAGACCTGGTAAAGCCAGAATTACAGCATTCTCCCTCCCTCCCTCCCTCCCTCCCTCCCTCCCTCCCTCCCTCCCTCCCTCCCTCTCTCAATTCATTTTAAACCCATCCTTTCTTATATTTTCCTACCACTACACCCCACTGAAATCATACATAATGTGTAGTGTTTATTTCCCACTTATGTACATCTTTGTAAAATCTTTTCCATTGTTAACGTTTTTCATGATTTTGCTTTTCATGCATTTATGACTTAAAGTCTGAACACAATATATAGGGGTGTTATGGACCTGAGGGGAGATAACAGACACATGGAGAGAAGGCAGGGCTCAAAGATATCACAGACCTAAATATGATTCTTGGCTTGCAGTTATTAGCCAAGCTGTTAAGCTTCTAAGACTAGGCTTTACCCTCTGTAAAACAGAGTTACTGACAACTCCTCTCAGGGTTGTGGTGGAGATGTATTATGACATTGTAAGCAAAAGTGTCTAGCGTGCACAATGTGTGTCCTGTTTGATTTCTATTTGGCTCTTGTACTCTGTGTATCTCTTCTTCATGCACCCTTTCAACACTCAAAAGTAGTCATTTTAAAGTGTGTAATAATAAGGCTGAAAGAGATGCAGAGACTTATCCAGGGCCAGGTAGTGGTGCAGGAAAATACAGCAGTCCAGGTAACCTGGCACTCAGCATCACCCTAAGAGTAAAAGCACTTTCCAAGTACAGGAACAGAGCCATGGAAAGAATCTGGAGGATTCTTTGAAGAACAAGCATTTCTTCAAGGTATACCAGAATTGCTCCCCCACAAGAAAAAGGAACAAGCACAGAGTACAGACCTGTTCTTGAGCCTTCTGAAAAATCAGAAACATGGATTTGTGTGATGTACGTGAACACCAACCTCCCTACTACATCGAACTATCCCAGCACCAGGTTCCCACAGGGCTTTGCTAGAAGTATTGAATCCTGAAGAAACCTCTCTTATTAGCACACTATAGTTTAATTGTCTCATTATCTGTCTATCATCACACAACTGTAAGCTTCTTGAGAACCAGTTGTGCATCTTTCATCTCCAATTTGCCAGCACTTAGAGAAGTGCTTGTCACAAATGCGGCATTCAGTGAATAGTTGCTGAATGAATTACTGTTGCTAATTGTAGCGTACATTATTTTCCTTTTGTGAGCTACTTCATATTCCTAAAAGGACATCAGAATAGGAAAAGCTCTCAAATTGAACAATTGAAATCATTAATTGTGAAATGTTAAATGTCAGGAGAATTTGTGGGAGGATGAAAAAGCAGAGGTTGGGAAACTATAACCTGTATGCCAAATCTATCCTGTCATGTGTTTTGTAAACAAATTTTTGTTGAAACACAGCTGTGCTTATTTATGTATTGTCTTTGGCTTCTCCTGCACAACAGCAGAGTTGAATAGGTACGATCTGTCCATGTATTCCTATGCCCAATAACGCTGAATAGATTTACTACCTAGTCCTTTATAGAAAAAGTTTGCCAACTCCTGCTTTAGATCATACATATATTTCTCATATTTTAATCTCAGAGGAGGCATCAAAATCCCTACATTGCCTTTTGAGGGAACTATAGAATGTAATTGTCAAAACTATATCTGAAAATTGCTGCTGGAACACATGGTGCTCTAAATAAATATTTCAGGAAGAACAAAAGTTTCTAGGTACTCTTAATAATTTGAGAGAGGATGTATTCTGTTCTGATTTGAATAATTGATTCAGGCTAAAAAGATAATAACCTTCTGTTAAATGTCATTTCCATGTTTTGAGAATAAATGTTAATATAGCAATGGACAATCTCATTCCTACTCACTTGTGTGTGCATTCATGCCAGGGGCCCTTGGCTTGTTTTCTTACATACACACCACTCCTTCTTAGCACCACACAGCCCTGCAAAGACTTACCCTTTCACCCTCTCTCTCTGCTCAACACAGGAGGTGTGGCAGAATTTAGACATATTTCCTTCTCAGTAGTTGTTTTTTTCCCCTTTGTGTCCAGTTTTGGGATAAAGCTGACCCATCTTTGCATCTTCTCAATGCACCATCTATACTGGATTGAGTTACAACACTAGGTGTTCTCAAATATCAAATAACTGGTATTAACTCGAGTGGACCTCTGTCTCCCCATAATCCATTACATAAACACATGTTTTCATATTCCTTTCCACAAATACCCTAGATAATTAGTTGTTCAGGATTATTATTTATTTACTTATTTAGCCAATGTAATCCCATCTCCTGGTACTCCTGGGAATATCACTACTGCAAAAGAGAAGGCATGGCCAGCCCCACCTTCTTGCTAGGACTCCTACAACAGGCATTTGGAAAAGATGCTTATAAAATGTATAACAATACTATATATTTCCTATGGGTTCATAAATGAGTGTAAGTGTGAAGTAAAACAACATTACTCATTATAACTCACATTAAGCAGACATGGACCAGATCAAGAGTAAAAGTGAAGGGAGCTTGAGCTTTATCTGTAACAGTCTATTTTTTAAAAATTAATAATTTATATATGGCTTTTGTAGTTGACAATTATTTAGCCTCCTCCAAAGAATTCTAATCATGAGCAACATATGATAAAACTTTAATCAGGTATGTTAGATGAGCTTATCTTCTCTGTACCATGAAATCCCAAACTTTGGGCTGCCCTCACCCTACTCTCCATGATAGAAAAAATGGGTATGTGTTGGAGGCATTAGAGTGTCTTCCAGAGCTGTCTTCTCCTCTGAACTCTGTTATATGATCCTGAGCTTCTATTCTTTTTAGTACTTAAGATCTCAAATTTGGTCCTTAAACAAGACCTACCATTGATTCTACCACTTTTGGGTTTTATCCACTCATGTAAGCATAAATTTTAGTTATTTGAAAAAGGGGAGTATAAAATAATCCTCCTTTTTCTCTCTGTCCATATTTCTCTGACGACAAGCTCTTACCTATCTGTGATTCTGTGCTCTCGTGGGTTTCTCTCTCCCAATTACTATACAGATCCCTTTATGTGACACGCCCTCTGTAATAACACCATGTCCGCTCCTGTGGCAGAGCCTCTGGAGCAGACATCTTGGCTGCCCATAGCCTATCTCTTCAGCTTTTGTCTGACGTAATCCACAGTTGTGGTGGGTAGTTTTCTGTGCTTGCAGATGGACTTCATGCTGACAAATCCCATCTCAAATGTGTGCTGTGAATCCATCTTCTTTCTCTCTGGGATCTTCCTCAATCCCTCTGGAAAACTCTCAGCTTAATATATAATTCTAGTTTATATGTTAAACTGGGATTGTAGATAAATATTCCAGTCTGATGTCCTTCCAGTGGACAATTTTCAGAAGAATATGTATTTTTTTTTTTTGCTGATAGAACAAAATGTTGACATTATAGTCACTAAATTAAAAAATGGGGCAGAGGAGGGAAAAGGGTACACTAGCATCTTTGAGCAGCTCTGACATGACTGTCCTTTGTAGGTCAGATATATTGGAGATGCTTCTGTGAAAATGAGTTTGCTAAAGTCAACAGGGATTGTAGAATTCCAGAAAGGAATAGCCACTGCCAGTAACAAGGTAAATTCAGTTATTGTGATGAGCAGCTGGAATAATAGAGAGTGCTCATTATAGGGATTTTTGATAATGTTTAATAAACAAAGTGTTGCTAGAGCCAAGAAGGTGAGAAGCATCAAAGTATTGACTGTCAATCAAGGTATTATTTGACTTATATATTTTTAAAAGATTAATAACAGGTAAGCAGGAGACTAAGTCAACCCCATATTGGAAAATCATAGTCCTTTATCCAGTTTGTAAGCAGAGTAATTTCTCAGTCCCAGGAGCAGGGTCCACTTGAGGAGGAACCCTCATGTGAGTATACTGCATATAATAAATATTCCTTAATTCTTCCCTCAAAAGACGTGTGTCTACTTACTAGATGACAAATTATACTGTATAGGAATTCATAGGTGTTATTGAGCCAACACTGATACCTGGAGACCCAAATACCATCACATGTCTACCTCCATGTCTCCTGCCCTGGAAAAAGTAGAGATTTATGAAGAAAGGGGAAAATATGGTGTCCTGGCTCAAGTTTTGCTAACAGTATGTCCAGTGGGTCTGTAGTATACCATGTAGTTATTTACCTGGTCCTTTGGTGCATAATTGGGATGAATATTTTTAGTATGTGGCAGAAACCATGATCACATTAGTTTTCTGGTTTGTGGGGCAGGGGTAGTTAAGGTAAAAAAGGCCAAGCGAAATCCCTGAAATTGCTCCTCCATTTATTATAGCAATTGAGAAGCAATACCACACATCCCAGGTGGAATTATAGAGCTTAGTTGTCACCCTTCAAGACTGAAGAAATTCAGGGGAAGTCATATTTATCCTATTTCTATTTGATTGACCAATCTATTCCCTGAAAAAAAAACTAAGTTAGATTTTCCAACTTTACTAAACAAGGTTACTAGAATCTCAACTACTTAATATGAAGCAATTGATCTAGTCATAAAAATTATTTTCAATCCTTATAAATACCAAGGATGAAAGGCAATTTTCATTTATTTGGAAATAAGGGCAATATATATTTATTTTTTTTGCATTAGGGCTATATTTAATGTTTTAATCTCTTAGAAAACACAGTCTGCAGAGACCTTAATTGTCTTGACATCCACAGAACATAATCCTTGTTCAGTATTAATTATACCATGACCTGATAAATAGGAAATGGCAAGTACCTTTGATGCCATAATAAAACACATGATTGTCAGAAATTGTGAGACCAGCCCTAAAAATATTCAGAAGATGGCCTTCTTGCTGAGTATTTAGGAGTTTGTTGGTTGAAGTATTCCAGAAAATTAGAATATTACTTGTCACTGAGAAAGTGACATATCAGAATATTACTTGTCACTGAGAAAGATACATGGTGCTCAGTAGGCATCTGGGAATCTTGAAGGCAGCATATATTACATTTGGGAGCAATGTGCAGGCCCATTTATGTGGTGACTCAAAAGACTACCAGTTTTGAGCAGGATGCAGAACAACACAGGGCTCTGAAATAGATCAAGGTTGTGGTACAGCTTTCTCCATCACTATCAAATACAATGATGCTACCGAATCTGTGAAAGACACAAATGATTGGTAGAGTGTTTGACAAGCCCAAAGTGAAGACTTCCAGTACATACCCCTAATGTTCTAGAGCAAGGTCATACCTCCTGTAGCAAAAAACAACTTACCATTTGAAAACCTATTCCTGGCATGCTGGTGGTCTCTGGTAAGGACTGATGGATTTACCAGAATTGTCCATCACAGACTGAGTACTGTTAGATCCAGTTGCTGCTGCAGCAGCAATCCAATGTACAATGAAAATAATCCAATCAGAATTAAGTATGAGTAGAACTAGAGAGTACAGCAGGGTATATTAAAAGGTAACTCACATACCCATAGCAACTACCTCTGCTATACCTCGTCTTTTCTTCACTGGCCTCATGGAGGTGCTTCCTATAGAGGAAGAAATAAATGTGTGCCTGATTATCTCTTAATCTGACTAATATATTGGTATAAGCAAAAAAAAAATTAAGGCTGCTATACTTTAGTCCGAATCTGAAATTGTGCTTCCCATCCTTTTAATCTTAGATTCTGCTGGATTAAAATTCTTGTTCCCAGGCAGTGTCTATGAAGGAGCACAGGAATGTTTTCACTGAGCCTGTAGCTACATCCCCCATCTAATCACTTTAGGCTGACCAGCAGGCCATCCTAAAAGAAGGAACTCTGAACTCACTTGGTGAATTGACTCTGGTAAATCATTAGGAGCTAGGATTGCTGCTAAATAACGGGCCTAGGGAGGTATATTCCTAAACTCAGGAAACTAAGTTTGTTGTTTATTAGTGCTTCTGTGTCTGAAGATAACATAAATGGTCAATTGCAGGAACCAGCAAACATGGATTAATAAGAACAAGGCTATCAGGATCCATATCTTTCTGGGATGAAGATTTGGGTCATACACTGGACATTGGGAAAGGGAGAACACACATATCAATTGTGGAGTTGAGAACAGGTGCAGCAATGGAGATTATAGTTTATCATTATATTAAGTCATTTATGGATATTTTGGCTACTATATGGAAGAGGTGATGATGGATCAGTTATAAGTTTACTGATCAGTGTAGGGGATGACCTGTAGCAAAAGCCCTGGTACTTATCTTCACATTCTCTTGACTCAATTCTGTTTTAGCAATCATTCCAGAGCTCTTTATGAGTTCACATTCCATTTGTGCTGATAGAGTCCTTCTACAAGTGCGCAGAGCTTCTCCTTGATCCAAGACCTTCCCTGATGCCATGTGAGATAAACTAGTTCAAGTAAGAATGCTTTGCAAGGAGACCCAGTAGAATTGAGTTTCTCACCCATATAGGTGACAATGATAAAGCATTGGAATTTTCTCTTTCCTACACCCTATCTTGCCTTTCCTACTCCCTCATTCCTAATTCTTGGGGTCACTATTCAAATAAATAATCTGCATCCAAATCCTTGTGGCAGATTCTGTTTTCAGGGTAATCCAAAGTAAGCCTCTGTTCCAAAATGTTCAGTCTGTTCTTTTATGCCTCAAAAGTTTACTGCAAATATACTTTTCAATCTCATTCAGTCTAGAAATCAGGCCATCTCCAGATCTTCAAATAATTAACTGCATTCCTAATTGAAAATTGTCACTTAGGCTCGATGTGATTAAATATTTTTTTGTCTCTTGGTTCCTGCCTGATCTTGATCCCTGGCTCTGAATGTAATTGTTCATCTGTATTTCTGACCATGATATGACAATGAACTTAATTTAGGCCTGAATATTCTTCCATAATATTCTAATTCACTAAATAGTTACAGTTAATTGCTATAGAACGGCCTTGACTTCCTAAACCTTCCCCAAATTTATGAGGTTTTTCCTCAGACCAGTAATTCTTTGAAGTACGTCCTTCCATAAGTACCAGCATGAATAATTTTACTTGTTATCTCAGTGAAAAATAGTGAAGAATTTCAAAAACACAGATTTAAGTTTCCCAGTGTTCTAGCTTCAAGTGTGCCAACTTGATAGGTATTGATATAAACCAGAAATGTGACATGATTTTTGTGAGAGAGGGGTAATACCTCAAACATCTGGCACTACTAAGAACATCAGCAGCACTACTATTATTATTCTTAATTGTCTTAAAATACACATTAAATTTGCTATCTTATAAATTGTTGAATGTACAGTTTAGTGCTACCACTTACATTCATATTGTGCAACCATCACTACCATTCATCTCTAGAACTCTTTTCATGCTGCAAAACTGAAACTCTGTACCTATTAAGCAATAATTGCTCAATCCTCCCCTTGCCCCATTTCCTGAGAATTATTCTACTTTCTGTCTCTATGAATTTGACTAGTTACTTCATATAAGGAAAATCATACAGTATTTGTCATTTCGTGACTGGCTTATTTCACGTAGCATAGTTTTCTCAAGATTTATCCATGCTATAGCATGTGTCAGATTTTATTCTTTTATAAGGTTGAATAATATCCCATTGCATGTATATGCCACATTTTGTTTCTCCATTCATCCATCAATGGACACTGGGATGGCTTCCACCTTTTATTTGTTGAAAATAATGTTGCTGTGAATATGGGTATAAAAATATGTCTTTGATATTTCTATCAAATATCAAATATCTCTTTCAGACCTTACTTTCAATTCTTCTGTTTATATATACAAAAGTGGAATTTCTGGATCATATATAATCCTATGTTTAATTTTTTGAGGAACTGTCATACTATTTCCATATCAGCTCCACCATTTTACATTCTCGCCAATACTGATAATAGTTCCAATTTCTCTGTTCCAATATCTCCATATCTTTGCCAAAACTTGTCATTTCCTGTTATGCTTCTTTGTTTCCATTTTTTGTTTTATTTTTATAGTAGGCATCCTAATGGGTGTGAAGTGGTATCTTGTGATTTTGATTTACATTTCCCTAATGATTAGTGACATTTGGCATTTTTCATGTGCTTTTTGGCCATTTGTTATCCTCTTTGGAAAAATGTCTATTAAAGTTATTTGCCCATTTTTTCACTGTTTTCTTTTTTGTTGTTGTTGTAGTTGTTTTCTTATTGACTTGTAAGAGTCTTTTATATAATAAATATATTAATTCCTTATAAGTGGACTTATAAATATTTTCTCCCATTTCATAGATTGACTTTGTACTATCTATTGGTAATGTTCTTTGCACAAAAGTTTTTAATTGTAATTAGTTTTCAATTGATGTATGTATATATATATACACACACATATATACTGTACATTATATAATACTATGTATAGTATATAATCCTGCATCAGAAGCTTGATTTGCAAATATTTTCTAACATTCCATGTGTTGGCTTTTTGAATTTGTCCTTTGATAACACAGCTTTTAAAATTTTGATGTAGTCCTAGTTATATATTTTTCTCTTCTTGCCTGTGCTCTGGTGTCAAAAAATCATTGCCAAATCCAATGTCATGAAGACTTTGCCTATGTTTTCTTCTAAGAGTTTTATAGCTTTAGGTATAACATGTAGGTCTTTCATTTATTTTGAGTTAGTTTTTGTTTATAGTGTTATGTAAGGGTCCAAATTCAGTATTATGCATGTGGAAATCCAGTTTTTCCAGAACTATTTGTTAAAAATATTCTTCCCCATTGAAAGCTTGTGAGACCCTTGTCAAAAATTATTTGATCATATTTGGGAGGGTTTGTTTCTGGGCTCTCTATTCTGTTGGTCTATATGTCTGTCTTTAAGTCGTACCACATTGTTTTGATTATGGTTGCTTTATAGTAAGTTTTAAAACCAGGAAGTTTGAGGTCTCAAACTTTGGGTTTTTTAAAAGATGATTTTGGCTATTAGGGGTGTCTTGAGATTCCATATGAATTTTACGATGGAGTTTTCTATTTTGACAAAATACATTCTTGGGATTTTGATAGATATTGCCTTGAATCTGTAGATCACTTTGGGTAGTATTAACTTTTTTTTTTGAGACAGAGTCTCACTCCATTGTCCTAAGCAGAGTGCTATAGCATCAGCCTAGCTCATAGGAACCTCAAACTTCTGGACTCACGTGATCCTCCTGCCTCAGCCTCCCCAGTAGCTGGTACTACAGGTGCGTGCCACCGTGCCCAGCTAATTTTTATATTTTTAGTAGAGACGTGGTCTTCCTCTTGCTCAGGCTGGTCTTGAACTCCCAAGCTCAAGCAATCCTCCCACCTCTGGATGACAGAATGCTAAGGATTACAGGGATGACCTACCACACCTGGCCAGTATTGACATCTTAATAATATCTTCTAATTCATGTACATGGGATACCTTTTCATTTATTTGTATTTTCTTTAATTTATTTCAGCAACATTTTGTAATTTCCAGTGTGAAAGTTTTTTACCTCCTTGGTTAAGTTTATTCCATTAATGGAATACAAGTATTTCATTCATTAATACAAATATTAATGAAATACAAGTATTTTATTCTTTTTAATGTTATTGTAAATGGAATTATTTTCCTAATTTCCTTTTTAGATTGTTCATTGTTAGTGTCTAGAAACACAACTGATTATTTTGTGTGTTGATCTTGTATTCTGCAACTTCAATGAATTTGTTAGTAGTTCTAATTGTGAAATATTTAGGGTTTTCTACATATTAGATTATGTCATTTATAAACAAAGTTAATTTTACCTCTTTCTTTCTAAATAGAATGCTTTCTATTTCCTTTTATTTCTGAATACTTTGGCTAGAACTTCCGGTATGTACAATGTAGAATGGAAGTGGTGAGAGTGGGAATCCTTGTCTTGTTCCTGATCTTGCAGGAAAAGCTTTGTCATACCATTGAATATGCTATTAGCTATGGGCTTTTCATATATGGCATTTATTCTTTTTTTTCTTTTTCCATATTGACTTTACTATGATAATTATTTTGAGATAATTTTTTCTATTCCTAGTTTTTAGAATGTTTTTATAAATTATAAAAAGTGTTGAATTTTGTCAAATGCTTTTATTTGTGAATTGAGATGATCATGTGGAGTTTTGTTTTTTCCCTATATTCTGTTAATGTAGAGTGTGACATTGATTGATTATGTTGAACCATTCTTGCATTCCAGGAATAAATCCCATTTGGTCATAGTATGTAATCATTTTGATGTGCTATTAAATTCTGTTTTCTAGTATCTTGTTAAGGATTTTAGACTCAATATTTATCAGAGATATTGGTCTGTGGTTGTCTTGTAATATCTTTGGTTTTGATAACAGGGTAATGATAGTCTCAAAATGAGCTGGAATTTTTCAATTTTATGGAAGAATTTGAGGAGGATTGGTGTTAATTCTTCATTAAGTGATTTTTAAGATTCACTAGTGAAGATTTCTGGGCCTGGTCTTTTCTTTGTTGAGAAGATTTTGATTACTGATCAGTCTCCTTTGAGACTGATCAGTCTCCTTAGTAATTATAGGTACGTTCAAATTTCTTCATGATTTAGTGTTGTTAATTTGTGAAGTTTTTAGAATTTATCATTTTAATTAGGTTATATAATTCTTTGGCATACAATTGTTCACAGTATTCCAATACTTTATATTTTTGTAAACTTATAGAACCATCCCCTCTTTCATTTGTGATTTTAGTTATTTGACTTACCTCCCCTTTTTCTTAATCTAACTAAAAGTTTGTAAATTTTTTGATATTTTTGAAGAATCAACTCTAAAATTTGTTGAATTTTTTTCTCTATTGTTTTTCTATTCTCTATTTTGTTTATCTCTGATTTAATCTGTATTATTTCTTTTGTATCAATTAGAATTCTCCATAGAAAGAGAACCCATAGGTGATAGATACAGATATAGACATAAGTACAGATATAGATACAAATGCAGATATAGATATATACAAAGAGATTTATTATGAGAGATTAGCTCACATGATTATGAAGACTAAGTCTCATGACCTGCCATCTGTAAGCTGAGACCCATGAAGGTCAGTGGGGTAGTTCCAGCCTGTCATGACCTGAGAACCATCAGAACCAATGGTAAAAATTCTAGTTTGAGTTTGAAGGCCTGAGGATCAGGGGGCTAATGGTATAAATCCTAGTCTGAGTCTGAGGCCAGAGAACTGGGAGCACCAATGTGTAGAGGCAGGAGAAGATGGATGTCGTAGCTTGAGCAGAGAATGAATTTGTCCTTTCTCCATTTTTTGTTCTTCTGGGGCCTTTAATGAATTGGATGATTCCCATCCACATTGGTGAGGACACATTAGTTCAGAGTGTGGAGTTTAATTTCCACATATGTGCTGATTTTCCAGTGTTCCTTCTGCTTTAATTTCTAGTTTCATTCCATTGTGATCAGAAACAATACTGTGTATAATTTCAACATTTTAAAATGTATTCTTATGTTGTGGCCTAACATATGGTCTAAGCTGGAGAAAGTTCAATGTGCACTTGGGAAAAATGTGTTCTGTTATTGTTAGGTTGGTTTTTCTGTATATGTCTATTAGAACCAATTTATCTATAGTGTTGCTAATGTCATCTATTTCCTTATTAATCTTAGGTCTAATTGTTCTATCTATTATTAAAGGTGAAGTATTGAAGTCTCCTACTGTTACTATACAGCTTTCTATTTCTCCCTATAATTCTGTCAATGTTTGCTTCCTATATTTAGGACCTCTGATGTTTGGTGCATATATATTTTTTAAATTGACACATAATAATTGTACATATTTATGGGATACATAGTAAGTCTTGATACATACAATATATAATGATCAAATTAGGGTAATTAGCATTTCTATTACCTCTATCCATCACCTAATTTATAATTTGTGTTGCAAACATTCAAAATATTCCTTTCTAGCATTTTGAAAATATATAATAAATTATTGTTGACTATAGTCACTTTACAGTGCTATAGAACATTAGAACTTATTCCTTTTATTTAGCTATAATAATTTTATATCCTTTAATCAATCCTTCCCTATCACCCCTCCCTTTCCCCTTTCTAGCTTCTAGTAACCCTTATACTGCCCTCTACTTCTGTGAGATCAACTTTTTTTGTTTCTACATATGAATGACAACAAGTATATATATCTATATAATGATCACATCTTCTTGGTACATTGACATTTTGGTGATTATATACTGTTCTTTATCTCTTGTAACAGTTTTGACTTAAAGTCCTTTTTTGTATAATATTAGCATAGCCACCCCTGTTCTCTTATTACTATTTGTATGGAATACCTTTTCCATTCTTTCACTTTCAATCTAATGCATTTCCTTACACCTAAAGTGAGTCTCTTGTAGACAGCATATAATTGGGCATTTGATTTTAAAAAACCAGCATCTTTGCCAGTTTTGTGGACTGGCTTATACAGCAAAAACATTAATTAATCAGCCTGGTGTGAAGGCTCATGTCTTTAGGCCATTTCTAAGCATGTGAGTTCCCTGGTACTCTATGTTTCCTTTTTCCTAAAGTTCCTATATACATAGCTGCTTGTAAATGTCTTGTTCTTCTTTAAATCTTACCCCTGATTCCTCTTGGGGCCTTAGATATTCTATTGTATTCCTCTGCCCATAATCTCTTGCCTCTAGGAGGCCATAGGCCTGGAGTTCCCTACAGTTTTACTTGCTATAATGCTTGCCATTGCTTTCAGTGGCCTCCAACTTGTTATTCAAACCATACCACCATTTCCATCTGCTCTGAGGTAGATGAGACAGAAACTATTCCCCTAGGCAGCCACCAGATAGGGAAGAACCCTGTAAAAAATTCCACTCTTTTTCTTCCATTGTAAGGGAAAAATCAGGAATTCAGTGGCCTCTACCCAACCATGCCAGGAAAGGGGCAAGGCATGGGTGAGCAAAAATGTCCCAACACTTCCTACCATACTGAGTGTGGCTTTCTCTTGGTTGGGGATTCTCTTGGTTGCTGCAAACCCTTAACTGTTTCTAAAGTTCCCATAAAGCTACCATGGTCCACTGTGGTTGTTTACTTTGTGTTTCTATGAAGGAATAAACACCTGGAGCTTCCTAGTCTACCGTCTTTCTGATGTCACTCTTCTGCTCTAGTATTTTTTAATTAATAGCCTTCTGTAGTTATTATAATTCACTCCCTCTCATTACCTCTAAAAGATGCCACAATCTTCAAAGTGAAGAGTAACCCCTGACCTCTTTGATTGGGTTAATATGTGCAGACATAGCAATAAAAATCAAATGATTTATGACCTATTACCAGAAATTCAGGGATTATAATTTATCAAGTCAAATAATATTTTTGAATTATTATTTTGCTTGGGAATTCTGCTGTATATATTATTATATACATCTTTATACCTCAGGTCTCTAAAAACTACTCTCTATATAACTGATGCTCAAAATTAATGGCCATCATGACACTTGTACAGTCTGTTTCCCCATGGGCTAAACCATGACCAATTGGTTACAGAGTTGACTTCTAAAAGTAAAATTGAATTTATATTCTTCACTTAACTACTTCGGTATGAGCATCGACTATAGTCGATAGCCACAGATTAATGCGCACAGCCGAGCGTGGACTGTAGCCAACAGCTGTGATATGAAGGCGCATAGCCGAGCACGTAATAAAAACGTATATGTATATGTTACCTATTCTGATTTACATTACAAGTAAAGCTGCCTGTAAAGTAAAACAAGTTTTCAGTGCTTTAAAGCTTTCCTCATCACACAGGAGCAAAATGGATTCCTCGTCAATGCACAGCACAAACTATCATGTGGACTGTGAGTATTGGCTGTGGGCAAGGTTTTGCGGCCTGTGAGCACCGTACCAAAGTGGTTAATATAAAAAAGAATAACGTCCAAATCTTCTGTAGATAACTTATGTTTCCCTGGATACTTTGGGTCCTTGGAATAATATAACATTTTGTCTTTTGAAACATCAGTCTTAGAACAGTGGGGCAAAGGAAATTGAAATTTATTTAGTTTCCTCCCATAAATAATATTCATTCTCTTGTAGCCAAAAATACTGCTGCTTTAGGAAATACCTGAAGTAACTCCATTTGCTTGGGATTAATGTGACCTACTCTGTCTCTCTCAAATATACCATACGAGCTGATCTTCATATATTGCTTTTTAGATATTGTTTTCTGACTCTTTAATATCCCTGAAGATATTATATACTTTAATCATTATCTTGCTTCAAATCTAGTTATTCAAGAAGTCACTGTAAGTCCTTCTGACATTTCTATTACACATGTCTCGTCTAACTAACATCAGCCCCGTTAAGCCCTTACCTCCCCATATATTATCAGTTTCATCTTATGAAGGCATTTTTTGTATGAGTCACTATCCCACTTAAAAATTCCACATTACCTATTGGGTAATGGTCACCCTTCTTTATGAGCTCCATAGTTGTAGCCTCATACTACATCTCCACATTTATTTCCATTTCCCCTTCAAAAGTCCCATGTTTCCTGTGACCATGCTAGTTTTTGGACCTTAGAGCATGCTGTTCTTTTTGGCCTTGAATGCCCATCTCAGTCATGCCACATACTAAATTTATTCATTTATACACTTCATTCATTCATTCATAATATATTTACTTTTTACTCACTACCAAATCCTACCTTTTAAATTAATCCTTACCCAACTACTTCAATCTCCAATGGCTTCTGATTTCTCTAGTCCCGCATAGTAGTTATTTCTCTACCTTATTCATTTGTCACTTTGAGTATGATTTTTTTGGAATATTTTTTTCTGTCTATGTAATATGTTCCCAACTAGACTGTATATTTCTTGAGGACAAGAAACTCCACCAACTATTTTATTGCTGCAGTGCTCTCAACAGTGTGTGCATTATTTATCTTTCTGAGCAGTTATTTTTCTCCTTGATCATAAAAGCAATGATGGAAAGGCTATTGATGAAGTTTACTCAATAAGCACTGAAATCAAGGACTAAGCAAATCAGGACCGATTTCCAGAAAACACACACACATTTTTCATAAATGTGTATTATTTAGCTAAAACATTTAACTAAAATTTTAGAAGTCATACTCCTCTATGACTTGATAAGCAGCTTTTGAATTTTAATAGTTTCTTGGCTGATATAAAGAATACTTACTGCCTTTGACCTATTAAATATTAGAAACGTATGAACCCAGAAAGTTCATTGTGCTAATTGTTTCCTTTGGGGACTTATGAATAGCACTGTGGTGACTCTTTCTACAGGATCATTTTCACTAGGCTGATGCACTTTTCTTTCCTGCCTTTATACTCTTACCATCTCTACCTCATGGGGTCCTGTGGAGAAGGAGAGGGGAAGAGAAGATCTGTCCAGTTTCTAAAGTGTCTATCAGGAAGGAGAAAAATAGAATGATGGTTCTTTTGGGGAAAAACTTCTGAAAAGGGTATTTTTACTGTTTGGGAGAAGTTCAGATTTTTCAGAATTGAAAATATGGTGCTAAGAACACACTGTCTTTGTTTTTCAGGTCAGTGGGCAAAAATGGCATGCTGGTTGCTATTATGCCATTCTAATGTGCAAACAGGGAAGAGGGCCCATAAGTTTACTGAGTGTCGTGCTCAGCCTAGAACTTGGCTCAAATAAGGCATTCCTTAAATATTTGTGAATAAATGAGTGTCAGAAGTGTTCCTTTGAATGTTTATGCAAAGTAAGGGGACAGACTAGTTATCTGTGATATAATGATTTGTGTTGAAAATCGGTCTGCAGCTCTTTTGTGTGTGTGGCTCCTCCATTAGTAGAACATTCTCAGTCTTCGTAATGTGTTTTCACTGGTGGTAAACAGTGGTTTGATCGGGACTATTTATAAATAAAATTTTGAACTATGCTCTCTCTCCTTGCAATCTTGCATCTAAGCTAACATAAGCTGAGGCGTTCACGACTCCCAGTGCTAAGAAACACATGCATATTTTACCTAAAGTCTTCTGGAGACATACAGTAATGTGAGAACTTGCAGAAATCATTCTAATGAGAGGAGAATATTTGGGGTCTTTATCTGCCTCCTTAGCTCATAGCTAAAAGACTATATTTTAAAATTAATGGGCTTGTCTATAATTTTTTTTTGAATTAAGTTTCTGAGAACACATTAAGTTTCTTAAATTTAGCCTATAGCAAAGCATGGCCCAGAAAAGTCTAACACGAGACTTTCTCATTTTAAATTCAGTTTGAAAGTGAATGAAAACAAGTGGAAAAACAAAACACAAAATAAAACAAAAGAAATTTCTAGACTCTAAAGATGACCAAGGGAATTGGATATCACCTATTTTACCCCCGATTTCTAAAAACAAACCAAAATAAAAAGCATTTAATCAATTTTCAAGATGCTCTAATCTTTTATTTAAAAATGAAAACATTCTTGCGATGTCAAGATTAAATGTGTTTATTTTGAGTTAGTGGATACAATGGTATATTAGATACCAGCACTCCAAGCTACACCTATGTATTTGCCTCTAAACCTTCACACATTGTTAGTTTCCATTCCTCTAAAATTCCACCACTGGGCCTTCTATTTCTAGCAAAATCATAGTTCAAATTTTAATTAAAGAAAAAAAGGGGAAAAGCAAAATTGATCAACATATTGTGCTTCCAGTGCCCCCAGAAAGATTTTGTCTCAAATAGATGTTTGTTGTTTTCAGTAAAGGAGGGGAAAAATAACATGATCACTTAGTAATGGCACAACTAGAAAATAGAATGCAGATTAAAAGAAGCATTTTAGGCTGGACCTAGTTAAGTTAGTTTCACCCCCTACCCAGTTAAAAATTCATATAATATCATGGATATGACTTCAAAGTTAAATTGTTCAATTTCTGGGCCACACACTTAAGCGTATTGGCTAGTACGTTTTTGCACTGAAACAGAAGCAATACAAGTTTTATGTTCTACCATTACACTTCCAGGTTTTTCACTTATGACTATACCTGCCAACCTAATGATTCTTGCATGCAGTAGAGTTTGCTTTTGTAGAGTTAAGTTTATTTTCCCCATCCCTCCCACTCCCATAAACGTTGCGCCAATGCGAACTCTTTGCCCAATTTAATGAGAATGTTGCCAAGGACAGCTCTGTGCCACCTCAGGACAGGAATCCCCTGTCCCCCTTCCCAGGCTGCAGATGGATCAGTAGTGTCGATCACATCTCATCTTACATGCAGACAGACACTGTTCCCTTAATTTCCCCATGCCAGAGGCATACAAGTCAGCAGGTATGCATACAAAAATGGAATTAAAAAGAAAAAAGAAAGAAATAAGAAAAAAAACAGAAAAAAGCTTTCTTATTAAAGCCTATCGTCCTAGAAGGAATCCATTGCTTTGAATTCACTTAAAGCCTGTACAGGCGAAATGTGTTTCTTCTGAGAACCTCGTCTAACTCGTGTCTGGAATTCTTCAGGCTTTTCTCTCTTCACAAGAGGCTTCTTCTCTGGAGCTTTCATCTTCCAAGACACAACAGGTGAGTTGACAGCTGCTGTCCCGTAGACCTTCTGGTATTTGGTTGAGGCCACATAGGATGCTTTCACCGTGAGGACAACAGCATTCATCAGGTTTTTAGCTGCCTGGATAAGTGATGTGGCACTGTCCAGCTAGAGTGGGAGAAGAATAAGATACACCAGGGTTAATTAAGGCCCCCAATTCACAAGATGATGGTGCAATTTCACAGTTAAAACAATGTTTTGCTTGTGCAAATGGTATTGCCAAAAAGGAGCAAATAATCATAAGATAAGGTGAACAGGCCACAAATCAGTCACCTATCTTCTCTTATCCCTAATTCAAAGTGAAAAGAAAAAGGGTATCACTCAAGGATGCATAGCTTTCAAGAATTTTAATATGGCTAAAGACAAAGCTCTCTCTTTAGCATGTAATAATTCCAGGGTAGCAAAAGTTTTCCAAAGTGAAACATCTCATATTATTACATTAGGCTATTAAATAGTTAGTAATGGTGACAATTACTCAAATGTCAGCAGGGAAAGCACTTAAGAATAAAAAGTTATAAAGGGTTACATCTCAATTTTATGGTTCTCCCAATGGAAGTATTTTTCCATCTATAGACTATTTCTACATCCTGAATTTAGGATTGGTAAGGATGCAAGCAGCTAAACAAAGGAACGACTGACTAATGGGTGACCTTGCTTTTACTTAGGTGTTTATTGAGCTGGGAGTGTCCATTTAACTATCCTCAGTCCTTGAATATTCTTCCTTTAAAAAATATCAATAACTGTGTCAGGATCTTATAGAAAGCACTTAGTGAGATTCCCATATCCACATGTTAAAGAAATATTGAGTACCTACTATGTGTCAAACACTTATTTCCCCATTTAACTCCCATAACAACTCTATGAAGTAGGCATCGTTTTCACTGCCATTTTATAATGATGCAGGCAGATGTCCAGTAACTTGTACAAGTTTACACAGCTTAAGTGATGAAGTCCTGAAAGACAACATTACTGATCTGTACTGCTACCCTGTTGGATAGGATAGCTTTAAAAAATGTTACGACAAGTCGCAACTTGAGAATAGGACGGCAAATTGTTTTGATTACCTCTTTTCTGCTTTTAACTAGTTAGTGAGGTACATACTGTATACTAAATAATCCAATATCTGCTTCAACTTTCTTCTTACTTCACTGCCTGGACCATAGATGCTCAAAACTGCATTTCCCAGGCTCCCTCTCAGCCAGGAATCTACATGTGACCTAGTGAAGGAAAGAATTAACAGCTGGACTGAAAATCTTACACCAGCCTAGGGGACACTTTCATCAGCCTTCTTAAATTACAGTATCAACTACGGAAATGTATCCATTACAGTTGAATGAAGGAAGCAAGGATGTGTTCCTAAGGATGCTGTTCCTAATTGTTGATATTGTTTATTGTATAACCAGTAATTCATCTATATATAATTCATTACCATTAAAGAATAGGGATGAGATATACAACCTTCTGAGGACTAGGTGATTAGCAAAATGTTTAGGCTAAGATACTTTAAAATCCTATGGGGCTCCCTATGTGATGTGCTCGGCATTCACTTTAGCTTCGTGTTATTTCTATGACCAAAATGTGTTCCATGCAGTGATTATCAGATATTTTATCTAACGCCTCTGTGATATTGTTGCTCTGGTTGTTCTTTGTTCCATTTCCTTTATTAAATATAAATAAATGTTTTGCTGAGTTTAAAAAAAAAAAGATACTCAAAGGAGCTCAATTCTTGGCATCACCTAAAAAGCTCCATAGTGTGATCATTGGGGAAAATAATGGAAGATGCTTTGTGTGTATAAATTTCTTTCAATACCATAGAATTAAGGCTTTACCATTGGGAAAAAACATATTAAAGATATTACATTGACCCTACAAGAATACAGAGAAGCAAAGATATTTTTTGGATTAAAGCCATGGTCCAGTAGACATATACTTGACTGGTTTATGAATTAACAAAATGGATAGAATAACCCATTTATGTGAATTTACCACTCTATTATACTGTACGAGGTGCACATATACCAAAATAACCACTTAACCCATATTGTTTACACAGCCTTAATTTCTAAAGCTAGATAAAGAAAAGCAAAATTCTAGATTATTCATGTTAACAGGAGAGAAGCCAAGCATGGATTAATGTTGTGGTTCTCAAAGTACAGTTCCTGAGCCAACAGCATCAGCATCACCTGGGGACCTATTAGAAATCCAATTTCTCAGGCCCAACCCAAAACGTATTGAATCAAAAACTTGCCATCTTTGTTGTTTTAGCTAACTATCCAGGGGATTCTGATACATGCCAAAGTTTGAGAACCACTGGATTATTGAAACCCAAAGACTATCTTGATGGCTTATTTTATCCAATGATTTCAGGACTTCTACCATAACCGAGTTTGACAACATCACAGCCAGTTATCTGATTGAATTTTACTTTTTCATCTCTCATTATACCCCAGGTAGAAGTGTAAATAATGAAAGACAAAGATGAAATAGCAAACTGTTGGGATAATTAGGTGAAGATCAGTCATGGTTTCTTTAGAAGCAAAATATCCTACTCATCTTGGCCAATTCATTGTCCCCTGTAAGTCTGTCAGGTTTCAAAAATGAGTAATATTCATTCCTAAAGTTAATTCTATTGTGTGCATTGAGTAAGGAAAGGGTGAAATGATATTATCTCAGGGATAGTTTTATTGATTTGCTTTGGGCAACAGAATTAGTAGAAGTAAAATGAGATAAGGCATGTCTATTATATTATTAAATGGTTCCCAAAGAGTGAGTTCTGGGAGATTTGAGTTGATCTGAAGAGAAGGATTGCAAGTAATTTGGAGATTTTTACCACAGATTCCATTTTCAGATAGATGGTGTCTAATTCTGCAGCAAAAATATGAGAGCCTGTCTCTTCTTCAGAACCCTTTTGTTTTCCCAGCCTGATGCAGGAATCCTGTGAATAAACCTAATACATTGGTTGAAGGTGAGATAGCTCTGAAATATAAAGCCAACGACTTCATTCAAACCACCTGCTAAGGCAGATCTTGAATTTGTGGGCGAGGCAAAATGAGGTGGTGGGGGATCCAGCCAACTAGACTTGAACAAACCCACCCACAGACAATAAGCCCAATCAAAAATATTAATATAAAATGTGACTTTTTAAAATTGTTGAATTCCCAAAGGATACATTTTGTCCTAGACCCACTTTCATGATTTAGATCATTATCAACACAATCAATTATTTATATTTAAAAATTGGTTTCCTTTATGCGTGTCCAAAATAGTACCCTGGTTTCCAATTGGCATGTTTTGGCTAAATATTCACTTCCTAAAGAAAAGACATTGGAAAGAGTAAAGTTACATGACAAGAAGTTTTTTCTGCAAGGCTTAGGAATACTCGACATAATTGCATTCTACTTTGTGATTTATACTGGAACTGTAGCATCTTCAAACAAGATGTGTAAATGAATAAGTGAAGTTCTTATAATAATAATAACAACCAACATTAATTGAGCACTTACTGGGTGCCTGGTATTGTTCGAGTCCTTTTAATTGTGAGATTTAATTTTCAAAAATTCTTAAGGAAATTGAAGCTTAGAGAAGTAATGGAACTTGCCCCTGCAGTAACTGGCAAAGTAGGGATTAGGGCCAATATCATCTCTCTCCAAATCTCCCATCTGACTAGAACTTCTGGCCTCAGATATGTTTCTGTCTAGTACTCAGCCCTTCCATGTCCTCTGGGCTATCTTCCTGGCCTGGATTCACCCTCGTGGCAGCAGAGCCTGGAATCTATCTCTGCTGATTTCTCTTGCCCCTCCCCCCCACCCACCTTTTTTTGGAAAGCATGTTTACTGCACAGCTACAATGACTGCTTATCCCCTTCGGTGTAACTCAGCTGCTCTAATAAGCTTTCTAATTCTTTATCTGGGCTAGTCTTGCTAGGTTTAAAATGGCCTCAAAAGTCAACCACATCTCAGCTCTTCCTCAGGCTGACCTGCCTTACGTTGACCTTTTCAGTAGAAAGAATTGTTCATCTTTTCCTGTTTAAGGGTTATTCTATTCCTACTGGACATCCCATTAAGTTCCTGTACCCAGTCTAAGAGTAACTGCTCATTGTCAGCTAATTTTAAAAACAGGAGCCTACATTTAGCAAATGAGATCTTGTGCCAGTCTCTGAACTAACTCCCTGAGTTTCATTTCTCTTATTGAATCTCTCAACCATTCGAGACAGGTAATAGTATATTATTCTGCAAATACCTGGTAAAGCCAAGATTTAAACTTAGGTGGTCTAACTAGAAAGTCCCTGTTCTGACCATTGCGCCATGCCGCTTCCCAGAGCCATACACAGCAGATGAATCCTCAGCCCCAAAACTCATCAAGCTGTGTTAGACTAATTTTCCCTAGTCCATCCCATAGCTGTCTGCTGTCCCTAACCACAGAAATTAGACTTCTCCTAATTCTGTCACTATTTTTTTAAATATCAAAGTACTATTTTCAAAAAGCAACAGATGTTTCCTCACATCTTGTTCTATTACAGTTCATGAAAAAGCAAATAAGGGCAGGAGAGCTGTTTTACTGGCATTTTTATAGGGTGTTTTCTGGCTGCTTTTTCCTGCCTCTGTCCCCAGTCTTTTCTTCTTAACCCACTCCACTTCTAATATACAGTCAGGTTTCTCCTTCCCTATGCCATCCTCCTCTTGTGTTTTGAATGGAGAGAAATAGAGGGAAGACTTTCCTGAACTGTGATCCTTCCGTTAATCAATATTTGTGCTGCTTAATTCCCTACAACATCAAAACCAACAAGGCCATGAGAAGTACTTGAAGTAACTTTCACACGGTTCACATAATCATGTGAATATTTCTGAAACCCCATGTCCTCAGTTGCATGCTACTTCATTCACCATTGCAACAGGGGTTCAGTTTCAACAGAACAAAATGTGACTGTATTTTGAAGGAAAGTGCAACCCCATCTCTTAAAATGCCGAATTCTCATCTACTCTTCTTCATCCTCTAGTTTATTCCTTCTTTACTCGACTTACACATTTGGCCATCCAAGTAGTTCTTCTGCCACATTTTGAATATCTACTTTGTGTCAACCACTGCATGTGAGTGTTGGGTATACAAACATAAATAGACATATGTGCCGAACTACAAGAACTCACAGTACAATGACAAAAATAGACACATAAACTAAAAGGTTTAACGCTTTATGATGATGTTTTAGTAGGATGTGAGATGCTAAAGGAACCAAAAGAATAGGGGATCAACCTTGCATCAGGTAGGGATGGGGCAATAAAAATTGCCTCGTGGTGGGCATGATCTAAACTCTCTTTAATGAATAAGAGGTTGTTGGTGGCTGGATGGTTAAGAGTGGTGAAGGAGGACGATTCTCAAATTCCTAGCTCGTACAACTTGGTCAATATTAAGAAGGAAGCTGAGGTGATAGTAGGTCCGAATTTCAACTCAGCCAATTGAGTTTGATGTGTCTGTGTTACATCAAGGTGGAGTTATCAGAGGAACAATTTTAATTATGGGAGTAAACCTTGGGGAGCTAGATGTTTAAAATCACTTTGCTTCCATTCATCTTCCCAGTTGTTTCATGAACAGTGTTCTGCATACCATAGGTATATATTGTATGCCCATTTCTGCCTGATTTATTCTTCCCTTAATATTCCTTATTTAGTGTTTTTTGTAAACAGATAATAAAATGCTGAATGAAATATTAAATCCATATTCTATCCCCAGGCCCAAAAGTCCAATAAATTTACTAAAAATTTTCTCAGCGTAAGATTTTCAAGATCAAAATCAATATCATTTTAATAATCTAAGACACAGCATCTTTGAGAAATATCTTATTTGGATAGAAAGTATCGTTGGCCATCCAGGGAATAGTTGAGTAATTAACAATCTTTTACCCTTCATAATAATGGTTAACTTCCTCGAGCCATCCAGCAATGAAACAAATGCAGTTTAGGTTTAACAGCTTGCTTTAAAAATACCCAGCATTGTCAAAAGGGCAAAATAATATAAAAGGAGTGAGGAATGCAGTGCATATGACATAGTAAATGTTTTAGGATGTTAATTTTGGGGAGCCAGGCATAGAGTTACAGAAGAGAATGAGGATTTGACTGTGCATTCTGTATTCATCCATTTGCAATACGCATATAGAGATAGATCCAATTTCAGGTTGTATGTCTATTTTCAAAATATCTGATTATCTAGCACCAAAAATTAATGAAACATAAATGGCACTTCATGAAAGTCTAAAGTACAAAGCAATCTGTCACTGGATTAAAAATAATGCAAATGTCCTGGAACTGCTGGCTACACTAAATAGAATAAAATAAGCTAAATCCATTTGGAAGGTGATTTTGAAATAAGAAAAAAAAAACTGAGGAATTTGCTTTGATTACTTCAAAAGGCTTAAAAATGCCTCGAGAAGGAACCAGTCCCATTTGAGTCTCAGTTATTTTATTTTCATTATCTCAAGTCAGAGCTAATAACATTAATGATTTTGAGAATGCTAAAATGGTTCCCTACATATAGGTAAAGTCCATTTTAGCCTTTTGTAATATTTCAAATGGGAATAACAACTTTAACATACAAGAATTATTTTAACTGGGCTATACTACACACATTCAGGCCTAGAGTAGGTTTTTCGAGGGAGGAAGTTGTGATGGAAGAATTGACAATAAATTGAAAGCCAATACCTAGAGAAAACTGGAATCTTTTCACTGGAGCTGGTCATTTATTTATATTTAAACTGTTATATCCCTCAAAGGAGTCACAAATTGCTTGCAGGAGAAAAAAAAAAAAGATTTTGCTACAAGTCAGCTTTGCTGTTAATGAATTGGAGGTTAGAAAACCAGAGCATTGGAGCCTATTATCCACCAAGAACATTTCATGTTTAAAAAATCCATGAGGCTTTGAAAAGATATTTGATCTCCTTAGAAACTGTGATACATTTGAAATACCTGTGTACTTTTTCCAGTATCTATATAAATAACACCTTTTTAAAAAAACTCTGGCAAGTCCAGGGTAATAAATAACTCAAGCAAACAAAGACACAGTGAAAAAAGTTCAGCCTAATCTCATCTTTCCCCACTTAAGTCATCTCAAGATGTTTATACACTTGTAAAAAAAGACATTTCCTTTATGGCAAGCCCTCATTTCAGTGCTCTAGTCTACTCACTCTTCCTCAGCAAACATCAACAGTGAAGTAAGTTAGCAAAGCTGGACTCCTTCCTCATAAGTCAGTGACATCAGTGGACAAAGGGCAACAATTTGCCACTCACCCTTATAGTGTCCGTGGCAGGCATTACTAATCAATCATGGCACTCTGCTTCCCCAGAATCTGCTCAGTGGCAGGGAAAAGCAGCTTATTTACCTCCCTCCTCCTCCAAAAGGTCACATTTTGACAAGCCTGTCAAAAACAACTCGATTCATTTTATAGCACAGATGCATCATCCATTTGTACTTCTATATTTAAATTAACTTGTTTAAGACCTTTTGTTTTTGTTACTACCTATCAGACTATGGACAAATACTTCCATCTAAATAATGCGGCATTTTGTCTTTTGTTTCCATAGCTAACTTTTAGGGACAAATTGGGCCCTTCTTTGTACTGACACCATATTATGAGTTGCTAATTAATGAAACCATTAAGGAGAAGACATAAGTATTAACAAAAATACAAAGTGCTTTGGGGATGATTTTAAATCAAGTAATAAAAATTAGCTACCTACACTAACAAGCATGGTGTCTGAGGTGAAAAAGACCATCACAGGCATGTTCTTTCTTTGCTTCTTTTTCTTGTTTAAAAAAGTGCATTAAAACGCTTCATTTGAGAACATATACTGATCCCTGATGCCTCAATTTCTGTGAGATAACTTCTAGAGAGTTATTTAATCCCAGGGGTATTCCCATTTGATTATGGGATCTTGAAAAGCAAATATTTTACAGCTCTAAGTAGTGGATCAATCACGATAGAAAAGAGGACAAGAGGTCTGTTATTTTTCCTTCAGGGCATTCTTGAGTGATGCCAGAGAACCAGCTGGTGCTCTACCAGTGCTGAAAGCCAGTTGTTAAGAAATCTGTATGTAATGGCTCAAATTAAATTGGCAAAGATCGTAGCAGAAAGGCACTGCAATCACAGTCAGGCTAAGAAAAAAATCTCCACAGCCTTGCTGAGAAATTTACCAGTTGTCTCTCAGGTAACTTTCTCAACTAGACATATTTGTCTCTTCCTTTTTAATTTATTTAGGTAGGTAGTAGCGCTTCATAGTCAGCCAGTCCACTGATTAACTGTCTTCATTTGCATTTTTTCAATTATAGGTAAGTAAACCTTGGGGACTCCCATGAAGGCTTAATTACAGTCAACAAATTTCCTAAATATGGCTTAGAGCCATTTTTTCCCTCACCATTAAAGGCAGAACAGTTTTTGCTCAACCCAAACAAGGTATTCTTGCTAACATTGGAATCCCAAAGAGAAGTGGGAATATTGAGATGTGTTGGCCCTTGAGAAGTTATGGATAGGGATATCTGTCCACCCAGGCAGTCTCCAGCTTCTTTCTCTATACTTCCTTCTTCCCTCCTTCCTTTCCCCACCCTTTGGGGTCTTCTGGCCCAGAGACCTTCTTTAAGTTGTTTCCATAGAACAAAAGAACCATGAGGAAATAAATCCAACAAAGAAAGAAGTGCCAATGGATTTTTTAGGCACTCACCATGATTGGGAAATATTCCTGGGCAGAGAGATAGTCCTTATGTCACATAAATACATCTTGCATTAATTCTTGATCTTGTCATCTCTGATCATGTGCATCAGCATGTTATTAACATCCAAGATTTATGTCTTATAATAACTCTTCAAGGGGCTAAAGTTCCTTTTTGCCTTCCCTGTAGAGGGGAGCCAGCTAGCAGAGCACACTACCTTCATTTCCACCATTCTCCCTCCTTGTCAGTGTCATGACCAGGAGACTATATAAGATGAGCCACCATCCAAGAACCCAAGAAAGATAGGTCTTCATAAAACAAATCAAAGATCCACTAATAATGGTCTCCATGCTCTCAGGAGGGTCTAACTTTGTATGCACTTGGTATCTGCTGAAGGCTATTTAGCAACTTACAAAGTGGCCCCTAGCCTCCAGAATGCATAAGTACTGCATGAAACATAGACTACAAGAATCAAGGTTTGGGTGTTGGTTGGTGGAGCCTGGAAAGTGAGCATAATCTAAAGCCTCTGGATTCTTCATCCTTTCACTTCTCTTCACATCCAGACACTAGGAGTTGTATCACAGCATGGCATTATTCATAGGTTGGGGAAAGTAAATTCTCATCCAGGCCATGCCTTTTACCTCAAGCACATGGAAAGAGCTAGTTCAAAAGCCTCTGTTGCTACTGAGATCCTGCATGAAGTGAGTAAGGAAGAGCAGAGAGCCCCCTTGCCCAGTGTTTGCTGACTCTGATCAGCACCCCAGCTCCTCTTTGTTCATGGGGTCAACTAGTCCCCACCCCTTTCTGCCAAGTCTTGTCATTTTTCTCTATCTCTGGTAATGCATTCTTACATTAAGATGTAGGCTCTACCCTCCTTGTTGTCCCCTGCCTATCCATATTTTCTTCTCTTGCAGTGATGAAAGCCTGGGCTCTGGACTCAAACCCTGATTGGACTGATCACTATGTGATTTTTCAAAACAATTTAATTTTTAATTTCAGATTACAGGGGTACACAAATTTTGGTTACTTATATTGCCTTTGCACCACCCAAGTCAGAGCTACAAGTGTGCCCATCCCCTCCCACATGCCTGACAACTGATGAATGTTACTTCCATATGTGCACAGGAAGTGCTGATCAATTAGTACCAATTAAATGGTGAGTACATGTGGTGCTTGTTTTTCCATTCTTGTGATATTTGACTTATAAGGATGGGCTCCAGCTTCATCTAGTATAATACAGGGAGTGCTAGTTCACCATTGTTTTTTACGGCTGAGTTGTACTCCATGGTATACCACATGTGGTATACATATATCACATTTTATTAATGCACTCATGTATTGATGAGCACTTGTGTTGTTTCCACACTTTTGCAATTGTGAATTTTGCTGCTATAAATATTTGAGTGCAAATGTCTTTTTTTATAGATGCCTGTTTCTGTGGGTAAACAAATAGTAGAGGGATTGCTGGATCAAATGGCAGTTCTACTTTTAGTTCTTTAAGGTTTCTCCATATTACTTTCCATAGAAGTTGTATTAATTTGCAGTCCCATCAACAGTGTATAAGTGTTTCTATCAATCCACATCCATGCCAACATTTGTTGTTTGGGGACTTTTTGATAAAAGCCAATCTCACTAGAGTTAAGTGATATCTCATTGTAGTTTTGATTTGCTTTTCCCTGATGATTAGAGATGTTGAAGATTTTTTTCATGTGTTTCTTGGCCATTAGTCTGTTGACTTTTGAAAAGTTTCTGTTCATGTCCTTTGCCTACTTTTTAATGGGGTTGATTTTTTCTTTATTGCTTTTCCTGAGTTCTTTATAGATTCTAGTTATCAACCCTTTATCAGGTGTGTAGCATGTGAATATTTTCTTCCATTCTATAGGTTGTCTGTCCACTGTAATGATAGTTTCCTTGACTGTGCAGAATGTTTTATTTATTTTTGTTGTTGCTGTGATTACCTTTGGGGTCTTCTTCATAAATTCTTTGCCTAGGCCAATGTCTGAGTTTTTCCAGCATTTTATTCTAGAATTCTAATGGTTTCATGTCTTAGGTTTAATTCTGTTATTCATTGTGGGTTGATTTTCATGAGAAATGTGGATCTGCTTTCGGTCGTCTATGTGTAGCTATCCCATTTTCCCAGAACCCTTTAAAGAACCTAAAATGTAAAAATTTCAAGCTATTTGATTAAGATATTATTTCTAAACATTTCTTATTAAAAAGCAAATGGTGTTACCTGGAAGGGTAATGCCTTAATGCATTCAACTCTCAGTTTATACTATTGTCAGACCCCAGGTGAGATCTTCAGCTACTTCAAACATGCAGACTCTTCTGGTTTGGGAGGGCCCATCTTCCCATGCTCATCTTCATTAGAACACAAGCACTTGGGTTTTTCATGAATAATCTTTAGACTTAAACCATTGGACTTAACACCTGCCATCTCTAGCTAAGACTGCCCTCATCTCATTATCTAAATTTACCAATAGATTCCCAGTGTTGAATCTACATATTCTTTGTGGGTACTTGACAATCTCATCCAACTAGCTTCCCACAACATAAGCATATCAATTTTGCTGCCTTTGGTTCTACTGTGCACACATTTATTAACCGTTTGCACTCGGATGTCGAGTGTGACTCAACACGGTTAGCAAAAATTATAGAGATTAAAATTACTCTTTGTGTCAATAATTGGAAATATAAAAAAATCCAAATAAACACGTTTGTATGAAAAGAAACTCCAGTTTTTTATTCTACTGCTGCGCTTTGTAAAATCTGGGGTATTTAAAAAATTAAATCCCTAGTAGAATAAAGGAATCGAGAAAAAAGCAAGCGAGTGTAAAGGGTTAAGCAAATAATGTAACAAAAGGTAGGTTCCAAGAACAGACCTTCCATAAAAACAAACAAACAAACAAGGTTATTCAAAGTAAAATTCTAAGGAAGAACATTGCCTTTCCTAAGCCTGTAAAAGCCAGGAAGTAGCAAGAAGTAGGATAGTCACCATAAAAAAACAATGGACATTCTTATAGGGCAACCTATACTTGTCGACACTCTAAGCCCCTTATAGAACCAGTAAAGCAAGAATGGTTAGTGGTATGACACACTTACTATCTATTCTTCATTGCTACTCTTAGCAGACATGCCCAATCAATCATAGTTCTTTTTTCTGCTGATCCTAGACACAGTCTCAGAATTCTTCTCCACACATAGCCCAACACTAGCAATTGACAAGAAAAATCAAGATGAAACTCATTTACCATACATACACACCATGGGCCTTCTAACTATACAAGACTGCATAAGAGAAGGCTGTTCTTTGATTCACATCACCAATGCAATCATTGTCCTGATAAAGAACAGTTTATTAATATTACTTCCTCCTCCAATATCATAATTTTCTCCTCACATAATTCACAAAGAGTGATATCTTTAATATACCGTAGAAAACGTAAGTGAAATGTTAGAAATGTATGTAGCTATGTAAAATAATTCACTACATTAACCCAAAATTTCAACTCTTCTTTCATTATAGAATGAGAATAAAGACAAGAAGAAATGGTATCATTATTCAAGGGCTCATAAGAGGTTTTCAGAATAAAGCATAGTTTAAAACTCAGTGATTTTAATTAATTTTAAATTTGAGCAGTTGATCCATGGCTCTTTATAATTGAGCAAATTTTTCCTGTCTACTTTAAAACATTTTTTGAGTAGACACAGAATAATACCCTTCAAATCATTTTCTTTCTTCTTGGTTACTACTTTTTCCATTGTGAAGTGTAAACCCGCTACCAGTGTGAACACACATTCAAATAATCTCTCAGTGCTCACTGTGTACACTGTAACAGGTTCTAGTAAGGGTTTCCTACCTTTAATTCAGAACCCAAGTCAATGAGTTGTAACCATTATTTCTTTTAGTTAACTTCCATTTAGCTTCCACTTCACATTCTTGCAAAGTTACTTCACAAAGACCTCTTGACATTTACAGAATGATCTAGGCTTTTGTAAACCTTTTCTTATCAACTTTTTCAAATCTTCAGAGACAGCAAGAGCTCTGTGATTAACTCCACCAAACCTACTCCTCCCACAGTGTTCATTTCAGTTATTGGCAATATAATTCTTCCTACCATTTGAATACCCAGAATCTTATGCTACACCTGTTTTCTCTTTGATTCAACGTTCAAATCTGCCATTACATCTTGTCAGCAACATCTTCAGAACATATCCAGTATGTGATTTCTTCTCACCTTCCCCACTCTTATCACCCTGGCCAACTCATCAGAACCTCTTACTGGATCCTTGCATTAGCTTTTCCTAACTAGTTTCCTTGCTTGCCACCTTTAAGCCCTTTATTCAGAGGCCAGAACGATACTGTTAAACTAACTACTCTTAACAACATCCTCAAGGGGCTCCCTATAAATCCAAAGCTATCAAAGTGGTCTTCAAGGTCATATGATCTGGGCCTCAATACTTCTCATTTCTCTCTCGCTTACTCAACTCCTAAGTACTGGTCTCTTGGCTGTTGCTCAGAAAACTCAGTCATGCTTGAAATGCAAGGCCTTAGTATTTACTATTTCATCTTCCTAGAACACTCTTCAAGATATCTGCAAGGTTTGTTCCTTCACCTCCTCTGATCTTTATTCAAATAGCAGCATCTTGGTGAAGAAAACCACCTCACCATACTTTTCAAACTGCAACACTTTCTGCCTTTGTGCTTCAACTTGCTACTCTCTGTCTCTACTGTAATATTTTTCATACACTTATTACCATGCAACATACATTTTCTTAACACCCCTGCTATATCCCAAACACCTAAACCAGTGCCTGGCATAAGGGCCCTGAATAAACATTTGCAAAATGTTGTTGAACCACTGTAACTCTACGGATGGGGAAATAAGAGATGAAAAGGCTTTTCCAAAGACACAAATCTAAGGGACAATGCCTAGCCCAGTACCCATTCCTTTACCTTTTCATTCTTCCATGGAAGTGTACTCAAACATGGAGTATCAGGAGAGTAGAATTTGGACACAAAATAAACTTTACCTAAACTGCAATATATTTTATTGCTCTCTACTACCCTGTGTGAATTTCAAGATCAGCCTTTGCTCAGAAAACAGCTGCAATTCTTTGTGTTTAATTGCTGATTTCTGTTAATAAAATAGTGAATTTTCTTTAAAGACCATCTTCCTCCTTAATAATACTAGCATTTGTGAGCCACAGAGCTGGGTTTGTTAGGTATAGTGCTGGTACCTTAATAATGATCTCTAATCTTTAAAAGATATACAAGCTAGATATCATTATCTCTTCTTTACATACAAGGAAACTGAAATAGAGAAGAGTTAACTTTTATATCAGCTAGAGTGTTTGTAATATTCCTAACTGGTAGAAATCTACCATAGGCTTTTCCTGCTCTAAACTCTTTATTCTTGGCTATTGGTGCCACTTATTTGGAGGTCAGCATGCCTCATGATATGTCTGTAACGTGTGAGTCACATGACCAAACAGGAATGAGGCAAATTTCCTTAAGCCATAAAGGAAAAAAGTTACACAAACTTGCAGTCAATGATTCACGTGAGATCTGGACTAGGCCAGCCGTAGGACATCATGATCTATTTTCTTGCCGGCAACTAAAAAAGCCATCTACGTGTTCAAAGAAAACCTGATCAAATGCAAATTCTAATTCTCCTTGCACATAGATGCTACATATACCACTTCCTATTTATCAAAAAATAACAAAAAAAGATCTTAATTTCTACAACATAGCCTTTAAATCTGCCATGCAGCAGGCACCGTGATATGATGTGAAACTAACTGTATGTAAGAACCCAATATGTATTAGCTGTCATCTACATCATCTGACCCATACTTGTTCAACTACCCATGTGCAGAGCACAAGGAGACGAGTTAAGGAGATCCTTAAACTGCACAAAGCATAAGACTAGATATTAGAGAAATTGGCTCTGAGTCTTGGCTGTGCCAGTTACTGGCTATAAAAGTTTGGGACACTCTAGTAACCTGAGTTTCTATTTTTTAACTGTAAAATGAGGTTAATAATATAGTTTCACAAGTTATTTTGAGGTCCAAGTGAGAAAATAAACTTAAAACACTCTTTACATTTTAAAGAAGTGTGTAACTATAAAAGATTATTACATAACTTCTGAGTACCTTCAGGGAGTTCTTTTGGGATTTTCATCTAATTTACTGGAACACCTGGGTGACCTAGGCAGGAAACCCTGTATAGGAAATTCTGTCCCAACAAATGACCAGGATAGCATGAGGGCACCATAAGCCCTAGCAAGATAAAAAAAAAAAAAAATTACTTCTAAAAGGTAGAAGAAGAAAACTTCTTCCACCAGACAGTGGGCATGACTAGGGAAGAAGTATCCATGGGATAACCTAGTTAAAATCTCATTTTTCCCATTTACAGAGAATGGCCAGGAAATATAGTTTTCAAAAGAAATAAAACTGACTCTGGATAGTCATCTAAAAAGTAGTAAAGAAATTCAACCAAAAGATCAAGGTAGACCATTCTCATAACATGAGCTGCCAAATCATTCGTGAATGTATCCTGGGTGATTCTCCCTTATTTCTGGTTGCATTTATTGCTGGAATCAAATAATTACTTGTTTATTTGATGCTTTGTCCTCAAAGCCTGAGTAAGAGGGTGAGGGATGGTTTTGTTTCCATAGCTAGACTCCTGGGTCTTCAAAATAAGGACTTTTTTGCCTCTTACTGGCATGTTCTCCACAAACACTATCATAACATAAATGATACTGGAATTGGGTGCACATATTGGGATTCATATTTGGTCAGTTCAGTGATAGATTCGTAGTTCAGGCTACCCCAGAACATCAATTATTTGTAAGTAGGCTGGTCTTACATGTAAATTATCAAAAGTTGATCAGTACTTCTCTTTATTTAATATACTCTAGATATTTTTCAGATTCAATACATATTGAATATCCCAACTAATTAGATCTCTCCTATATGTTACCACTACTTAATCCCCATCATTCTACAAATAAGGAACTGAAGCTTAAAGAGAAGGTACTTGTTAACTAATAAATAATTACCAGGGATTTAAGTGCATGACCTTTGTCCTCACATATAGTTTATTTAACAATATACCACAGTTCCAATTGCTTTTGAATAAAAGAGAAAACAAAGGGCATTTAAGGTGGTTCTCCTGAGGTGCCAGGATACTTCCCCATATCAGTGCCTGTCAGGGCTTGGCCTAATTTGGAAACTTCTAGTTTGTTTCTCCTGGAGTGAATGTACTTAAGGGAAAATGCAGCAAAAGCACCAAAGGGTTCATTTCAATCTAAAACTGGAAATACTATTTCTTTGGTCCAACAAAAGAACCTCTATGGATGGGCAACGTATTTTCTGTTCCCTTGCAAGAGAGGCTGAACTATACAAGAAACTTTCAAAATCACAGATTAAAGGAAAGAATGCTCAAAAGACTGGAAATGCATAATAGTATTGCTAAAAATCATAGAAAAAATATTAATGGTTTCTTTGAAAGAAAGCATCAAATATATGAAATTGGAAAACTTCTTTTGGAAAAAAAAGGTACCATTTTAACTTCCAAGAAGATAACAACTTTTAATCAGGGAACAAAGATAAACATTAAAGGTTTGAAGATGATATGATATAGTATCTCGTCCCTACTAAAAATCATGCTTAATATTAAGATGAAAGTTTCCTCAAGGCACAATCTCTATCTTGGAGTTCCTATGAATCTAGCCTTTGCCAAAGTTAAATCACCTCAATATTTATTATAAAATGTAAAGGCTGCCTCATTATTTTTTTACCTGATACATTAAAAAACGCCAAGGCAAATTCTTCAAATATACTCCAGGTACATCTTTGAAAGAAAGCATATTTTCTGTTCTATCTGGAGTTACTACCTGTTACAGCTTTCCAACTCTTTTAAAAAATGAAGGCTAACCTATGAAACATATTCAATTTCTACCTCTAACTTATTTGGTTTCAAGGGCTTACCCAGCACTAATTTCAGCTTTGCAGAATCACTCATCACAATATTATCTCAAAAAAAAACCTGACATAATTTGAATTTCAAGGAGGCCATTAGCCTGATGTTCTTAATATTAAAAAATATGTTTAAGAAAAAACTATCACATTAGCTTTTTCTTATTTAAAAAATGTACTTATTTGTTCTTACCATGTAAAAATTTAAAAATACAGAGAATATAGATGAATATGTAATGATATATGAAAAGTTTTTTTTTTAATGCTATGAGAACAATTGTTTTAACCTCAATCCCTTTGTTTGTAAAAAAGAATTGAAGTCATTTTACCTTGTTTAAAACTTTATTTTAAACAACATTGTCACAGAAACCCTTAATTACCTTTGGGAGTAGAAATGCATGCAGCTCTAAGACAGGAAGATTTGGGGTAGCCAGCAAGGGAGGTATATGGAGACTTTTGTAAGAAGGGTCATGGCCAGAAGATGACTATAAGAGGTTCTCAGGAGTCTGGATTTTAGGAAAATACACCTCCTTACCCTGACACCAGACTGGGAATTGGCAGATGAATCTGGAACTATTATATCTTCCATCCATCCAGAGGGAAGAAATAAAGGGCTTTATTTCAAATAGTATGTATATTCTAGGTGAAACGTGAAGATTTCAACTAACCCTGTGGTTCTCATCCAGGACAATTTTGCCACCACTCCAGGGCACATTTGGCAATGTCTGGAAACATTATTGCTACTAGGGAAGAGGGGTTGCTACAGGTGTCAAGCTAGGAGAGGCCAGAAATGTTACTAAACATACTACTATGGAAACCCACAAAAAGCCTCCTACAATAAAGAATTATCCAGACTCGACTGACTGAACTAACCTAAAGGAACAAACCAAGAGTTTTCCCATGGAAGAGTCTAAACTAACTTCATGTCCTGGGAAGCTCTCACTATAGCCTGTTGGGTTCTTTTTCCTCCACTTCATCTGTATCAGGAACATTTAGGAATAAAACACAGATTCCTGATCTCCTCAGACCTGATTTTCAGAAGTGTGGAGCCCAGAATCTCCATTTCAATTAATTACCCATGAGATTCATCTATAGGGTGAACTATGGAGAATCACTACTTCACTTCTCTGTAGAGGTCATTATCTTCTCTATTTTCAACTATCACCTCTCTGTAAATGATTCCTCTGGGACTCCCAGTGACAAAATAATGCCATCTCTATGAGGGCAGAGACCATGGCTGGGTTGTTCTCTGCTGTATGTCTAGCAGCTTGACTGGGGAAGACATGATGGAAGAGAACACGAGGGCACCTACATTGTCCAATAGACTATATAATAGTCTTTTGGAAATGAGAACAAAAAGTAGCTACTTATTTATTTAGCTACATTCTGGATGCTGTGCTAAATGTGTGGTACACATTAACATTTAATACTAATAACAAAGTAAAAATTAATATCATGTTCACTGTACAGCTGAGAAACATGGGTCTCAGAGAGGTCAAAACTTGTCAGCTATTAAAAGTCAGTATTCAATTCTTGTTCCACTTAATGTAGAGCATTTGCAAGAACTGCCAACCCAAGCCTAACTTTCCTCAGTTTCTTCAGATTCCCATTGCACCATTCAGAGACTTCATTGTCAGCTTCTATCTGCCAATATAACTTCGTGAGAGAAAGTTCTAGGAAATTAAGCCCTCTTGCTCCCAGATAAGTTGGCATCTCTTTACTGGGAGGAGGAGGGCTTTACTCTACTCTGGGATGTAGGCCATGAACTACCTATCTCAATTATCTCATAAACATTGAAGAAAGCCTTTTAAACTATTTGCAGAACACCTCAATTTATTCCCTGAATTCTTACTAATTTCTAATCTAATCTTATGGGAGTAATTTAATCTTTGTTATAAGAACCCTGTCTTGGTTGCCCACATGATATTCATTTTCCCTTCTCCCTTTTTAGTGGCATCACGATTTTAATCAGGACAGCAATATGCCTAGCTAAAACACTATATTTACCAGTCTCTCTTGCAGCTTAGGTTATTCATGGTGATAAAGGCAGAAATTGTTGGGGAGGCAAGTGTTTCTGGGAAGTCTCCTTAAAGGGTGCTAATGCAGCTAGAAAACACAGCATTTGGCCTTCTTACCTCTTCTTCCTGCCTGGAAAATGGAAAGGTGGAGCAGAAGCAGTCATCTTGGACCAAAAGATGAACTTAAGAATAGAGGCCACATACTAAATATAGCAGACCATGAAGTTAAGAGGAGTCTGGGTCCTTGATGATTCTGCATTCATTATATTGCCTAGGAACTACAAATAGGTGATGTATTCCATGTGACAGAGAAATAACTGTTTGGATGTTTTGCTATATGCAGTTGAATCTGAATGTAATTTAAACATGTGAAAGGTTATATACAAATTGTTGATACTAACAGGCCTCAGTTATATTTAAATATATATTAATAATATGGATTTATATCATATATTATATATTTATGTAATATATAATTATATATTAATTTATGTTATATAATAAATATATAAAGTTATATTTGGACCTCAGTATATTTAAAAATCAATATTTCATATTCAAATTATTTAACAATTTAACATGATAACCTTCATATGGGAGGGCAAATAAAACCAACCATGACACATTCAAATTCCTTTTCAGAATAAATTACTAATTTGAATCATTCAGCTCTTTTGGAAGAAATGCTATATGTTTCCATACTATAATCTTCAAAAAGAGAAATAAAAAGTCTATTTAATATACCAGAAATTTAACAAGTTACAATGGAATTGTTACCTAGAAAAAAATTTAATTATCAATACGTGATTTTTTATGCCAAATCTCAGCTAAACAATGAACTTTGAAATCTAGCACTTAAAATAAAATCAGGTGCTTTCATGTAGAAATAAGTGAATGACAGCATAAATGACTGATAGACTTCAGAATCATTTAGTGGAGTATTTTGGTGTGATAACTCACTCCAATGGAAGAAAGCATGACAAAGAAGCTAATGTATTAACCACAGATTATGTGCTCTTTGTATAAGAAACCAGGAAAAAATGAAGAACATTCATACACATTCCTTACTGCAACCAGCTTACACACTAGTTGAAGGACATCTAATTAAATAATTACACTGAAGTGTCATATAAGGAATGACACAGAAAGCCTGCCATGCTGTGGGAAAATATCAAAGAAAGCTTCCTGGAGCACTACCATGTATAAAACACTGACTCTGTGACCTCCAGCAAGTTATTTGAATTCTCTGAACCTCATTTTCGTAATATTTGTAATGGGAATAATAGGGTCTCCTCCACAGGAGAATTGTGAAAATAAATTTCATAGTGCATTTAAAATGCTTAGCACAGGTGCCTGGCACAAACTAAGCCTTCAATGAATAGCTGGTATAAGACTAACTGTTGGTATTTACTACATGCAATTGTCCCTCTAAGTAGATAGTATTATTACAACTCATAAATAACAAGTGAATGCCCAGGGACCTGAAGAATGTTGTCAGTACCATCCAGCGTATTAGAGAGAGTTGGTTTCCAAATTCACATTTAATAATATTTCTTATAATTATACCATTATTTAAGAACATGGTATTCTCTAACTTATTCTTCAGACCTCTAACAATCAAAACCACATGGCTGTTACTGTTCCTTGCTTAGCATTTATTTAGGTCAGAACCACCCAGTTATATTTGCTGTGGTTGATGTGAGGAGGGCAATGCCACACATCATTGGTAAGAAACATCTGTAAGATGTAAAAAAAATGTATCTTTAGACCAACCTGCCAAAACTAATTTGCTCAATTAATGGCAGGCACATTCAACTGCTTCTTAGAATGTGGCAGACAGTGTTACCATCTCTACCAAGATAAGACTCTGCAATTAACCGAACAGGACAGATGAACATAGGGTCCCTCATCATTTCTTGACTTCCAACCAAAGATAATTCTCAAAAAATACAGAAGCTTTTGGCAATCTGGAACTGATGGGCTGGTGTGCAAAGGAATTAGGGGGCTAAATACAGAAGTGATCCTTGTTGCTGTGAACTGAGGTCCACCTTATTCCAAAGACTTATTCTCATGTCTTTGTATAATGTAAAATACCTCTCTAATAGCTCCCTCCTATGTCTTTGAACACATCTCTAACTTTCTATACAGATTGACAGGTGCACAATAACAGCTGTTGTTCATGAATAAAGAAATTTAGCACTTTTAAATGATTTTTAATTCAAACATATAGTTATGTAATTAATATTTTTCAACACAGACCATATAAGATCACCTGCTCCATTGGTATGAGAGCTTCATGCCCAAAAAGTCATGACAGGAATGCTAATATATGCCTTTTATTCTTTTTTCAATGATGTTCACTTAATTAAAATGGTCAAATAGCGCTACCAAAGAATGCCATCCAGAAACAAATATTGCTCTGGACTGTTGCCAGTCTCTTATGTTGGTACAACTTGGAAGACATAGAACAACTTAGCTGCAGTCTTCATTAACTCCTTGTATTGAAGCATGACAAAGAAAGCTGAAAGGTGGTCTCTTGAATGTTTAGAGTGTCGATGCCTCACTGTCAAGGAGATTTAATGGCATCACTGATTTTTCACTTTTAACAACCACCATTCTTAAAAAGTTCTTTCTCATGCTTAGCCAACATTTAAACAAATTTTCTCAAGAACATTTTTTATTTTACCTTTAACTCCAATTTTCCCCAAATCTTTTAATAATATAGTATTTTAATTATTTTATTCTGAAACTTCTTCCAAGAATATACAAAAACATGAGTCAGTTTTGTTGCCTTGCAGGGATTCTGAAACTTTGGTGTGAACATGAATCACCTGGTATGTGTTGGCTAGTGGGGCAGGGTAGTTAATTACAGGCTCCAAGAACCAATTCCCTCTACCATCCCAGTTCAAAAGGTTTGCAACCTTTGCAACAGTAGCCCAGGAGTCTGCATTTTAATAGTCTCCCCCAGCCATCGCTAGTTTGCATGCAGAGTATCCTCATCATTTTCAGAAACACTCCTTAAAAATTAATACAGGTTAGGAAAATGTCTTTGATATCTAGTTCCAACCTACCCCTCTGACTTCATCTTTTACTTTTCTCTGTCTTTCCTTATCCCTGTACATTTCAGATCCACTCACCCTGGAATACCTATATACCTCAATACCATGGGTGTTCCATTTCTCTTCTGGGTCATTCCTCTCTCTACTATCTACCATGAATGTTCAAAAAGCCGTTGCCCCCTTGATGAAGCTTTCTGACTACTCCCTCCTCTACAAAAATGCTCATATTATTTGTATATATTTTAGCGAGATTATTATAAACAATCATAATTATTGGTTCATGTACCTGGTTTTCCATGCTAATTCTATCTGTGAATCCACAGTTCATAGAATAATGAAAATCCCATATTATGTATTCAATAAATGTTTCCCAAATTATAGCTCTAACTGATCCTTTATTTCTAAAATGACCTCCAGAGATACTTGGAGGGAGGAGAAGGGAAGAGTTGCCAACCTTGTCATTGTTCTTTTAGGAAAAACATAACCCTAGTATCTCTAACTTCCTTTAAAAATCTATGATTTTGTTCCATCAAATTTTATTTAACTCATACTTGAACATTTTTTCTAATAAAGTAGTGTTAAGAGAGCATTCCTTGCTTTGTAAAACTGTCTTTGATCATACTATATCATCATCCCCAAAGCAGACAAATTTTGCTTTTGAAAGGAATTTCCTGAGAAAATAAATTCTAGAAGTTAATTTTGATGTCAAAATAGGAAATTAAGAGACATTTTACTGGGCTATACAAACCAAGTCCTTATTTATTTACTAAGTCCTTAGAATCTGGGGAAGGGATTAGGTGATAGGGCCACTCTATTTGTAGAATTACAGTCTTTTAGAAAGACCAAAGTAATAACTTGGAAGCAAGAAATACATAAACAGTTTCCTCTAAGTGATGCCAAGTATACACTGCAAATCATCTGTGAATCTACAGCCACACAGAGACTTTCAAACGTAAGTACTCTTCTTTGTCAATATAGGTAAATCATGCCCAAATCAATAACCTCTTTTCAAGAGTACAGGGGAAAGAGAGTTGCATAATCATGTGCACTTTTACTTAGTGTTAAACCTTATCAACACTGGCTGTTCGAAGGTGGAGAGTCTGACATTATTCTTGCTCAGTGCACAGAGAAACTTCCATTTGGTTCATAAAATCATCCTGGTTATACAGATTCTTATTAGCTTAGGGGCATCTCCATCTGACATTTCTAAATCTGTCAATGATAACACCAAAATGATCATTCCTTTACATTTCCATCAGAATACCAGAATTTCTGAGCTAGTGTCTTCCTCTTTCCCTCATCCCCTCCTTTTACATATTTCTCTTCCATAGTTGTGGCTGTGAATGATCATGCAAACTTTTGTGGAACTGAGGAAATGGCTGCCTGATCATATCATAATATTAATGTATAATAACTGCAATTCACTCACAGCCTCCTAAACTCTTCCAAATAAGTGTATCTTGTGTTGCAAAGTTAGTATATGATTAAGGGGAAAAGTGTGAGGCTGAACTATAAGTAATGACTTTTGATTTTGATACATGTCATGTCTGAACCAAGGTATCTTCTGTTCCATTTGCAATTCTGTGGTCTAGAAGATCTGGACTCCTTCCCTGTCCTCCTCATGTACAACATCACAAGTACAAACCACTCTGCTGACAGGCAGCTAAAAGTCTCAGCTTATCACAAGGCCCTCCCAGTACAATTCAGCCCATCCAGACCACAGGGGTATTTCCTGGTTCTTTGAGCACTTACTGTCTTCACTTCTAAGTTGGCACTTGGCACAAAGAAGTTGCACATTTCCTTGCATTCAGGAGCCAGGCCTCATACTTCCTTTCTACCCACGGTATATAGTTTGTACTCACCAATTCCCTACCCATCAACCCTTCTCAAACCACATGGGATTTTCTGCAATATTACATAGATAATTTTTAATCTTAAAGCCCCAGCGAGACCAGCTCCATCTATTACCTAGTAAACAATTTTGGAATCCCAAATAACTAAAACAACATAAAAGGTAGGGAGTTAAAAAACTAATCAGTCTTCCAGATCAATACATAGCTACCTATGACAGGTTCTGCCTCTCTTCAGATGTCAATGTACACATTCTAAGCAGTTTGGATTTAGCAGGTTAATCAAATGATATTGTCATTTAAAAGAAATGCCTCACTCACATACATCATTAACCAAATAACCCTAACATCAGAGAGTATATTTTAAAACATAGTTTGGACTGATTTTTTTTCTTAATTGAATAATTGTATGTCCAACATTAAAAACTATCTCATCAAAATACTAAATAATTTTCCCACAAGCCATTTCTTCAAAGATATATCATAAAACCATGGGCTTTCAGGGCAGGGATACATTAGAATATATCCTTTAGATTATCTACCTCCATTTTACAGATGAGAAAAACTAAGGCCCAAAAGATCTAAGTAATTTACTTTGAGTTACCTAATTGGTCAATGACAGAGCTAGAACTAACATATTACTAGTGTTCAGACCCCAAATTCTATACTTCACTGTCTCCTTTAGATCACAACCTATGTATTTTTAAGTTACAATTTTAATACATACAAAATAGATTTCAAAACACTGAACAACACTATAAATGAAACGTGCACATGAAGATAAACAAGTGCATGCACAACACATTCCATGATAGATTCTCTGAATTTGCACAAGCGCACAACACAACCAGTTCTTAACTCATGAAGTTTAAAGATGATTGTGTTCCAACAGTTTGAAAAATGAGCATTTCTTACCTGGCGGCTGTATGAGGGGTTGATAAAAGACAGTAAAAACTTGAGCTATGATTAGACATCAGATTTTCTGGCACTGAAAGTTTGCTCTGAGTTTCAGGGTTTAGTACTTTTAATAGAAGGTAGGTCAGAGACTTGAGAGGCATAATCCAAGATATAAGACTTTGGCACCATTGCCACATTGCAATATTAGGTTTGCTACAGGTGACTGTCACCCTAACTCCCTAGTAGCCAGTTATGGTTCTATTTTTTTCCTTATGAGGCTTAAGATCTTCACCATACAGTCACTTATTTAGGTTAGAAAGCTTAGGTTAAAAAAACAATTAACTACTGAAAACCTTTCCTCACCCCCAGGGTACTAAAGAGGACAGTAACAGCTCTAGTGCTTTTGGGAAGCTGCAGGTATTTACACATAATAGAGAAGCTATTGATGAGAAAGAAAGGACTCCATATTTTAAACTGACACCAATTCTCCAACACAGATGTTGACACATGGCTAGCTATAGGAATGGATACTTTGGAAAAACGAATGACACCTTCTTTACATATTTTATAATTCTTATGATCCACACCAGGACACTTTCATCCCACTCCATGAAAAGTAACACATTTGACCACAGTCTGATGGTCAAATCCTTTTAAAAACACCCACCCTGATGCTTCCATATCCTTTAAAGACTTAACCACCTCCATGAACTCCCTTCAGCCTTTTATACAAAAGCTTACATCTTGAGAGTTTTAATAGGTACCCAGGGGAGAACAAGGAAAGAAGCAGAGAAAAATGCGCACTCCAGTTGATCTTTTCTTTCTAAATGCTAAGGCACATAAAAGAATTAATCATTAATATGATAGAAACCCAAATGAAACAAAGAGCAGCAGCTTTTCACATCTTTTAGCTACTAAGAGGCCCTAGAAAACAGCATCGGTGTTATGACATGCAACCCAAAAAAGGGGTATCAAATTTGGCTGTGATACCTTGAAATGGTTGTACCTTTAAACTTGCAGCAGTGATGACTTTTTAAAAAAATGAACATGTTAATCATTGCTTTAGAAAGCTTTCATTTGTTTATACCAAAACCATCTGGGATAACCCACTTGTATCCGTTTCCTTACATTTTACCCCCACTGTTTTAGAAGAGCCCACTGACTAGCTGGGCCAACGTCAATAAAGCTATTCCATGATCCTGAAATCTTCCAGACAAAGAAGAATACATCTTCCTGCCTAGCCCTCCTTAGAGAAGCTCACAAAAGGATTACAGAATGGATTCATTCCATACATGCAATGACTTTCAGTCCCAATAGGAAGAAAGACTAAGAAATTAAGGGAATGAAAATACCATTTTCACTTCTCAAGTTTTGATCACAAATGAAGACTATATCTATGCTGTGGAATTCCGGGCCCATGCAAAGATTAAATAGGTCCTTTGCCCAAAGTTGGTTAACAGTAAGTAATGAGGGCTTAAGTGGGTGCATCTTCGCTTCCCTGGAATCCAACCCCCGCACTCAGGATTAACGGTTACAGAGAGAGACATTAGATTAGAAAGTGAAGTTACTCACCATAGAGGAATCACTGCTTCCACTCCCGATCGGAGCTCCCTCAGCACAGGTTGGGAGGTGGGTAGAAAGTTGACTAGCCCTGCCCCCATCTATGACATCACAATCTACCTCATAAAAGGTAGTGAAAGTGCTCTGAACTCCTGTCTGATTTCCGAGAGATACAGAAAAGAGAGAGTGAGAGAGCGAGCAAGAGAAAAAAAAAACGTACCCTACTTGGGAGGGGATTAGGGAGGTGGAAGAGGGAATGGGTAACTGGGAAAAAGAAGTATATGAAGGAATTAGGTGCTGAAAGAGATATGTGTGGGCCTTCTTGACATTAAGCAGCCCAGCCATTTGGATTCCTCATTGGCTCTTGAACAGATAAATGGGCCACCTGGGAGAAGGATGAAGAAGCACCCTGCCTTGTCAGGCATGGGTGGGGGGACCATGGCAGTGGGGTTCAAAGGGGATGAATCCCCTATTTAAAGCACTGAAGATCACCAAGAGAGAAAGCAAGGGCTGTAGCTCTTAAAGCTTGGAACAGTATGTGGGGATCCCAGATGCCTTTCCTGGAAGTTCCATTGCCCTGCTGCGTGACCTTCATCAAGCCCTCGGCCCCTGCACATCCAGCCAGAATGTGGCACTGTGCTAAGGGGGTACTTACCTCTTGCACTGGGATCACTGGAGGACTAATGCATTCATTGTTGCTACAAATGCAACTTTTTGCACCCAAGGTTGTGTTGTATGAGGGGCATAAATAAAAGATAAGCCAATAACCAATGCCTGTTTCTATCTTTAGAATCCTCTTTGTAAAATTTTCTCTTCAATATAAAAATATTACTGACAATCTTGACTAAGTGTTTCTGTGTGTGCCAAATATATATCTAAAAGGAATAGTTAGAGCTCATCTTCAAAACTATCGAAAAATCAAATGGCATGATTTCTACAATCATAAGATTCCCTGTGCTGCCACTCTCAGAGGTCAAGTTTATGTGACCCAGTGAGGCTGACTGTGTTAGTTACAAGCAATTCTCCTATAGCCATAGCTTTGTTGATTCTTATAGGAAGCCAGACAAGATATGAGAATAATGTGTAGCCTACTAAGGTATTTCTTTCAAATGGAGATTTAAAAGTTTAAAACTATGAAATATTCAAAGTTGTTGAGTGGGTACTATGGCAAAACGAAAGTAATGGGTGATATTGAAGAATAGGCAGGTCCTGAAACCATCCACATAAAAGCCAGGTTTTCATCTGTCTGTTTGAATATGTGAAAAGTAAAATGATCTCTTTTCACATAAAATGTTCTAGTAAAACTAACAATTCAAAATAATAGCTTATGATTCACGGCACTATAAATGGGTAGAAACCCAAAGCTTGTTTCTATAATGCAAACAAAATTCCTAATTTGGTACTTTTAAAAACATTTTAAGCCAATATAGTTCTATTTCTAAACCTGTCATTCTTATCTAAATATATAAGTATATAATAATAATCACAATTTAAAATTAAGCAAAATTGTCAAATTAGGGAGCAGTTTGAAACAGAACCTACTAGATTCAAACTAATCATGAATTTGGCAGTGTCAATTCCATTTTTCACTTCCAAACAAATACTAAAGACATTTAAAGAATGTCTTTAAAGACTTAAAGACAGTAGAAAAGAAAAAAAATATCTGGCATATAAAAAGATGGGTTTTTTTCTATATGACTTTTTCTGTACCTATTAGAGGAAGAAATGATACTTTCTTGATTATTCATTCTATTTCCATTTTCTATAATTCTAAGTCTCAATTCAAATTTAGACTTTCATTGTATAAGATTTTGCAATGAATAGCCCTATGAGGTATTATTTGCTCTCAAGTTTTACATATTGGATCATTGACTAGTTGGCTTATCCTTTTTTATAATTTGTGAAAATTTCATTAAATTTTACAAATTAGGCATCTCCTGATTTTCCTATTGTAGGAAATGGATTAGTCATTTACTATTATTTCTCAGTTTCAAAAATTATTATCTATTAGAAGAAACTTATTTGAGTCATTTCACCTCTCATTAAAAAATTAAAGGTAATTAAGATTAATGATACAATTGTCCATTCTTCCAATAAACACCTTAGGATTTTTACTGCTCAGCAAAAAAAAAGTACACTTATCCCAACATTAATATTAGAATAAAAATGTAGTTAAACACTTATTAAATATTGAAATAAAATAAAGTAAATTTAGATTATCTATAGTCATTTTTTATTAGTCACTTATTGTCTATTTAGAAATTGAGCATGACTTCAGGAACCCAATGCAAAACTAGGCTGCATCAAAAGGATGCAAGTGGTGAACTGTGCTGACCTTTTAGGTGAATTTAGTATGATCGATTGTGATAATGCCTTTAGGTGTGATATTAATTAAAATAAAACTTTGACAAATGATGCAATGGCAGGATCAGATAATTTCCAACTCTTCTTAGGATCTAGTCTCTTGATATTGTTAATGAAAACTAAGTCCTACTCCAGCTATGGATGTGCTGCCCACTTCCCGGGATATTGCATAAATGGATGAATAGCCCTTCAAGACAAGATATGAAACGTTTTCAAGATGTCAGTAGTCAGGGGACTCCATTATTTTAGTAATGGTTATAATTTTATTCTGACCTAACCAGAGAGATGTAGAGTTGGTTTTGAATTTTTATTTGAGACTAAAAAAAAAAAACAAAAAAAACCAAAATTTGCTTAACTTCTTAGTACAAAGGATGGAGAAAAGTCATGTGGAATAATCAGTACATTCCCCCCAAAAAAGCCAATCTGCAGATGCATTTATGAAGTAATTCATCATGAAGGATGGGATCATGCAGTTGTTATACAACCAAAATATTATTGAAGAGAAATGCCTCAGTAAGAGGTGCTGATAAACATTGATAGCAGCAGATTTGAATTGGGAGTTCCTAAAGAGATTGTGTTTTTAATTTTATGGTAGTTTCCCTCACAGAAATTTGGGCTGAAAAGAGTATATGGTTCTTAGCAGACGACATGGACTGTAACTTCTCCAGGACATTCTCATGGCAAGATATTAATAGGTTTGCCAAGGAAAATGGATGGAAAAGGTCAAGAGACAGGTTGTACAGATTTGACAGAACATCTAGCCAGAGTTCCAGTCAATTTCATTATCAGTAAGGCAACTGCACAGACGAAGGTATTCAGATAAATGTAATAAGACACAGCATTAATGATGAAAGAAAAGATTCAAAGCCTCAATTGAGAAAGCTTGTCTTCAAGAAAATAGAATTAGGATGAAGTATTTAAAATATATTTATTGCCCAGAAGGAAAATGACTACTCAATATAGAGTAAGACGATGTGTTCTGAAACAGTATAAGAAATCTGAAGGAAGAAAACTCCACATTGCCTATCCGGAAGCCTTTCTTATTTGTAAGATACATGGGCCATAATGTGGTACATATTTCTCTTCTAAGGGCTGTAATCAAGGCCATATTTTATAAATCATTTAAATTAGTCTGGAGAAAGCACTTGACAAAATAATCTGTAGGGACAGAATGTAGACGACAGTAAAAGTTAAACACACTCTTATTTCTAGAATGTACTAAACCAAGAAACAATGAATGCACAGACATAGTCATCAACTGAACTGTTTTAGCCAAGAACCCTGAACATTTCAGTAAGCTGAGAAACTATATAGAAAAAAATAAACATAGAATACACAGTCTAACAAAAACATAATGAACAGAAAAATTTACCCTTTTTCTGAAAATTATTTGGTATTAGAGATAGAGACTTTGAAATCCCCAACTCAACCAACATTTATCACTGTGCCTTTTACATAGCAGGGATGCAACAAAAATGTTGAATTCAGTGAATCAGAAAATATTCTTTTGTGAACAAATTAAATCATCTCTTTGAAGCCCTGATTGTTATTTATAGTTTGTCACTGGAAATTAGGAACAACTTATGGAAACAAATTTTTGTAGGAAAATGTTGTCAAAATGTTATCAAATCCAGTACTGAATTTAAAAATCATGTTCCAGTTTCGCAATAGGATCATTTTATTTTAACCATCTAAGGTAATGGAAAGATATGTAAAATCAGAAATAAAATCCCCATATAATCTTTACTATATGATTTTAATATCTATTCACTTGTGGCTATTTATATCAACTTGTTCACATTTTAACTTTTTTCTTCAACAGCCTTCACTGAAAAAATTCTTGGGGCAAGTCCAAGTAGAAACAAGAAAAAAAAAAACAATATATTTAAGTAAGCAATTCTAAATAATCTATTCTGTGACTAGAGCTAACAAATCTAAGTGCTTACAGGAGCTTAATTTACAGACACAGTTTCTAAATAAAGATATTCACTCAACACTTTGGCTTCCTATAATTTGGTTCAATGTAATGGAATAGGTATTTCTGGGTTTACTCTTATAGATCCAAAACTGGTTCAAAATTGGGAAGGAGATGGCTTATAAGACACTCCCCCAAGCATTAATTATTTAAAACATTATTGAAAATAATATTTTAGTAGAATGAGTTCCAGCTCTATCCGGGAATATACAAGAGGTGCTATATCACCATTGTTTCTTAAAGCTGAGTAGTACTCCATGGCATACATATACCACATTTTATTAATCCACCCATGAATTGATGGGCACTAAGTGAAGTATCTCAAGAATGGAAAAACAAGCACCACAGGTACTCACCAGCAAATTGGTATTAACAGATCAACACCTAAGTGGACATATAGGAATAACATTTATCGGGTGTTGGGCAGGTCGGGGGGTAGGGGGAGGAGAGGATGGGTATATACAAACACAACGAGTAAGAGGTGCAACTTTTGTGGGATGGACACGCTTGAAGCTCTGACTCGAAGGGAGCAGGGGGGCATGGGCAATATACGTAACCTTAACACTTGTACCCCCATAATCTGCTAAAATAAAATTAAAAAAAATAAAATATTTTAAAATTATTTGAAGTGTACATCTGAGAATAAAATCACACAATTATCACCTCTGAACAAAGACTCAAAATTAGAATATGTCTTATGGGGGAACTTTATAAAATAGTACCTTCTTTAAATAAGTATGCCTGGGTTTCACAGATATCCCAAGATACAGTCATCTCTGGGCCTCTGCAGGGATTGGTTCTAGGACCTCAGCAGATACACAAATCTACAGATGCTCAAAAGTCCCTTGTATAAAATGACCTAGTATTTGCATATGGCCTATACACATGCTCCTATATACTTTAAATCATCTGTAGGTTACTTTATATTAATACCTATTATAATGTAAATACTATATAAGTATTTATACTGTATTGCGCTTTATATTATTTTTATTGTTGCATTGTTACTTTTATTGGTTTTCTTCTCCAAATATTTTCAACCCAAGTTTGGTTGAATTCGTGGATATAGAGCCCACAGATACAGAAAGCCAACTGTATATGCCATTAGCTCCCTTTTTCCAGGTACCTCTCAGGTGTCCAATTTCCAAGTTTTCACAAAGTATTACTGTTAATTGGATGCCAAATAAATTCTCAGAATATTAACTGAACTCTATGACATTACTTGATAATAGATTAAGGTGTCAATTTTTTGCTTTCCTCCTTTTAATTAGAGGCTGTCAAAATTTGAAAAATTTCTAAGACTCAAAGGAATGAAAGTTCACTGATTGAATAACAAGTAATGGCATTGATACCCCTGGGGAAGAGACACTCTTTTTAAAGCCATCTGGCTAACCCCTTCTACTCTTATAAGCAATAATGCCTTCAAACTAAAATAGACATAACTGTTTGGCCCACAAGTTCAGATGATGCAATCAAATCAATCCACTGAGTAGATAAAGGTTAGATCAATCCATGTGTCCAGTTTAGCTAAAAAGAGTTACTCGCTTCATTCACATCCTAGCTTTGCCACAACACAGCCTATTTTCCTATTTTAAAAATGAATGCATTAGGACACAGATTTTTTTCTATGCATAAAACAAATCAGTAAGATAACAAAGTAGTTTCACTCCCTCAGTGAATAACTGATTGTTTCAATGGACAGAATTGATTATATTGGTTAGCTTAAGGTCACTGTCACAGAGTATATTACCGAAGGGCTGCTGCTTAGGGCGGAGCAGTATACCATTCTCCCTTGACAGGACTGTTTGAATTCAGCAACAGCACACACGGGTGTGACGCAACACACATATAGCTTCTTATAATGCCAGGCACCCAAGGGGATTTGTCCTTTCCTTATTAAAATGTCTATCAATTTCCCATTTCTTCCAAAACTAATAGTCTTGAATTGGTTAAATCTCACTTTTATAACCCCAGGAGAATGAATTTCCACTGAAAAAGCCACATAAAGGTGATTTTTCCTTTGTATTTATACATTTGGGTTGTGCAAACATCAATGACTACGTATACCGATAAAATGTAACTAAGGAAGACTTCACACAGGAATCTGAATCTAAGTGGTTATAGTTTTACTATCGTAACAGATGGGAGGATGTGGGCTTTTGGGGGAAAGACTGAATTGCACGACAACCCGTCTTACTATCAAAGCATGTGCAAAGAACTACTGCCATTCTATAAATGGTAAAAACCCATTTCATTTTCTTATAGTCACAAAGTATCTCCACTATCCCAACATCCAGATTTTTTTTTATCTGATGTTTATCTTACTATCTCCAGATCTTGACACTCCAACTCTTCCTAAATTAAGAAAAGTCCTTTAAGCCTAGAAGCTTTGGAAAAAATTCTTTTGAACTGCTGTGAATTCCTTGAACACATACCCATTTGTTCAAATGAAGCACAGAAATGCATTCCAAACCCCAACTGAAATAGCTAGCAATTTAGATTTTTTCTCATTACTGTTACACTTTGATCAGTGCAGATAATCAAGATTTGACTATAGACAGAATCAGAAGATCTAAAAAAGACTCCCCCCAAAGGGTTGCTTAATGTATAGGTCTGCGCAATTAGATGCAATGCTGTTTCAATAACTGTTTTATACTATTACAAAGTACTGGCACACTTTTATTAATAAAACGAATACAGAACTGTTTCAGTCGTGTGTGTGTGTGTGTGTGTATCTCCATCTCCCACATTTTCTTTTCCTAAATTGTATTGGGTCAGATAGTTCACAGTTATCAACCATTTATTCTCTTTAGCTCTTAACTATTTCTTATTGAGGAGGTAAGAGAGCAAATGTCAAATCAAGTGCATGTCATGTATGTGTGCACATGTGCATATTTGATTAAATGGTGGTGTCAGGTATGACTGATTTGAATAAAATTTCAGGTGGACTTTATCAGTGTTATCAGAATGCTCGATGTTAAGTATGCATAATTATAAAGTTAGTGTTTCTAATCTTGTTCAGAATAATACACAAAGTATAAATCTTTGGGTAGCTAAAAATATCAAAGGTCATGAAATTATTATTGTATCTCCAGATCCATGTGTACTTCTTCATTTTAACTTTAAAAGTGCCCATTAAATCCTTTGAAACCTAGTGAATAAAAATTAGTCAAAAACATGATAATTAAATATGCAGATAATTTCCATATCACAGCATTGGAACTTATTTATATTCAAAATAGTATTTACATGCTTTTTTGTAAAAATCTGTCTCAACTTTTCTCTCATAATATAATGCTGTCACATTTAATGGACATTACCTGAACTAAACTCACTTATGATAATGCTATGGTTAACTTTCTCTTTCCTTTGTCTTTTCTTCCTTCTTCCTTCATTCCTCTTTCCTTCTACCCTCCCCTTTTCTCTTCCTTCTTTTTCTTTTCTTCTTTCAACATTCCTTTTTTCAAAAAGCATGTAAGACTTTAAATGAACAAACATTAAACTAAGCAAACAGAGCCAGTTTTCAGACTAACTGGTTGTTTAATCTTCTGAAACTCAGTTTCCTTTATTTTCACTTTAATGTTCCTATCATTCCATTAGTTAATTTTTTTTTCTTTTTTATTACTCCCTTAGTAACCATATTGAGCTGAATTGGCTCACAAATGCATCTTCTACTTTAAGATGTAATAAGAATGGCACCTTTAGGCTGCTGAGAAAGGTTTAAGCCAATGACTTAACAAAATGGATTGCCAGGCAGAAAACTAACAGTGCTTCTCAGACAGCAGCTGTGTGAATGAACATACACTGGCACATATCTATATTTTGGTAGTTCTGTATCATGACTCGTGGAGAGATTTTGAACCCACTTTCCTCCATAATGTATTAAGTTTTCCTTCCCCACCTCTTAAGCCGAAAGCAGACACAACACAAGAGGTATTTCTCAGTTTGTACACATGGAATCACACAAAACATGAACAGGCTGACATGGTACATAATTTTGCATTTTGCTTAATTAACATAAGGTCATCATGCCAGCAAAAGACTTAAAAAACATGTCTATTTTGAAATTTAAATCAGTTTTCTTGGCAAAATGGAAATAGTCTGTCCAAATCTCTTCTGTTTTGGTAGAGACTTTGATCTCTAACAAATATGACTTTCCTCGGGGCTTTCATATATTTCAGAGAAGCCACAGCTTTGAATCCCATGTATATAAACACATAGGTAAAAAAGAAAGAAGATTCAAGTATTCTTTTTTGACTGCATGTTAAACTCCAATGGCTTCTCCTGAAAATGATATCAACTTTGTCATGCCAGACAACAAAATACACGGGTGTGACTTTCTTGGCAAAATCATTGAAAGTTTGTGTGTATGGGGTCTCACAATCTTGACTCTTTTAGAACTTTGAAGGCAATTGTTTGTGGCTATTTTGCACAGTTAGCATATTCTTTTTTTGTTTTTTCTCCATTGGCCATCAGTGAAGGACGATGAAGAGGAAGATGGAGGCAGAAGTGGCAAAGACAGCAGACTACAGATGCAGCTATGGCACCAAACAGCAATTAAGCTTGGGAAAAATCATGAGGAAGCCAAGAGCAGGCCCATGACTGAGCAATATACAGCAAACTTTTGTAATGCATTTGACTCAGAATTATTATAAAGTTGTACAACATTCCTCTAAAGAAGCCTTCTCCCATGCAAGGCTTTATGAACTTTGCCAATAAGACTCAAAGAAGGGAACAGGCTTCTTGATGGTGTTCTCAATCTCAAACACCTCTGCAAAAGCCAACAGTGCAAGTGATAAAAGCCAATGATGGTTTGGACTACATCTAAATGAGGAAGAGACAATGAAAATGAGGCTCTGGAGGCAGTGATGAACAATGAGTACTGAGAAGATGATGGAGAGCGGCTCTGCCAGTAATAATCGCCCAGATGAGGTTGTGGAGTCTGAGTGAGGATCCACAAAGATGCTTTGCGCATCCATGTAAATAATAAGATTTAGAAAGTAACAAATGAAAGCACACAAGGCAAGCTGAACAAAAAGCACTCAGGCCCACAGGGGCTATATACAGATGGACATGAAAGCTGAGTGATATGGGAAACTATACCATCAAGGCTGAAGATAAGAAAGGAAGCAAGGGAGATGCAATGTTGTGATCACTTCTTGGCGAGAGAATCTCGGTAATTACCAGCTTGGCAGAAAGGACACACTGCAAGACAGATTGCTCTTGGTTGTGGAAGAACGTTGAAGCAGGATCATTTTGGAAATGCAAAGAAGTGACTGTGCTTTAGGAAGAGGCACAAAATAGCCAATTTATTGGGCTCTGGGTGGGACTGCATGGAACAGGCTTTCCAGATGGTGTCTCCATGCAAACCAGGTCAGCTCTTTTCCCAGCTATGTGTTCTACAAGTTGAACAATATAAGAACGAAAACATTTGGATTCAAGAATGATTTTTTCCACATATTTTTACCAAATGATCAAATGGCAGAATTTCCAAAAATAGCTTCAGGAAGAATTAAGCTTCACAACCAGTCTGATTTTCACAAGGCATTCGCTATGTGGAAAATATTACGTGCCTGGTAATTCTACACTTAAAGTGGCAGCATCATTGCTGACTGGGAAAAGAACTAAGGTGGCAGAGCCACACTTCTGAACTTGCAAATAATTCACAACAAATGGCACCCTGTGTTGAGAGAAAGGGGCTGAGGGAGGAGAAGCAGCCAAGGTGAAGAACCTCAACACATACATTTGGAAATCTTGCCAAGAAATCGTGATTCTTCTAAATAATCATTGAACATATTTCTATGCATTTGATGAAAATGGACTAGGATATAATTATATTTTCATGAGAAAGGAAACACTGAGTGATCAAGCAAAGAATTTATAATTGTTAGTGTTTGACAACTATGTTAGTTTTTGGCAACAGCACATCAACCTGTATTAAATTCAAACATCTTCTGGCTTTCAAGGGTTACTGATAACCTAGTATGCATTGGAACCTGATGAATATATCCCTATTGTTTTCATCGTCTCTAACATGTGAACACAATCCACACATAGAGAGGCTGGCTCCTGAACAGAGAATGAAAATTACTAGGACTAACAAAGGAAAGTAGACTCACAATGAGTAAATATACAAAAGCCCCAAATAATTATAATAGTCACAGCTTGGCAATGAGTTTCCAGACTATGAAATTAGTTTTCTTGTGAAAAATGGAGATTTTACAAGGCTAGTATAAACACGGGGTAATTGGAAAATCAAATTGCTCTTTGTGAGTTATTGTAAGGTCTGGAATAATGGTGATAACATTTATTTAAAAAAAAAAAAAAACTCCCTATGAATCACTGTAGTTTGGTGTTTTTAGCAGTACTGTTGCCAAGAATGCTTGCCTTGGAAGTACAACAGTGGGAACTTTACACTGTGAAGGCCAAGTCCCAGCTTACCCCTGACACAATGAGCTCTCCTCCCAGATTCTGTACTTCTGCCTTCACCTTGCTGCAGATGTTAAGTTGATGGCAATACAAGGCAATTCGTTGAAGGTAGGCTAATAAATCCTGCTTACATGCTGAATCAGGGCACTGTAAGACATTAAAAGAGTCATCTCAAATTAGTAAATACTCTTCAGTTTCTAACACTTGCTATATAAAACCTGTGGGAAGAAAAGGTTTCAGAGTCATGTACCTTAATTATATTCACGTAACAAGATTTCTTCATGGTGCATTATAGAAAGGCCACAGCCAGTAGTTTAGAATAGTTAGCTCTAGTCTGATAAAATTTTATAAAGAGAATATGGAAGATCTTTCAGAAAGTCTCACTGGGACTTCTGAACATGTTTATGAATATTTTTTTTTTTTTTACCAGTTTTCTTCTAAACTCTTAAGAAAGTGAAATATTCTACAGTTTTCTCCCTGGTTTTCTGCAACTTTTACTATATGAAAAGTTATTTTAATGCAGAGGAGCAACGGATGCTAGAAATAAATCACTCTGTGTGGCAAACACTCTGTCATAGCATAGGTGAGAGTTCTGATCCAATTAGTTCAGGAAAAAAAAAAATCAATTAGTTTCCTTGCGTTATTTTAAGAAAAGCATCATTCACTAAAATGTCCATCACACTTTTTGGATTTTCATATTTATCAACATTTTAGCAACATAATAAACCAGATACTTTAAATGAGATACTCTGAAATGGTTTATGACAACTTCAAGAAAAATAGATTTTATAAAATTAAACCAGTTGAAATAATTCATAACAGAGCCTTTCAAGTGACCACCCAGAGTCAAAACTGGCTAGAGACTCTGGGAGGCCAAGGTGGGAGGATCGCTTGAGCTTAGGAGTTTGAGACCTGCCTGAGCAAAAGCTAGCCCCCATCTCTACTAAAAACAGAAAAAATTAGCTGGGTGTCATGGCATGTGCCTGTAGTCCCAGCTACTCAGGAGGCTGAGGCAGGAGAATCTCTTGAGCCCAGGAGTTTGAGGTCGCAGTGGGCTATGATGAAGCCCACCCTGTCTCAAAAAAAAAAAAAAAAAAAAAAAAATCTAGCTAGGGAGTTTAAATTATCATTGTGATTGAAGGGGTTAGATGTCCATTAAGTACAACAGAGATTAGCTAAACACTTCCATAGACATTGACATGACTCTCTAAAACATATCTAAGGCTTCTATGCCAATGGCTACCAACTAATTACAATACCTGTATATTTCTATTGCTATCAAAGGTGTAGCCTGAGCTGCTTCCAGGCCATTTAATTGTTCTGGCTCAATTTGGCACTTGTAAAGGACATATAATCCCCAAATCCTTGTTGAAATACTATAAGAAATAACTACTTACAGTTTAAACAGAAGTATGTTATTTAGAATAACAGTATTGGAGAAGGACTCTGAGCTAAGTTTCCTTCAGGCTCAAGGAAGGAAATTTCTTTTATCAGTACTGTGAAGCCAGTAGTTTGATATAACCATTTATTGAATAAACAATAAAGGCACATTTTTTATATAACACCATTGTCCTATTTTTTTCACTAACTACATTTATCAAGAAAGAATTCCACAGAGACTGTTTTCAGCTTCCCACAAGTACTTAATACTGTAATATTTATCCTACCCCAGAGACCCACATAGTGAGGAATTAACTTTAAAATGATATCTCCCCAGAGGGCTGACAAGGCTTTTGATACAAATACCTTGCAGCAAATTAAACTGAGAGTTCTATCTCAATGGAATAGTAATTAAAAATGCAACAGTCCGTAAAAAGTTCATATTACATGCATATCTCAAATCTTCATAAAAATATTTTCAGGCAAATAAACAAACAATCCACTTCTTCATAAAGCTCATTCTGTTCTATTATTTAAACTGAAGCAGTTAAAACACACATAAAAAAGGCATGATAGGTTAAGAAAAATACCTCTTATACTATGGAAATAGGTGCCAAATTTGATAAAGAAATATCCTATTTCAGAGAAAACATTAGCAAAAATTGTAAGTTATTTCATGGCTAATGATAGTAAGAAAGCCATGAAGAGAGGATTATGTTTAAACTTTGTTTAAGGCACTGAATAGCATTTAAATATACTGTTACTTAATATCAAAATATAAATCTAAAATCCTAGGATTTCTGTGTATTTCTGTGTGTTTTCACATATCAAAACTGTCTGGAGCAGTGCTTCATGGTACATATAATAGTTAGAAATACAGGCCCAAAAATGTAAAATCAAAAATAAGAATCATAACAAAAACTAATGAACTTGAAGATCCCAAAACATATTGAGAAACTTTTTAAGAGCCATTGGGACTTCAAGTATAATGGAAAAGTCATTCAAACTGCACTCATTTTCACTCCCAGGAAGAAGTCTTCCTAACACATATGAGTCACCTACCAATTTCTGGTCACAACACACACTCTGAGTCCCTTCAACATTTGCAGAAAAAAAAAATATGGACTTCTTTCCTGATTGGTGACATTTTTTTTGTATGCATATTCTCAAGTAGGTTCATTGTCTCTCCTCTCTTTTACGTGAATTTTCTAAAATAGATATGGAACTCTGTAGAAAGAAGCTAATCTTATACTGTGAATCCTGGTAGTTGATATTGTCCTGAAATTAAGAGTAGTAACAACAGTTTGTTACTCAACTTCTACAAATTGTGCGGGGTTCTCAAATTATGATAACAGTTAATGAGTTATTTCAACTATTAATTTCTTAATTCAAAAGTAAAAAAAAATCCCTAGATTAACCATCATATATGTAAATAAAATTAAAATGAAAATCTGTTGGCTTTGATTTTAATGCAATCCTGATGGTTTAATCATCTGGAGTCTTTTTTAGCCTTTACAAGATAAGTAAATTTGGTATTGACTCGAAGAATTTTAGACCCTGGGATATTGAAGGCAGCAAGCGTTTAGAGGCACAACCCTAATACTGAGGAACAAGGGAGGAAAACTTTTTAAAAAGATCACAAAGACTCAAAAAGCAAAGGTGATAGGGCCGATTATAGAGAAAGAAGGAATCCTGTATCTTTCAATATCTCCAGAAAACATAACTGTATTATAGTCTAATAAGCATCTTGATGTTTATAATAGTGTTTCTATATAAATAATAGTGTACATATAATATTTTTTATTTCAGAAACTTACTTTATATTTTAAGATATATTCCATAAAGGGATAATCATCAATTATCTGGAGAAGTCTATTATCTAAAGTACCCTTAACAAAGAAATGGAACATCAGTGCAACAAGACATTCAGAACAGGATTTTAAAGTTCCAATTCAAGCCAAATAAAATGAAAAGTGTGGAGATAAACTCAAACATTCAAGGTGATATTGAGAACTATTTTAACGTGTATTTGACTTTGGTCCGAAAGCACAAGAGACAGTTTGAGAATTTCAGTTCCCTCTGATGCCTGCCTTTGAGCCTTGGAAGAGTAAAGCTGAAATCTGAAGGTTCTTGATCACGTAGATTCATCCCATTTATGTTAGAGCATAAATTATTAGGAATTATAAAGAACGTCATTAGAGTGAGATCAATGTTAAATAACAAGCAGTTAAGTTCTGCTTTCTTACTGCCACATTTAAAAGCATGATGTTCTCCCAGATTATCGAACCTATGGTTCTGCCCTTCCCCATCCCCACGTGCCCCTGACCACCCTACCCCCAGTCATGTTCCAGTCGTGGTGGTGTCCTTGCCCTCCACTTCTTACACACACCATCAAAGCATGACCCTCACTCCTCTAAAGCTCTGCTAATCCAGCTCCCTGCTCACAGGGCACGTTGCTCTTTTTTCTTATTATTAATAATTCATTCATTCAGCTAACAAGATATACAACCTAAAATTTCCTGGGGGAAACAGGAAAAAAAAGTAAAGCAATAAATATAAAATGTTGTCTTTTTTTTTTTTTTAATATGGTAAGCACTATGAAGTAAACAAACAAAAAAAGGCTTTAGGTAGGGATCTCGATAAAGATAATATTTAAGCCAAGAGCACAAGAATTTAAAAAAAATTCTGCTTTCTTCCCCCCCCCCCCCATTATGCAGTATAATTGACATTCTGAATGAGGATAGCTGGGGCAATCTGTGGCTTTTGGCAGGTGCTAACATTTCCTAAGAAGTAGGTGCTCTTGTTTCCCAAGGAATTTCGGTCATGGGCCTTAGGATTCTCTCCTGAGCTGAATACACCTTTGCCGTCAGCTTGGTCTTGGCAAAGTCAGAGGCCAGTTTGTACAATATTAGTGATTCTCCACAATTTATTTCTCAGAGGCATTTTATAGGGTGCATAAAACTAATTACAGATCCCAAGTGCTAATTAATGATTCCACTCAGCTTGTGTTCACTCTTCCCTCTTATGTTACCTGATCAGCCACAGCGCGGGCTAATTTGTCCATTCGAGAACCTGCTTCGGCAATTTTCTTGGCAGCATTAATGACATCAGATGTATTTTTCAATGGGCCTTTGCCTCTGAAACAATATGTGCAACATAATTAGAAATCCACTTAATAATAGGAAACAGACAAACCTACCATTTCCTTTGTCCAGGACTCTGCTTTTGTATTTGATCTGGTGCTGGCCATGTTGGAATTTTGAAAGTTTTCTTGCTTTGCTCTAATTTTTATATTAACAGCCCATTTTATTTCCATTTATTTTGAGAAGTATTTTCCCATATTTTGATGTGCATGTTCACATTTTATCCTTTACGTTAATTTCATTTTTTAAAACAGTGGTCAATTGCAAAAGATGATCACCACAAAAGTAATGGAAATTAAATTTGTAAGTGCTTACCATGTACCTAATGCTGTTACACATACAACCTCAGTTTGTCTTCATCATAATGCTAGCAATAGGTATCATCATTCTCATTTTAGAAAAGAGTAAAATAGGCCAAAAATGATCAATTAACTTATGTAAGCATATATATAGATCATAAGTGAAAAATTCTAAATTTTAAGCATAGTCTAGCCGAAATAAATGCACATGTGTTGTCTTTCAATCCCATGTCTAGGATATTTGTATTATTTAATTTTTAAGTCCAGTTTGGCACTTTGAGAAGCAATTCTATCTTAAAGGAACTTAACTGGAACTGTTCAGCCAGAATTTCAGAAGTTTCAGAATTTTGTTGGTTTGTGTGCTTCTGGTACTTATTTATGAAGGAACTTACAGAACACCATGTGACGATAAATGCTTTTATGCTTCCAAACAACCACACTGATATTTTCACATAAGGTTTAAAATTAGGTGACCTGTTTAATAATATATGTTTTTTTAAATATTTATTATAAAGGAGAAGGAAATTATGTTGCATAATAAATCTTTAAACAAAATGGAGCAAATAATGTAATTTTTCTTTCCCTTTTCTTGAGAGGTTAGTAAAGAATAGATGTGTTTATCCTTGGTTTTTAGCATTGTTACTTATCCTGGTCTCCTTATGTGCATCTAGAAATCAATGCATTTTTTAAGGCTGTAAGATTACATTCTTTCCTATAGTTAGAAATGTGATGAGATGCAGAGAAAAACTAAGAAGCAATTTATTTAGACGTGTAGAGTTTTACAGAGCAGGCAATGATCGCCATTGTTACATAATAGCATTTTATAAAATGGAAAACTTAGAATGTCTTTCAGTAAATAAATGTAAATGAGGGGCATTTTTTTCTGTTTCTTTCCTAATTCCCTTTCTGGCATTTTTTACATTAGGAGCTAAAATATATAATCCATGTTAATTAATGTTCAAATACATACATAGGGAGAATCAAAACTTAAAATGTTTCATTTTGCTGTCATGACAGTAAGTCTTAGTACATTGATTTTAAGTTGCTATTTAGACTTTAAAATATGTACAGTAATTTCACATGTGAATTTTATGTACTACAGAGGAGCTAAAGATTCAGTCGATGACAATCTGGCCTTCCCTGATGTATTTTATTATTATTATTATTATTTCTAAATGAATTTTCTTCTTTTTGTTTTTTAAGGAAAGCTTCGATGCAGAATTTGTCAATGTTTAATAATATTCTCATTATTATGTATTTCTCTAAACCTTAGAAAATCTATTTTCTGCAGATTTGTTCTGACACAATATTTCTTGAAACTTCATCTTAACCCATTAAGAGCTTCACTCTCCTTGATTTTTCATTGCTAACTATCATATGTGATTATTTCATGAATTTCAAAGGATCTAGGACAACACTTTCTCATGAACTTTATGTAATACTTTCAACAGCTGACTAATTCTGACAAAATGTGCTCAGTTAAAAAGCAAGTCTATATAGACCCTGAATTTGCTTGGGGTTCAGGCTCCTACCTGTAGCCAAAGAATGAAAAGAAGCATGTCTTGTTAACTGCACTGGGACTACAGTTTATAGACTCATTAGTATATTATTGTGAAAAAAAAAAGTTTGAGACTTTAGAGTTCACATCATAGACTTAATTCAAATTCTTGGAGTTGCAAGCTGGAGTTGAGGGTATATTGCATAAAATTAGAGAACAAAATAGAAGTTTTGAGATCAAGTATTTCCTCATTTTCTAGTTAGGGAGATGGAAACCCAAGAAGAGGGAATATAGAAGATGCTCCAACAATACTGCTACACACAGAGAGAAACAGAGCCAAAACCTGTATGTCCTGATCATAATTTAATAATCTTTTTCCTAAACATGTTTCATTCTTATGAGAACTAGAGTAATGTGCTTAGAGAAAAACAAATAGCTTTACCTATATACATTAATATGCAAGAAATAACATAAATGCTTATTAAGAATCTGGCTCAATAATTAAGTAGGAAAAAAAAACTAATAAAATTACAGGAAGAGATTAATGAGTCAGAAAACATAAAATCCTGGAAATAAATAAATCCTAAAACTACTCCAAACAAAAAAGAAGGCAAAACTAATATTGAGAATATATTTGGAATTGCTACCAAGAAAAATAGGAGAAAAAAATATTCAAAAGTAAAACAGAATATCATAACCTTAGAAACCAGAACATATAACACCAAGCTACTGTCCTCAAATATATGTAAAATACATTTGAAAATCTAGATGAAATAACTTTCCAGGAAAATACAATTTGCCAAACCTGACCAAAAAGAAAGATTCTGAAAAACCTAAACTATCTGATTTCCATGGAAGAAATAAATAAAGCTGTCAGAGAGAACTCATAAAAAAAAAAAAAAAAATCAGTAAATCCAGATGGTTTATGGAAATTAAATCTTTAAAGAGAAGATAATTCCAATGCTATTTAAACTCTTCCAGAATATAGGAAAGGAATAAAAAATTTGAAAAGAATTTCATTAGGCAACATAATATTGATATTGTCAGAAGCAGATAAGACAAAACTATTTTAAGGATGCTGACTTAGGCAGTAAACTATTAGTTTGAAAAAAGAAAAAAAGAAGAAAAAAAGAAGAGAAACCGAAGTAATGGCACTTGAGTGCTGGAGTAGTCTCATACATACAAGAACTGATTGTTACATTTTCAGGAATTTGGAGAGCCGGTTGACATGTCAGTAGCTTAAAACCTGCCACAATAAGACTATTTTGTCTATAGAAATCAGCCAATGCTAAAAAATCCAGGCTTTTTCCCCCTAGAAAACCAGAACATCACTGCAAAAACTCAAGGTAGTAGATACACCTAGTGGTGAGAAAGGGTATTGCGACTTAGAAGAGATATTTGAAGGTATCTTGAGCTGGGTGACACAGTTACTTTACAATGAAGTTGTATATTTTTATATATTTTTCTGTAAAAATATTTAGTATTTTAAATGTTACTGTTTTTCACTTTTATCATTTCTTTGAATACAAAAAAATTTAATTTTTATTTCTATGATGACTGAGGAGACTGAATCTCTTCTGATCATTATTATTGATAATTTATATATCCTTTGTTCTGAGTTGTCTATTTAAGTACTTTGCACATTTTTCTATGGACTTTTTTTTCTAAATTGCTTATCTAAGCTGTTTGCATACTTGGATCCTGATCTTTTGTCATTTATATTGTAATTTATTTCTAGTCTTGGACTGTATGTTTATTTTTATTATTGTTTTTTAAATTTTAATTTTATTATGGTTAAATGTATCAATCCTTTCTACTAAGTTTGTGTTTTTCACATGTTCTTGAAGAAGCTCTTATCACAAGGTCATTAAAAATATTCTCCTATTTTCTTCTAAAATTTTAAAGTTTCTTTATTTTTCTATACCAAAAGCCAGTTGTCCCCAGGTAATATGTTGAAATGTTTACCTTTTCCTCAATAATTTTATTTTTAAGTTTAATTCCCTATTTTAAAAAGCCTATTGTTAAGACATCAATACCATCTAAAGAGATCTACAGATTAACTGCAATCCTTATCAAAACCCCATGGCACTTTTTGCCAAAATAGAAAAAGTCGTCCTAAAATTCACATGGATTATCAAGGCAACCCAAATAGCCAAAATAATCTTGAAAAAGAACAAAATTTGAAGCCTCCATTTCCTGATTTTAAAACTTACTACAAAACTGCAGTAATTAAAACAGTATAGTAATAGCATAAATATAGAGATAGAGACTAATAGAATAGAATAGAGTTTAGAAATAGACCTTCACATATAAGGTCAAATGATTTTCCACAAGGATGCTAAGAGCATTCAATGGGAGAAAGGTGTGTTTTCAATAAATGCTACTGGAAAAACTGAATACCCACATGTAAAAAATGAAGCAGGCTTCTTATATTACACTGCAAAATCAACTCAAAATGGATTAAAGACCTAAACATAAGAATTAAACTATGAAACCCTTAAAAGAAAACATAGGGAAAAGCATGACGTTGGATTTGGCACTAATTTCTTGAAAATGACATCAAAAGTATAGGCAACAAAAGAAAAAAATACTTAATTTGGACTTCAAAATGAAAAATTTTTGTGCATCAAAGAAAGGAAACCCACAAAATGGGATAAAATATTTGTAAATCATGTTATCTGATAAGGAATTAATATTCAAAAAATATAAAAGACTCCTATAACTCAACAGTAAAAAAGTAAAAACTCTATTAAACAATTTGTAAAGGACTTGAATAGGTATTTCTCCAAAGAAGATATGTACAATGGCCAATAAGCATAGGACAAGATATTCAACACCACTAATAATTAAGGAAATGCAGATGAAAGCCACAATGAAATACCACTTCACACCCATTAGAATAGCTACTATCAAAAAAACAGAAAATAACAAGTGTTGGCAAAGATGTAGAGAAATTGGAACCCTTGAGTATTGCTGGTAGGAATGCAAAATGGTGCCACTGTAAAAATATATGGCGATTCCTCAAAATTCTAAAAGTAGAATTACCATATGATCCTACAATTTTGCTTATGAGTATATACCCCAAAAAATGAAAGCAGGAACTTGAATATATATTTATACACCCATGTATGGGACAATATTATTCACAAGAGCCAAAATGTAGAAGCAATCCAAATATCCATTAAGAGATGAATTAACAAAATGTGGCATAGGCATACAATGGAATATTACTCAACCTTAAAAAGGAAGAACATTCTAATACATGTTATAACATAGATGAACCTTGAAGACATTAGGCTAAGTGAAATAAACCAGTCACAAAAGAGCACATATTGTGAGATTCAGCTTATATGATATACCCAGCATAGTCAAATTCACAGAGACAGAAAGTAGATGGTGGTTTCTAGGGGATATAGGGAGAGAGTAACGGGGACTTAGGGTTCAGTAGATACAGAATATCTGTTGGGGAAAATGAAAACGTTCTGGTGATAGATGGTGGTAATGATTGCATGACAATATGAATATACAAAATGCCACAGAACTGTTCACTTAAAATTATTGAAATAGAAAAATTTATGATATATCACAATAAAAGACATTTTAAATAGCCACATATGGCTAGTGGCTACTACTGGACAGCACAAGTCTAAATAAGCTGTAGTGATTTGGGTGATGTGAGTGGGCACTGAAATAAAATAGCCTATGGAAAGTAATATAGAGATACCTCAAAGAACTAAAAGTAGAACTACCATTTAACTCAGCAATCCCATTACTGGACATCAACCCAAATAAAAAAAAAAAAAGACATTCTATAATAAACTCATCTGCACTCAAATGTTTATAGCAGTACAATTCACAACTGCAAAGATGTAGAAACAACCCAAGTGTCCATCAATACACGAGCGGATTAATAAAATGTGATATATGTGTACCATGGAGTTCTACTCAGCCACAAAAAACAATGGTGAACTAGCACCTCTTGTATTATCCTGGATAGAGCTAGAGCCCATTCTACTAAGTGAAGTATCCCAAGAATGGAAAAACAAGCACCACCTATATTCATCCAATTAGTACTAATCGATCAACGCTTATGTGCACATATAACAGTAACATTCACTGGGTGTCAGGCAGGTGGGAGGGGGAGGAGAGGAAGTGTATAATCACACCTAACGGGTGAGGCGCGCACTGTCTGGGGGATGGGCACACGTGTAGCTCAGACTTAGGCGGTGCAAATGGCAATATATGTAACCTAAACATTTGTACCCCAGTAATATTCTGAAATACAAAAAAGAAATAGCCAACAACAAAACAATATCACGCCCATAAGAGAGTCAGAAAACTCAGAGTTTGAGTCTTCCTATCGGCGGAAGGCAACATTGGCAAGGAAACTGACCACAATGGCTATAGCTCACAGTCTTCAAACGAACCCCTGCATTTTACAGCCTTCATGTCTTCCTACCTTAGACCAGTTTAGTTTAGTTTGGAAGTTTTAAAAGATGCTTTGAGGAATCTTGTGTCCTTAATAACAGGAGCCATCACATCTGGATTGTGTGTTTGGTTCCCTTGGAAAGAACATCAAGCTCTAGAATTTTCTCTAGTATATAGATTCTTGTAATCTTTTTTCTTTTGGTTATAGGTGATTCCTATGTAACAGCCAATATTTGGAGTCTTTCCCAGGAAGTGGTCACTCCAAAAAAGAAAGGAAAACTACTACTATATCACTGCTATCTACCATTTGCCAACTAATTCACATTTATTTTGTGAAAAGGTAAAAAGTACTATGTGAAAAATCAATGTGTCAGTATATTCTGGGTTAATATACTCAGTACTCAAAATTCAAATTGAGTTAATCCAAGTTACAAAGGTTTCTTTTCTATAACCTTCTCAATACCTCCAGCTCATTAATATAAAATGTAACTCCCCAATAATGAGATGTAGCATGGAAAAGGGGTATTTGAAAATGTATGGAACCATAGAAGCCTCTTTTCAGAACTAGGGCCCCATAAAATATGCTTAGGAAATGTCACCAATCAGCAGAAGGTTATGTCAGCATGAAGACAGCACAGTAGAGCAGGTGAATGGATCTGGGAATTCGGAAGAGTCAGGTGGGACGGCACAAGCATGAGTTGAACTACTCCAGGAAGTACCATTTATATTATGGCCCAGAGATCAAATTTTAAATATGTACAAAATAGAGAAAGAAGGTTGAGAGTCAAAAAAGGTAGGAGTTGAGAACCAAACACAAAGCTTTTTATTTTGTGAAAAGAGGAGTTAAGGAATGCTTCGGTGCAAAGGAAGCTGGATGGTTGCCTTTTATTGGCCAGATGCAGCATGGATGACAGGAGTAGAAAATGGGAACTGAAAACCCAATTAAGAGCTACCTGAGCCTAGGTACTGAGCATCTGAACTAAGGCAGGAACAAAGTTTGGGAAGTATAAGGTGATTACTTGATTTCTGAGTATAGTGCTTAGCATTTTACCATTGATTGCGCCCTGAAAGTTGTTTTTTTTTTTTAATTCCCCCTTAGTCTCAACTCTGTTTTTTTTTTTTTAAGACCAGAACTTAAGGTTGATTTTCAAAGACAGCTTTGCTCTTGCTACACAATTAAACCAGAGCTGTTGCTCTCTTCTCTGCAACAACACTGGCAACGTCTTTCTGAAAAGTGGCATGAAAAGCAAAAATTCACCCTGGGCAGGACAGAACTTCTGCCATCACCCATGAGATGGAAGTCAAGAACTGAGCAGGAAAAAGACACGAGGCATAATCAGTTTTATCCTCCATGAAGAAGTTATTACATGAATAATGAGGCAGAACCTCTCCAATTTTAATAATAATGGAGTGGCCATCATTGAGATTACTGAATCAAATTAATGAATTAGTGATAAGAATAAAACAAGATAATAAACGCAAGGGTATTTTTTGGACCCACATAACTTTAAACATATAAATTAGAGGAGTATCCAAGTTTCAATTCCTAATCAGCTCTATTTTTCCTTTAAATAGAGAAAACAGTACATAGGGAATGTTTAGAGGTATGGTGCTAAAATTATTACTCCTTGAAATGAAAAATGTAAAGGCAATAATAATAACATGCATAAGGCCAAGTGTAGTGAACTTAGGTGAGAAGCCACAAGGAAAGGCACTAGCCAGCTGTCTCTTTGCAAAGGAATAGGCTCTGCAGACAGAGGCAGCAGTGAAGCCTCGGTTTCTTGTGTTGCATTTCCAGCTCACATCCCCCTCTGGTTCTCTAGCAATTAATTATGCACTTCTCCCTTTGCCCTCCGCAAAGGGGCACAAAACTACTCGTCAGGCAGGGGGAAAAATTGCACCGAGTAGCATCCTAGACATTTCATTATTCAAATCAGCATAAAATAATTATATAAACCCCCTAGGAAACTGAAGTGGCTTTCTTTTCACTTTTAAACTATACTTGTACTAATAGAAAGAGTGTGTTATTTAATATCATCTAACAAGACCCTTCACATAGCTCTCTATTGCTTGACCACAGTTAGATATAATCTAGAGAATTAGAAAATGTCCTCCTGATCTAAACTATGACTAGATTCATCATTTAACTTTAAATTAATGAGATTTATTCAAGTGAGGTTATTAATGCATTGCATAATATCCAGATAAAGTACTGATAAAATGTTGAAAGCAAGCAAATTAAGTCATCACAGGCCTTGAGAAGCAATGACTGAGGCTGCCACGAAAGTCTGATTTGTAGGAAATTTCAGACCTAAATAATGGCTCAGAATGTTTTCATACTAATGCTTTTCGTGAAATAAATCAGTGAAGTCCACTAAGACTAACCAAATGTACAAATTTGAACTTCTAATGAATACAATGACATTTAAAAGCCTCAGAGGTCTCCCTCATAACATTAAAGTCATTCCACTGAAGTAAAAAACAATTTAAAAATACTTGAAAAAAGGGCCAAGCAATGTCATTAGTACATATTGGCCAGAGGCAGAGGGGATGATGCAGAGATGTTCTATATTGTAACCTAGGAACAATAGCCTTTGCTTATTAGGACCATTCAACAATCATTAAAGAATTTGTCACTCATAAGGTGGTATTGTGACATTCCCATAAATCTTACATAGTTTCAAAAACAAATACTATACTGAGCCATTAAAACACTTTTGTTTATGTATTTTGTGTTTTCCAGAAAAAAAGAAAAAAATTACAGTAAAATGATAGCTTATATTTCTATGACAGCATAATTTATACTTGCACTATCTCTTTGGATTTTAAAACTCTCCTGTGAAGTTGGTAAGATCAGTGTCACTTTACCATTTTGCAAATAAATAAACTAAGACAGTAAGTGACTTGTCTCGTATCACCTGATATTCTGACTCAGAATGTAGAGATGTTCCCACTGAGCTGTGCTCTCCCTTGGTTTGCTCTCTGCGTGGTAGGAAGGGCAGAGTTGTCACCTTCCTTTACAGATGAGACCAAAATGCAACGGCAAAAAGAGCAATGACCCTTGGTGAGGAAAAGGCTTCTGACAAAATTCTGACTGGTCTCTTGATTTGTTTTAAGTACCAGATCAAAGCTAAAGGAAATAAGCTTATGCGATTTTTAATTTCTCTGTCAAAACTATGGAATCTTAGATTGTTGTACCTTATTCTTAGTATATTTAAAAGTAAAATGTGAGCTGATATTAATGCTAGGTCACGAGCTAGTATTACAACATATCATATGTATACATGCGCACACACACAAATATATATTTTTCCAAAGGGATATAAGCAAATCATTCACTTTATCTTCAGAATAATATTTAAGCACATTGCATAGTAGCAAAGACCAAAGATGAGTCACCCATCCCCTGGGGTCTGATTTTATGACTAAGGACAATTAAAACTATGATAATTACAAAAATGAATCTATTCTCCTTGACCAAAAAGACCTATCTGCTAGGAATTAAGTCTAAATCATTTTGAATTATACATGTAAATTTATAATACCACCACCCTAATTTGATGTCTTTTAATTTTTCATCAGGCTTTCAGATGCTAACACACATTGCTATACTTCCGGGCTTAATGAGAAAACCTTCCTCTCCCTGGCTCTGGGCCTCACCTTGTGAAGTCTGTCATTTCCATCATGATCATACACATCTGCTTGGCCAGCACAATGATATCATTGCCGCTGTCGTCCCACTTGGCCACTTCAGCATCCAGCTTGCTTTTCTCTTGGTGGAATATCTCCACCTGCTCAGCTATTTTTGCCTTCTCCTCCTGCGGTAGTTGTGCCATGATGGCCTGTGTGGATTACAGAAAAAGCGTGACTAATGGTGACAAAGGAAGTACAGACGGTACAAGGGCGTTGACTCTGCCTTCTGTGGACGGCAGAGACCAGGCCCTGACAAGGCTTATGAGGTGCTCTGCCATTCTGGAAAATACATCCTCTGCATCCCAGGGAGGCCAAGAGCACAGGCTGGTGAGCTCCCCAAAGTCCCGTTCCCACTCCCAAATATGAAAAACACAGAGAAATCCAAAGCTACGTGCGCACTGACAGGAACAGAACTTCTCTGTCGCTTTGATGACATATGTTCGTTCAAAAGAATCTATTCTGGACAATTTTTATATTTGGTCTCAGGAAACTTTTACCAGATGAAAGAATGCACCTCTTTCAACACTGAAATCTGTTCAGAGAAGAGAAAAAAGAAAAAAGGCCTTCTGTTGCTGGAAAGGAGAGGAATTTTAAACAATATCTGAGTATCCAAGTGAGGTGGGGGTGGGGCGGGAAGACTGTATGAGTGTAAGGGAAGGCGCCCACAGATAGCTGCTGACAAAAATCCCCTACACCAAGGGCCTCTCAGGGATGTTATGTCTATTCCCAGCCCTCCTCCACCTCCTTTATGAAAATAGTGGGATGACCATGGCTCTTCGTAGAGCCTTTGAGTACGTAGACAGAAAACTCGTAATGGGATCAAGTATAAGATTGAGAAGCAAAGGTTGATTTTCAATAGTTGCTTGTATGGAAATGTAGGAAGGAAAGAACTGTAGTCTTCTTTCTCATTATTCATGGATTCTGAATGCATTAATAATTTGCACATTTGCCTACGCACTAAAATATATTTGTAGCCCCCAAATCAATACTTGTGGCATTTTTGCAATGAGTTGCAAGCGTGGGCAGAGTGGAAAAAACTTTGAGTCACTCGACATGCATCTCCCCAGATGAGGCTGAACAAGGCACTGCTCTACCTTCTTTGTTAACTCTCATGCTGTGAACACATGTCCTTGGTGTGGTCTGTTGACTGCCACATTTTTCGTATCTTTGTGCTTTTCGTTGGTGATTATTTTGCTTTCAAAATGTCTCCCAAGCATAGTGCTGAAGGCTGCCTAGTGTCCCCTAAGCACAAGGAGGCCGGGTTGTGCCTTATGCAGAAAATACATGCGTTAGGTGTGCTTCAGTCAGAAGTTGCAACTCCTGTTGGCCATGAGTTCAATGTTAATGAATCAAAAATTGAAGGTGTCTAAACACAAACACGCATTAAACATGGTCATGTACTAATCAGTCAAAGAAAACACTGTGACTAGCAGCTCTCAGGAACCTAATCCTATACTTTCCCTAGGAGCAATGATTATATATTCCCTAATTAAATGTTCACCATGACTTCATAGAACGTAACTACCACAAATAATGAGAATTGACTATATTATTAAGCACTATTTCTATAGCAGGCCCTTAGTGAAATGTTTGACATCACCTCATTACATCCTCTCAGAACCATGAGCAACCTGTTTCAAAGATAGAAACATGCAGATAGGTCCTTTGGCTTGTCCCTCCCTCTGGTTCTGGGATGTATATATTCTTCAGAATACATGCCAAGAGAGCATAGTTTGGAGAATCTACAGTTATTTTTGCAATGCAGAAGTAAAATAACAGGAGAAAACTGCTTCTTAAATTATGAAGTTCCTCCCAATGTGAGTGAATCATTAGGAGAAAGTCAGCTGATATTTCTAATAGACATCAGTGGACATGAGCTCAGAAAAACTGGGCTCTGCAAGGCTCTGCAACTGACTCTGGCAAAAACCTCACTGCCATGTGGAGCATATCCTTAATTTCTTCAGATACGGTATAGGAATAGTAAGTACCTCAAAAGGGGATAGTGGGCAGCAGATGACAAATGTGTGTTTTGTCCAAACAAAATGAAAGCAAGCACATATGGAATTATTGTTAACACAATGTTATCATAACCTCTGCCATTGGTTTTCCTTTCCAGCTACCTTTCTGGCTTATTAGTTGCCATGAAGGGATGAGCCCAGAGTTTATGTGACTCTCTATAATGAGATGATTGTTATGATTCCTGTTTACCTACACCAGGTACTGTATGCTAAGGCTTAGATTAATCGAATAACTTAATCTACTTAACCATTCTGTTATTTCTTTTAATAATGATAATATCTAGGCCAATTCCTAATATCACACAACTAATATGCTGTAGGAATAGAATTCAAACCCGGGTGAGTTAACATCATTCTTAACCATTGTACACAACTGGATTATCTCACATGGCCAGGTTCTTATGTACCACACATCAGTCCTCAACCAAGCGGGCCAGCCAGTCACTGAAAACAAACACTGCCCACCAGGCCGTGCATCCTGGTGTTGGGCAGCACCCAGAGGAAGGGGTATTTTTGTCTGATTTACATAAAATTGTCCTTGGACTAGTGGCTTCTCATATGCCTTTACTAATAGATAGCCACATCCACCAACTTCCATGCATGCATGTGACTATATACAGTTTGTGTCTGTATGTGTATGCATGTTTAGATGTGCATGAGTATACACAAATTATAATCCACATTTAAAAAGCCAAACTTGTGTGAATACTATAGTTAAAATATTTAAAATAGTATATGCTGAAATATATTTTTAAGGTACTTTCAAAAACTGCATTTAAAAATTTACTTAATATGTAAGAGTTTATAATAGACACACATATTCTATATTATATTATAATCATGTATAATAACAAGGAAGCCCTTCCATTGCATTTGACATAGGGTTGGATTTGCCAAAATTAAATATGTACTATTTTTTTCTCTAAAGCATACCTGTCTGATGACCTAATGCTGTCCTGGATTCATTGTCCTTCTTATACAAAAGAGCTAATCATGCTTTACTTAGACCCCACAGCTCCTAAACCAGTGTCATTTAAAGCATTCACTAGGTGCTCCTCTGTAAAACCCTCAGCAGACTTCCAGACTACATTCAATCCTCATACGGAACAGAATACATATTTTATTTAATCGCCCCAAAATGTTAATGTGTGCATTGAAGGCTGTGCACTTCTGTCAACCACAGCACTTGAGTTTCCATTATACAACTTAGCACTTGAATATTAACTGCTTTGCTTTCCTTTCTAATGAATTCCTATTAATACCCTACCTCTGACTTCTCTATGTGCTTGCTTAGAGTGGAGGCCTCCATATCCTACACAGAGTAGAAGCTCAATAAATATGTTTTGATTGCTTGAACACTTTTCCCACTCACTGCATTAGTTCCAAAAGAGGTCACTAGAACTTACAAACATGTTCTAAGGACACAGTTCTGAAGAAAAATTGACCCCTTCAAAGCAGATTTGCAAAAAGAAAAAAAGGTATTATTTTGACACTAGGGGTGCTTGACCTGCATAACACACTTAATGGTGTGTGACTTGGGTACAAGTATCGTTAAATTTGCTTCTGCTTAGATAGCTATCGATGAGGCTTAAGTCTTTTCCTAAATATTCGTAAAATGCTCTTGCTTTTAAAAATTCATAATTGACCTTTTCTGAAAGTGGAATTTAAAAAAAGGTTATCTATAAACAGTAGATCACAAACTGCGAAATTTGCAAGTTAATCAAATTGAAATTCAACACATGAGTTTTAATTAGGTCTTATCAATGTTACTCAGCAGTTTGAAATGTTAACACATTAAAGCTGTTCTAGCTAGAAAAGAAAATAGAGGCCAGCTACACTGAAATTAAACTACATAAAAAACATACAACATGCAACTGTCCATTCCCTTAAACTAAGGGAACATAAGAAAAATTATTTTTATGACCAAGAGGAAAGGGGACACATCAGCTCTTCTGTTTGTGTAACGTGACCACCTGGGACAGTCTGAGAATTTCTGCAGCTTCTTATCACAGCAGCTGAGCACAGATCTCCATGATTGACCTGGCTGATCTGGGGTCCCAAACCAGTGGTATCTACAAAGATTCCTTCCCCTTCCCCAAAGTGCCTTCCAGACTTTCCCTAGAACAGCCAGCCATTTGGGGGGATTAATGTTGTAATCTTTACCTCTTAAGAAGTGCGTCTCACTCATACAAGCCAACAACCATTCAAATAGCCCAGCATCTTTTCTTCAACCTAAATCTCAAGGAACTTTTGATATAATTACTTTCCCAATCTCTAGGAGAAAAATAACTTTTGAAGTCTATGGGCTCCAAAACTGACAAGAGATCATTTCTTAAGCATACAATAAGAGTCTAACATTAAGGCATCAAGTATAAGAAATGCTTATAAACAATGATTAAAGGGGCTAACACTCAATGTGCCTGTTTCTACTCACTTGGCTTTCAAATAAGATAATAAATATCAGTAGTTAAGAAATGTGGGTCCTTTGGCTCTTTCCAGTCTTGGGCTGTGACGGGAATGGGAAAATTGAGGTAATTGTGCCATTAATTAAAATAAAAAACTCATAATTGTCTGAATTATTCAGCTCTTTCAGGTGAACTTATTTGGTCATCCTCTAATGAATGATTAGCTCAGGCTACAAGCATCATCACCATCTCCACCACCAACTTATTCATTACATAGTTTTGAGAAATCCCGTGATACATTTTATCATGCCATTCTCCTAATGACATCATGAGGAGGGATGTTGTATGTCACTCTTAAAGATACAAGTAGATGAGCCATGGAGAGGTTAAGAAAGTTGCCCCAAAGTCACACAGCTTCACTGAGCCCATATTTAAAATCAGGTCTGTGTGACTCCAAATAGTATATTCTGTCGCCAAGGTTAAGTGCCCAAGAGTTGTCACCGAATGATGTTAATTATGTCAACCTGTGAAGAAATAGTTTGGAAGATGTCCTGTTAGGATCAAAGGGTAAGATCACCTCCTTATTTTATCAGATCACCACCATCCTTGTCCACTTCCATTCCCCTCCCCTTTTCCATGCCCTCAAAATGTTGTAGGTATGTAGCAGGCAGGGTCATATAAAGGAAATAAAAAGATACTCTAATTCCTGACTTTGAGAGCAACGTTGGAGGGGGGCTACTAAAAGCTTATCTCCCACTGTAACCTCCTTTTAGATTAATTTACCATTTTCAGAGAGGAAGAATTTCTTTGAACGAAAACACAAAATAATACCATGAAGAGGGCAGGACCGGCTGTTAGGAAGAGCAAGTGCCTCAAGTCAAAGACAACGTTCACCTCCTTCCCAATTTCAACCAACTTATTACACTTTGCTGGTCAAAAGTTCGACCATTTATCATCTGAGCAATTCAATGCACCCTCTTATTTCCAACTTAACAGCCATAATTCTGTATCTCTGATTTGTCATCATATAATTACAGGCTAAAATAGGCTGACTCAATAAGTAATGCTGTCTGCTGCAAGTTAATCACACAGACCACATGATGGACCTCAAAGACAAATTAGCAAGTGCTGGATTAGAGGATTGCTTTGTTCTATCTTGAATCACATTCAAAATTCATACTGAAAAAAAAACCTCCAAAAAATACTAGTGTGAAGAAATAGATGATAAGAACAGGAGCTATCTGAGTTTCATCTCCACCCATTATCACTGGTTTGATATCTAATGTAAGTAAGATGCATGAAACAGAAGTACACTTGGGACTCTATGTTGCCCTGTGAAAAGTGGGACTAATCATGCCATTTTGACAAGATGGTGATTATAAAGCAAGATCAAGGTTACACAATGGTCTTGGTCCTTGAGAAAACTAGTCAGTGGACACTAGGCTGTATCTATGCTGAGTTACAGTCAATCAAATTGACTCTGAATTGCTTAATGTTTGCATGAATTACTCAAACTTGTCCTTTGTCAGTAACATAAAAATGTTGGTTTTACTTAATTTTGAAGATGAATTGACTAGTTTAATTAGTTTGGTATTATGCCAACACAGCCTCAAAAGATTCTCAGCTTACTGACCTTTCCAATTTTCAACATTTCAGGGGGGATTAAATAGCGTCTGCAAGGAATTTTTGAAGTATGGGGCTCTGTGCCCTTTTATGTACTTTTCTACTGTCACCATCACTTGGTCAGAAGGAGTTTCTCTACCAAAAGATAATTACCACAGCCATCTTCATTGAGCACTCACTGTATGGCAGATATTGTACCCATTATTTTATAGGTATTAAGTAATTATATCTTCAAAGGAATCCTAAATCAAATTAGTCTATTATTCACACTTTAAAGATGATGTATCTGAAACTCTCAGAAATTAAGCAACATGTAAGCTTTGAGCATGGTCCTCACTCTGCCCTTAACAATTTGAAACCAAGTCTGTCTGAAATCAAAGCCTATGTGTCTTTGATGTTCTGACTTTACCTTCACATTTCTCCTAGAAATGTCCATTTTATACTCTTCTGGATCATTTGATTGTTGTGTGAGAATATCAAGACATAAAGCACATATGTGAAACTGAGTTTTAGGTACAAGGTCTTTCTTGGCTCAATATCTCCTTCAAGTCTTCTTTAATGTACCTTCTGGTTGGTCATTTCCTACTGTTCTTTCAAAATTCCTATGGCAGTATGAGCTCTCTTGGATTTTCCAATCCCCAACCTAAAGTACCACCTCTCTTTTCAATATCCTGCTTCCTATTATCTTTTAAGTAAAACTTAACATAGAAAATTAGAATATCTAATTATCAGTTATGCTATAACTTGATTGTTTTTATTCCATGGAAACTGAGTCTTTAAAAAGAGGAAAATATTAATGCACTCTCTAAAGATTTACTCTCTTACCACCTGCCTTGATCATCTGCATCTATCCTCTGGGTGATATAGCTCATCAGATGGGTCCAATGCCAGGTTGCTCTTTGGACCACTGTGTTGGTCAACAGTGTCATGGAGTACTCAAATGTCAGGCAGAGCTGGTGTTTCCCTCTGTTGCTTTCTGCTCCATTCCTCACTGGCATATTTCTAGTATGTCTCTATAATTTCTTTTTCTATCATGTGGCAGATAGGTCCAGGATTACTGCCCTGGCAAAAGTAGGTATCAGTGGGAAGCCAAAAGTTGTCTTCCTACCTGATGGCCTTGAACCAATTTCACAAGATATGATATTGAATGTCACAGAAGCTAGGCCAGAGTATGGAGCAATAGCCTAACCATTAACAAAGTAGCACCTTGATTCCCGACTTGTCATCTCTTCTTGTATTAACAAGCTTGGACTCTTCAAGCAGAAGAGTGGCGACTGAGTAACTGTGCCAAAGCAAAATTTGAGTAATACAGCGTCCATTTATAGTCTAATTATAATCCCAATCCCAACAAAATCAATCATACACATAATGGTTTGCTTAGATGTGGCTGCTATGATTTAAATGTTAAAGATGGGAGTTAGGTGGAATCGGGAGCAGTGGTGGTTATTTCTACTGTGTAAAATGAGAATTATTAACAAACAACCCCAAATGAGAGCATAGATTTCTGAGTCACGAATCTCTGGGGTCCCAGGTCTGTAGAATTCAGAAATTGCCTCAAACCATTTTGGGAAACACAACCCCTGTGCACTAAACCACAGTTTTACATGGCCACTCACCCGTGCACTCTGCCCTGCGATGAGCTGGTCATCCTCAGTCTGAACACTTGTCCGGCTACGCACGTCATAATCTTCCTGCTCGAAGTCAGAATCATCCTCTAGTTCTTCTGGGGTCTAAAGAGAAAAATTGGCATATTTTAAATTGCTAATCTTCACCCCCCATTCTTCCACATGCTTCTTCATTGCAAAGGCTAAAGAGGTCCCAGGAAACAGAGCTTATAGCATCTTACACGTGGGATTAGCTATGTGGGTGGGTACTAACTGGAATGGAGTCAGAAAAATCAAGTTGCCCTAATTTACTTTTTTTTTTTTAAAAAAAAATACATTTTATTTATTATTTTCTCCTGCAGGTGCAGCAAGTCCAATTTTAACTTTTGATGTGATATGCTAATTTTAAGAAAAATTATATTTATGTGTTATTTCCATCCAAATCTATTGAAAGAAAATAACTATCAACAACAAAAGTAACAGCTATACTTTTTCTGTAATGCCCCTTTTGCTCTGTAAACAAAAAGACTGATCATCTGCAGGCCAGTGGATAGACCTGATGAAATATCTGATTTGGTCACTAAGCTCTAAGGTGTTAAGGTCACAACTGCCTGAATACGAGCGCCTGTGTGACCATGAACAAATTGTCTTACCTCTCTTAGTTTTGACATCTGCCTCTGTGAGTTGGTGTTGATAATAGTAGCTACCTCCATGATTGTGAAAATTAATATATTCTATATAGAATATCTGGCACATAGTAGGCACTTCTTAAATGTTTGCCATCATTATTATTTAAAATTTTTAAATCAATTCAAGTAGTTTTGAAAGTGAAGCTACCAATTACTACATACCCATTTATGTATTATCTTTTTCAAATATAGTATCAATTTAGCTCAGACTAGCACCATGAAATAGGGATCTATTTAGAAATGAGAAAACTGAGGTTCAAAGAAAATCATGTGCTCCATTTCCTGAAATAGTAACAGAACCAGAATTTAGACCTAAACACCCAAGTGTGTCTGACTCCGAACACACTGCTCTTATTCATTTTTTGTGGTGGTTGTAGTTTTTTTTTTTTACATTACAAATTAAACAAGAACTGGAGCTACAAAGCTGCTTAAAAGGAGTAGAGTTAGATCAATATCCTTTCCAATCAATAAAGTCAGTGTTGGGGAAAAGATGAAAATGAATCCATAATCCCAGGAATAAAAAAAACCTTTTCATCTTTAATGGCAATAATAATAGATAATATGCATTAAGTGCTTGTCACGCTTTTGTCATAGTTTTCTCTAAGTGCTGGACATGCACTAACTCATGCAGTTTTCTTAACGCTCCTATGACATAGACACTACTTTCTTTGTTTTCCAGGTAGAGAAACTGAGGCATGAAAGGGTACACCTTGTTCAAGAAATTTCTAAGTCAGGCAGTTTGAAGTACGTACTCTAAACCATCATGCTGTGTTAATTCTAAGAGGATAAACTCAGGAGGTGGTGAGGATGGTGTACATCAGTATGAGATTCTCAGCTTCACTGTTATTAGCCTGAAAGTGACAGCCATCTACAAACTGCCCTTTGACATATAGTAGGCCCACTTCCCAAGGCCCTATCTTTCAAAAGAACAGATCACAAGCAGTACTGATGATGCAGTTGCCCATTCTCCATCAAAAAGGGTGAATTTTTATTCTGCTGGTTTCTTTGGCTACCTCAGCGTAATTAATCAGGTGTGGTTATTGATGAAGCCTTGAGATTAGTCAGACAGGCATAAAATGGGGTCCTTCGTGCCAATATCACATTATGCCTAGTAATTTTCCAAGCTTTGGCATATCACTTTTGTTTTTCCTTCTCCCTCACCATCAACCTTATTAACATTCACTCAGTCAACTACAGATGTTCAGTTTTCTTTCATAGTAATATCAAAAGAATGGGAGAAGAAAGAGCTTTTGTCCCCAAATTTTATTAACCAAAGCAGGGGTGGGGTAGGCAGAACCTGGTTCAAATAACTGGTTGTATTTTTATTGTGGACATAGACAATATTCTCTGATCATTCCTCACTCTTCTGAAGTGTATTGTGGAACAATTATAGCAAGTTGGTAAATTCTGCTGACAGATGAGATGACAAGATTACAAGCACTTTTCATCATTAGTTCTTGAAAAGGAGAAAGCAAAATGGAAAATCTCACTCAACAGAAATAAACAGAATATGACAGTACCTATAAGTACTGTGTCCAAATATTTCAGTGATCTGTGCATTTAGTAGATGAGTCAATGAAAAACTCAACCTGGCAGCATAAGGCCAATAAATGATGAGCTTTTATTCCAGTGACAATGCCCCAAGAGCCAAAAAAAGAAAAATTTTAAAATGAAAAAATAATAACCTGGAAGTGGACCCAGGGGATCTGAGTGTTGTTAGCCTAACTCTGCCACTCACAAACTATATGCTTTTGGTAAGTCACTTAGTTTCACTGCTTCTGTGTCTCCTTGCTGATAAAATGGAGATTATAATTGCTGTTTGCTCTGTCTGCCCCACAGGACTCCTAAGCTCAGATGTATAGGAAAATGCTCTGCAAACTATAAAAATAAACTAAATTCATAAATGATAATTACTATGCTTAATAGTAAAACCTAACACCTAATAACAACAGCAGAATAATAGCAATCATTGTTTACCCCCCACTGTGAGATAGGCATTCAGCTAAATGTTTTGATTCTTACAATAACCTAATGAAATAATTTTAATCCCTATTTTATAAATGTATGAACAGGCTGAGTTGAGTAAATTTTCCACGGTGTTGCATCTAGCAAGTTGCAGAAGTGGGGAACCAGTTGAGGGTTTCAGAGCTCATGCTTTTAACCACCACAAATACCCTCCAGGCAAATAGATGAGCTTAAAATATTTCCATGTGCCTTAAACATGCAGCAAACCCATCCAAGCCAGCCCATATAAATAGTTCTGTGCATGTGCAGTTTGCTAATTGCATGTAAATGTGTCTCCTACTCATGCTGTTATTTTTTGAATTACTCATTTTTAAAGGCAAGAGGGTTATTTTTCAGTTGGTCAAGGACCTCCATAAATTAAAGGAGACATGGATAACTGCAGAGGGTCTGCAAATGGGCCTAGGGAGATTAGACTTGTATTATTAGTGCTATAGGTTAAAGGAATAAACAAAATGTGTAGTTCACTGCAGACTGAGGGTGAAGCCTCAGTTCTGTCTATGTGCTGCTCAGAGGGAGGGTCTTCTTTCAACACACAGAACTACTTTGGGTATATTCTCAATTTCCTTGTTCCACTACTGTTAATACCAAACAGTTAGGTTGTGAAAGTTTGTCTTATATGTAAAATAGTACACTTAGCCTCTACTGAAGTAAGAGGATTGCTTGAGGCCAAGAGTTTGAGACCATCCTGAGCAAGAGTGAGACCCTGTCTCTACAAAAAATAGAAAAACTAGCCAGGCAAGGTGGCACATGCCTGGAGTCCAAGCTATTCTAGAGGCTGAGGTAAGAAAATTGCAAAATTGCTTAAGCCCAGGAGTTTGAGGTTGCAGGGAGCTATGACGACACCACTGCACTCCAGCCTGGGCAACAGAGCAAGACCTTGTCTCAAAACAACAACAAACCCTGTAAAGTATCTAGCCTCTAAAATCTCTACTTTTAAAAATCTATGAGATTAATGTGTGTCAATTACAGATGCCCCAGAAGATCTTGTGATTTGTCCAGAGTCACCCCACCTGTCAATCATAAAACAGGAACAATCCATTTGTCCCTGGTGCTCAATCTCCTCTACAACAGCCTCTATAGAGAAGCAAAATGAGAAAATGTTGAAGAATTCAAAGTAATTCCACCTAGACATATGGGTAAAATGTAATAAGGACCATTTAAAGAAAAGGTTCAAATGTATATGCATTTCACTGGGAGAAGGATGAGAAGATAGGTTGGCAGGAGAGTTTGGGTGACTCATGAGGAAGGATTTTCCAGCAGAGTTCTATACCATTGGAGTGGGTTGCAGACTAGAAAATATAATTAGAGATCTAAGGCAATGTTAAAAAAAAAAAGTCAGGAGCGACTGGCCACCAGTATCTCTAGCATGGATTACTCTGGAGGCTCCTGCCTGATTGCCTTGCTTCTTGCCCTTGTCCTGTGCATCCTACTCTCACCAGCATGGCCAGGTGGTCCCCAGAAGGTCTAACTTAGATCATGCCATTTCCCTGCTCAGAACCCTCCAATGACTCCATCTCATTCAACATGGTCCTCAGTCCCTCCAGTCCACTCCCACTTCCAGTCCTTGCACTTGCCGTTCCCTCTGCCCAATGCATGCTCCCACAAAATACCTGTAAGGCTTGTTTCCTCCTCCTCCTCCTCCAAGTCTTTCTCAAATGTTGCCCAATCAGTTGCCGTCCTTCATAAAATCCATGTCACCCAGAACTCTGTCCCCTTTACATTGCCTTGGTTTTCTCCATGGCATAACATTTGGCATTATATTTACTAGGGACTTTTGTCTACTTTGTTCACCTCTTTATTTAGGGAGGCTCCAACAGTGTGGATATCCGTAAGCTTTCAGCAAATATTTGATAAATGAATGATCAAGATTGAATTACCAATTAAAAATAAATCATACTGAATTATTTCTAATTTAGTTAAGAAAATAGCCAGGAATCTTAGAAGGCCATGTTGATTAACTGGAAAATGACAACCTATAATAAGTAAATGTATTTTGTCACATAAGCAGCATCTAAAGGCTTTTCAATCTTTTATTTTCTAGCTTTGACAAATAAGAGTCCAATCCTTGAAGTATTGATTATATTGTTCACTTATAAATTCTTTTTCATTAATTAAGGATATAAAGATAAACTTCATCTCAACAGAATGAGGAAAAGAAAAATTTCTTGGAAACCTACTAAGATGCTAGTCCTTTATAGCTGTGGTAATACTTGTCACCATTCACAGACAAAGAAACTGATAGCATGCTGGTGACCCAAAATAGTTAAGCTATAGATTCTAAACTTGACTGCTTTACAGTATCCTCATGGTCCCATTAATTTTTTTCATGGTGTCTCTAGGCTTTAAAAAAAAAAAAAAAAAAATCAAAACAAAATTCCCTAATGGATTTTTTTTTATTTAGCAGTTTAGCCCAATTAACTTAATCCATTCTTGTGATCTAATAACTTAGTATCTGTTGTACACTGTACTACTTATCAAATCTTGGAATCCAAATGTACACCTGTTGAATCTTGAAATTGCTTTTTATTCCAGTGATCATCACAAACCCAGCCTCATAGATATATGATATCAAAAGAAATGTGCCAACCTAATGCTTAAAGTGTGAACTATCTTCAGGTAATATTTCATGTAGAATCTAAGAGACATCTATATGTTACCCTGGATTTTTTTAAATATCCTGTAATGTTCCAGGATACCTTGGTACATAGTTTATATACCTTTATCTGAAAACTGTCCCAGGGCCTATTATTTCCTTGCCTTGCTTTCGAAAGTATCATACACAACCAAATTAATGAGTTGTGATTATACAAGATTACTGTATAGATATCACTGTAGATCTTTCAGGGTCATTCTTATGAGAAGCAATTACCGTTTTGTTGAATACAGATCTCCTGAAACCAAGATATTACCACCTTCTACCTTACCTGCTTATCTTAACTTCCAACACTATAAATTTAACTCTTTGTGGCCTAGATATACACTTGATCCTCATTATTTGCAGATTCCTTATTTGTGAATTTGCCTACTACCTAAAATCTATTTGTAATCCCCAAAATCCATGCTCATGGTGCTTTTGTAGTCATTCCTGGACATGCTTGAGTGTAAAAAATTGAGTCAACCAACATGCATGTTCCCAGCTAAGGTCAAATAGCACAATGTTCCACACTCTTGTTTAAGTGTTCATACTGTAATCAAGAGCATTTTTTATGGTTTATTTAGTGCCACATTTTTTTTTTATTTTTCTTGGTGATTTCTTTAAAATGTCCCCCAAATGTAGTGCTGAAGTGTCATCTAGTGTTCCCAAGTGCAAGAAGGCTGTGACGTGCCTTACAGAGAAACATACATGTTAGATAAACTCTGTTCAAACATGAGTTAGTGCTGTTGGCCATCAATGTAATGTTAACTAATCAACAGTACATATTATATAAGTCTTTTAAATACAAACCCACATAAAACAAGGTTATGTATTGATCAGTTGTTCAAAATGTGACCAGAAGTTCAAGTAGCCTAACTTTATCTTCCCCCGAGGAGCAATGGTTCAGTATTTGTTAATTTAGTATTTGCAGTGAAATTATAGACCATAACTACTACAAATAATGAGAGAATTGACTGTATGGCTGGTCTGCCAGATTTGCCATTCAATTTTAAAACTACCTTGTGAGGATAATCAGAAAATGCCTGTGTACCTAACAGATCACAGAAGACAAGCCTCAGCAAGAAGCAAAGAAAAAATAGTCTCTTGGAGGAGAGGCAGAGTATTCTTGCTCCAAGAGAGAAGAAAGGTCTGTAAAGGTGAGGTGGGAATACAGAAAGAGCAAACTTTGTCTACTTCTGAGGGTTGCCTGGAGCTGGCCTGGAGCATTCATATACTAACTTTACCATTAAATATGTATCTATTGCCAAGAGGCAAGGTGATGGAAAGTTTGACCCTTTAGTCTTTTCTATGTTTTTTGGAGGGGGAGGAAAAAAAGACTTTCTCGAAGTATAATCAGCACTTTGGGAGGGAAGGAGGCATGGTCAAATTTGCTGGGAAAGAAACAATTCTACTTGACTTATTGTCTATCTTCCTGACTTAGTATAATGGAGATTTTTTTATAAGTAGACTTAATTATTCTACTCAGAAGAAAAAAAAACAATTATTTATTTAAAGAAAAAATGAAGCCATTTGAGTGCTGAATTGAAAGGATTTTAAAAATAACAATTTGTACATACTGTACATTTCTCTTTTCCTAAATTTTAAGTGGTGTGAAATCCATTTAATCAAATCACTTGAAATGTCAAGATGGGGGAATGACACTTTATATGACAAAGATATGGCATTTTTATCTAAAATTGTGTTTTTTTACAGCTCATGAATGAATAAATGAATGATGACTATAAACTGTCTTAGCCTCCCAGATGAATGGTTGTCACAAAAAATGTGAAGGCTAACAAAGCAGAAAAATGGCAAAAGAGGGAATATGTCTTGAGGATTATAGCGGAATTTAATGCCAAATGCTTTGAAAATATAACTCTTATGGTCTATTACCTTATTTTACAAGTTAGTATTTAATGGGAAAAAAATGATCTAATTTGTTATAGGCTTAAAAGGCTGACTATCCTTCCTTTGCCTTTCTTCCAGTTTTTATATCTTTTTTTTCTCTTTTGTCTTCTTATCTTTCTAGTCCCCCCTTCCCCCCACTCCACCTATTCCTACATACAGTATTAGGCTCTGTGTCAGACAAAATACCATAGTGAAAGGAAAAGAAGAGGCAGCCTTTGCTTTCCAAAATTTTACAATCCAGAGAAGGTAAGAGACATAAAAGGAAATAGTGTAACAAATACCATCACAAGCAGAAACAGTTAGGAGTAATTAAAAAATAGGGTCATTATTGTCAAAGGGAAAAAACAGGGAGAAAACATTTGAGCCAGGCTTTGAAAGATGATCAGAGTCTGACAGTTATAAAATGGGCTCATCAGAACCACAGGTGACAGTCATAAAATTACAAATTTGAATTCCATGTTTTTACGTATAATTAGTATTGTCTGATATAACTGATTTCATGCTCTGATAGTTTTGAATTAATCATGGAATTATTATGAAAGGAATACTAATATTTAACATATCAAAAAATCAAGCTGACTTAAAGATGAGAAGATCAGAAGATGGTATTTGGGCTCAATGAAGGGATCAGTAGTTGTTTCAGGAGAAGAATAGATGTCAATAAAGAGTGAAAAAGAAACCCTTTCTGCTTTACTCTGGATTGTTCATGCCACTTCAGAAGCACTACAGTGTTTTCTGGATACCACAGTCAAAGACAACTATGCCTAGATTCATGGCTTCAAGAATATCAGCGTTTGGAGAAGAATATACTATATGTAAAATCCTCGAAGGGCTAAGAATCTATGACTTAGAGAGAGAACAAATCACAGATACTTCTTGAAATACCTGAAGGTCCACACACGTTAAATGGATTAGTTGGTTGTTACTGTTTTTTAGTGTTTTCTTTTGGGGCAGGGGGTTTGTTCTAGGTGTTCAATGATTGCTCACAGAAAATTTTCAAAGCCCATTCAGCAAATACCTCATGGTTTCATTGATTAGCCTCAGAGACATCTGTGGAGGCTGAAGGTCAAGATGAAGGTGAGGATATATAATCTAGGACTGCCTCATCCAACACAGTGGCCACTAGCTATATGGAGCTACTGAGCACTTTAAATATGGTTAGTGCCACATGTTCAAAGGGTAATATTTTTGATATATTTGGTTTAATTAAATATATTGTTAAAATTATAATTTCATCTGCTTCTTTTTGGTGTTTTAATGTATCTACTAGAAAATTTAAAATTATAAATATTTCTACTGGACATTATTATACTCTTGGGATTAGTATTCCAGAAGCCCCATATCTGCTTCAATCATAACAGCCATAAATGTGTCTGTGTCATTGATTGTACTTTTGCATATACAGTTTATTGGAAGAAAGTTCTCTAAGTAGTTTGAATGCTACTATGCTAAACTATTGGTAAAAGGAGAAAAAAAATCTTACTGTATATTGGAATATTATGCAGAAGTTATATAGAATGAGGTAAGCTATGTGTCTTAAAAGAGAAAGATGCAGCCTCATTGGGGTGAATAAGTTGCAAATGATACTACCTGAGTTTTAAAGAAACTTATAGTGTATATTTTCTAGGCTTGTGATCTTTATATAACTATTTAGACAATAGTTTGGAGGACTCACTCCTACCTGACAACCAAAGTCTGAGGATAAGAAGATAGTCAGATGGGTAGTGGGAAAAGGTTTGATGTCAGGTTATCTGGCTTTGTTTATAATGCTTGAATTTCTTTTTTTTTACACAAGAAGAATGCAATTATGTATCACTTTAAATCTGAAAAATAACTAAGTATTATAAATACTATGAAACTGAGTAATCTTCATTTCTTACAGGCCCCATGATTTTTTGATTCTGACGGGAAGATGATATTAGTAGGAAGCACAGATGGAAAATATCAGGGGTAACCCTAAGTTGGCATTACATTTTGGAAATAATGCATGCAAGAAGTAGGGAGGGCATCACACTTTAGGATATTCAGTGCTAATGTAGGCTTGTTGGGATCACTCATCCCTCTATAAGTAAAAAGTCTACCTTGTCTGAGTAAAGAAACCATACAGCTTCCCAAATTCAACTGAATCAGTCAGTCAATAAATCAGTCAATAAATAATAAATAATAATTCTTTGGGGTCTGTATCAGAAGCTCTGACCAGCTCTGAGCTATAGAGGCGTCACATACCCGGATCATCAGCACAGCCTTTCTGATGTCCCGAACACCATCATACACCAGGCGAGATGCATCGATGAACTCATTCTCCTCAAATGGTTGAGGGACGTTGGCACTCAGGGCTTCAATGGCAACTTCTACTTGTTCAGCGAAGCGTGGCATCACTGGGTTAAACAAAATGAAAAGCAGTGGATTAGGTAATTTTTCTTTCACTACCTCTCATCCAGCTTTTGGGTAAAGCAGCAGGCTCTTGGACATTATACCAGTCCCATGGAGCAGGCTGCTCATCTGTCCAGTTTGTGGTAGGACCAATTTAGTGGTCTCTGTGCTGCTTACCTCAGCAGGAGTGGCAAACTGTTACCCCATGCATGGTGACAGTTTGCAAAACAGAAAATTTTAAAACCTGACCCAAGTAGTATAGTGCAGTGTGTGAGTATAGATTTCATGTTATCCTGAGTTGAGTTCCGCTTCTGTTAAGTACCAGCTGTGAATCCTTTGCCAAGTTTTCTTAACAATTCTACACCTGTTTGTCTATAAAATTTAATAAGATTCTACCTAAATTCAATGGGATAATACATATAAAAATATTGGATGAAATCTGGCCCTTTGAAGTATCAATAAATATTTAACTAATAGATGTTATAGTCATAGCTGGTGAGTAGCAGACCTCACCCCACATGGCTTCACTATAAGGTGTGAATGAAGTGATCCAGTCCATTTCACTTTGGTCAGGAATGCAGGATTTGAGACATGGAGGCAGGGGTGAGGTGGGGTTGGGATGAAGGGAAACTGTGGAAGGACTAAGAGGAAAAACGTCCCAGCAGAAAGGGCTACGGAAAGAGAAGACCAGTGGGCTCAGAGATAAATTGTCCCATTTCGCCAGTATTATTTTGATACAAAAAAAGATGCATACATAAGTTTCTAAAATGCTGACATCTTTCTTTTCACAGGGACACCTGCACACACCCTGGAGGTTTGTGGAAAGATGCCTGAAAGCCTCCACAGACTACTTTAAAAATGCTGCTGATTCACTGATTCTCAAAAATTATAATTCAATTTTCTCACCTGTTATCTTGTAACACTCAATTCATACAGCAAATAAAAGCCCAAAGCACAATTCGTTTTATTTACAAGGATGATAAAATAGAAACATCATTCATCTATTTCCATTTCGGAACTTTCATGCCTGATTCATCTTTATACTCACTTTCATCCTCTGTGGATACTTTACCATCCATTTGAATCTCTCTGTGTGAGAAACTCTGCTAAATTACTCTTTAGGATCAGAGTATTCAAGAAAAAAACATTCCTGGAAAAATATGTTTTTACTAGGAAAAGTCAAACTTAAAAAAAATAATAATAATAAAAGGAGGTGGCTGGGAGAAAACAGAGTGACCATTCTTTCAGTAGAAATTTTCAAAACCAAAGCATGCATGGGGTGAATCTCCTTCTGTGGGTGCATGACTACGATTGGTTCTCTATACTATTTGAATTTTTCATTTGGGCTTTTGAACTATATTTAGAGAAAATGTGGGGAATAGTGAGCTGTGTAGCTATAAAAATAAATCAAATAAAACTACATTTCTAAAAACAACTGCATTAAACTCAGTCTATTTCAGTTATCCATTTGGGTTGAGATTAAACTTTTTTACATGACTGAATAATACAGATGATTGAAGTTGACCTCCTTAAGCATGAAAGCATTTTGTATGTATTAGCATACAATGGGGATGAGCAACGTTCTTAATTACAAATTCCCTTCCTTTCTTAAACAGAGTAATATTAATTCCATTCTATTTGATGCTCCATTCTATTAAGCTGTCGTAATCATGACCATCAATAATTTTCAGATTTATATAACATTAAGTAGTATCTTTGGATGCATAATATTGTTTTCTCCTATAGTACAACTGAAAAATAATTAGCACTCCTACATGTACATAGGATATATACAGTACCCCCACAAATTGATAAGGAAAAATACAAAAAATTGACATAGGATTAGCATACTCAGTTCACAGAAAATATTTCTAATACACAATATCATGCTTGACTTCACTAATAATTGGAAAAATTATAATGTAAACAAGGAGATATCATTTTATACTTGTGGAGATGGGCAAACTAAAGTATACTACTACTAATCTTACAGAGCATGTGGATAAAAGGCAACCTTTCTATTGCAGATAGGAATGCAAATGGGTACACATCCTTTTGGTGAGCACTTTGACAAAATTTAGTAAAAATACAGTCTCAAACAATGAGTTGGACATTATGTAGGGCATGGCCAAATATTGACTTCTAAAGAGATACTGACTAGGAGTGGTGAGTAACTGCACATTGGAGTCATGAAAATGTCTTTGTGTCTCTGTGGTTACAGTTGTTTCTTGTTAGGTTGTATAATCTAAGAGTTGAGAAGAAGAAAATTATACCAAACTCAAGAATGAAAATAACTGCTTTAAGAGAGCTCTGTCAATGGCTACGGTGCAGTTCTACTCTGAATCTTCTAACTCAGGAACTGCTGCGAGATGCTCACTCCAGATCCACAGGTAGTACGTCCGGGTACAAAATGGACATAGGGATATGCACGGGGGACACCCTATAAATTAAAGTGAATAAGCCCTGAAGTCAAAGTTTGAATGGAAAAAGCAAACTGAAAGGAGATATCATTCATGAAAAATTATAAAATACATGAAAAAGCACTGTGCATAATTTAAACATATATGCATAGTTATATGTTCTTGCATGCTCTGAAAGGATACATACTTTAAACACAGTGGTCACATTGGAGGGGAAGGGAGACATATCTTTTATATTAGTCTGGGTTTTTTTTTTTATCTTTGAATCTTTTCATAATTCAAATATTTAAAAAGAAATCAACCAAGAGTTGTTAAGGTTGTACTTCGTAGTATAGAATTGTGCTTTAAAAAAATAAAGTTCTATCACATAGCACAGAATATAATAGTAATTTTATCAATATCATTAAATGAGAAAGTCGCTCAGAAATTGTGACTGTGATCCAATGCTTAATATTCTAACCTTAGTAACTTCCAGCTTAGAGAGTTGAGTTAGGAAAGTGCCCACCATCCAGACCTTGATCCCCATGAACATCTTTGCATGAGGAACTTTGTTGAGTCTGAAATGGGCAGAAAGGTTGCTGGGTTGCTTTATTTGTACAAGGTCATCCTAAAGAAGAGACAGGGAAGAGCACAATGCAGGAGGTGACATGATATTTTGCTCCCACCACCTCCAGGCCTGATTCTGTGCCCAAGGCGGAGAAAGAAAAGATGAAACCTAAAGGAACCATTTTCAAGAAAGATTTTCTGGGATTCTGGACACACCAGCACTGCTCTGAAAGCCCTTTGGAGAAGGATCTTCTATTTGCACTAGCATAGGATCTCTCTACTGAGATTTGAATGGTAAGGCCTTGGTATGATCCCCAGTGTTATTGATCTGGCATTGTCAGAAGAGGCAGAAACAAGGTCCTTTTATGAAGAGATTGGAACAGAAATACCATTAACCTTTCAAGGAAAAAAGATGGTGTGGGCAAGGGGTGAAGAACTCTTGTATTTTTCAAATGAGAGCTCACAGTGCAATTTAGCCTTAATATTTAAATGACCTTATTATTTAAATGACCTCAACAAGCCAATAAAACCTAGAACTTGAATTCATACAATTGATTATATTTACTGTAAATGATGAGATATCCATTTATCTTACCACAAATCAGTGTTTTTCTGGGTTGGACCCTTAAGAAAATCTTTTTCTGGTAAGAGCATTTAATACTTATTTGTTTAGGGCTTAGGCAACTGCTACTGTTCTTTGACCAACATAAATTTGCTGTCCATGTTGCTGCTCTCTTTCCTACTTTAATTTTAGCCTGTTTTGTTTGTTAGAGTGGTAAGACAGAAGAAAACATAAGTTTATAAAACAATGATCCATCTTGACAGAACCTAAGATGTTAGCTTGACTATGAATTCTTATAACATCTTGGTGATGTCTAAAAAATTAAATACCCCCAAAGTAACACTGAGATAGAAAAAGCCTCAAACTACTTCAAATATGCTGCTGCTTCTCCCTCACACTAATTAGGACAAAACACAGCATTGCCTTTGTGATTCACACATTATATACCAACAGAGTTTCTGATACAGGAATATAAATAGAAGCTTCTTTCTACTTTCTGAATTACAACTCAAAATGTGGGCACCACTTTGCCATTATTTATCAGAAATGCTGAATTGCTCTTAATAGCTTATGTCCTGAAAGGGTGATCAAAGTTGAAAATAAACTTTTAAATTCTAGCTATACTTTTGTATGCAGAGTGCACAGTAGGCAACAAAATGGTGACATTCCAGGAGCAATGAAATCAGAGTTAAGTATGCATATAAAAATCAAGGTCACATCTTTCTAGTGTTGATCGAGATCCTAAACCAGAGGTGAGGAAGTTCTGGAATAAATCCTCCTGAGAGAATTCAGAGGTGAAGTTTCAGAGCACAGGGTGAGTCAGTTAAAAGAATGAGACGTTGTGTTAAATATGCAAATAGAACTGCTGACAACCAAAAGGGCAAAATCCAAGGTTAACCAGATGTAGTGCAGATGAACAACCAGCCAACCCCACTGCCTCTGAATAAGTATCTAAAATGTTCATGCCCAGCTTCAAACACACCAGTGATCTCCTATACTGCAGAGGGAACAACAAATCTATTATTAAAGTGATTAATAAACTTAAAAAAAAAAGAAATAAACACGAACAAGCATCTGACACCTGCCTGTACTGTCTGTCTCTGCCTCTCTGTCTCACCATCTATTCCAACATACATTCAAACGTTCCAATGATACTGCATTACTTCTGTATCACCAAATAGGGAATGGAGACCTACCATGTCATAACAACATGTCCATGATTAATTTATTCTTTCATAGTGAAATCTACTTCCTTCTCTTTGGCCCAAGTGAACTCCTCCTCAATTTTCAATTTTCAGTTTAGAATTGACTACCACTGTGAAGCTTTAACCCCAGACACACAACGTAGACAATTTTCTGTAATTTTATAGCATCCTAATCATGTATACACTATCGTAGTACTTAGGACACCCTATTAGGACAATTTGTTGACATTTCTGTATGTCAACTCTTTTGCATATGAGTTGCTTTCAAACTGAGACAATCTCTCCTTCGTTCTTTATATTTTAAACTCTTGTCATGCTTCTGACACAGAGAAGCTACCCAGTTGGGAAGAGAAGGATGAGAAGTAAAAGAATGGGATGGGAATGAAGCGGTGTTATGACAGGAAGAACTCATTTGTCACCCAGTATTTCATGAACAAAATTAGTTGCACCAAACTTCACCTACTGAGTCTCTCTTTTTCTGCCCACCATTTCACATCAGTTCAGTAATTTTATTAGAGAGTTTCATGAGTCACTAACCAAGTTATTAGCGGGCATTCTAGATTTGGTGTCCAGGAACCTTTCAGAAATCTGAGCTCAGAATCCTTTCAGGATTACTTTTTCAGTAGGAGTGTCACCATTGGACACGAGAAAGGTTCACACTTCTAGTCTCAACTAATTCCCCAAGGCCAAAAAGCACATCTGTATGCATAGGGCTTGCCCAGCTGTCATGGCTCAGTCAGCCAATACACTTCAAGTGTGTTCCCTGAACAAATTTTATTATGGAGTAACAGAAGGGAAAATAGACAAAGCCCCTGTTCTAGAGAACCAGTCTAATAAGTATTAATATAAAATAGAAAAATAAGAGTAAGAATGTTTAAAGAAATCTAGAAAGAAAATATCTGGACTGTCTTCACCCCAAGACTCTCTGCACCTACCCAGCTACACAACCTTTTGTTTACAGCAGACAAAATTACTTCTGGACAGAACTTGGAGGTACATTCATATGATTTACCACAAAAAAGGGCAGGCCTTGTGGGAAACATCCCATCAATTAGTGCTTAATCTGAAAATTGGGAAGCTGATATGATTTATTTGGAAAACGGAACCTCTCAATTTAATGCCCTTCAGCAGGACCATATCATTCTTGTGATAATCTAAATCTGCCCTCAGGACAAGATTTGATAAATTCACTCCTAGAACCATTCTTTTTATTTTGATTGCCAAGAAGGACAGTGTTAAGCCCTGTGCTCCATTATGAGCAGATTACTGGATCCATGAGGAAAGACAATCTTTAAAAGACTTTGCCAAAAAAGGTAGTAGCTTGCAAAACAACAAAAACCCAGACAATTCAAACTCAACTTGCCTAGCTCAAAGGAAACACTGTTTCCAATAAGCTGCTCAACTTAATCTAACATTCTAGAGTCCCTTCTCCCTCAAACTTATACCGCTTTAGACTAAAATTTCAAGTAAAATATCCTCAAATGCTTTTTGAAACTGTGGTAGAAGCAGTACAGAAATAAAATTTAGATACTTTCTCTTAATTTAGTATCTTCCTCTGTCTAGACCAATGACGTACTAGCTTTTATGGCGTTCTCTCTTGAGAATGTGCCGTTGGGTTGAAAGATGTTGAACATTGCAATCTGAGAGCAAGGACAAAAGTAGCCCAGCTTAATCGGCTCCTTATTTGCTAGCGATTACTTGTCAGCTATCTCTACCTCTCCAGATAACCATCAGCAGCAGCAGCACAGCCAGTCCTATTTCTTCCATCCTGTTTTCATTCTTGGTCTTTCTTATATCAGAGTCAGTCATCTGTTCCCTCTGTGGGAGTTCCGAAAGGCTGCCATTTTCATAAATTCATGTTTGGAAAATTATAATGTATATTTCAAACATCAAAATCAAATTTAATTTCCAGAAGGCCATACATAACCCATGAGCTGAATTGTTTGATAAAAGATGAAAAAGGACTGCCTAAGAGGAGAAAAAAAAAGGAAAACCTCTCTAAATTCCATTCATGATAACTACCCTAAGAGAATCAGGGAGCATCCATCTGCTCTTGTCTAGACACAAATTCCTTTCCCCGAGGAAAGAAAATGCTTGCTTGGAAAGTTCTTATATTTTAAAAATAAGCATTTTAAAAATAATCACAAATGGTTTATAACTTAAAAAAGGATGGCACATTTTATTCTGAAATATAAGGAACGAATAAAGAGTAGAACATGATGCCTTATTTAGCCTACAGTGTTTGTCAAAACTTTGCTTAATAAATAGTTTAATTTGGCATCGGTGAGGTTTAAATACTTAGATTGCATTAAGATGTAGTAAAGCACTTGCTAAGAATTTATTGCACATGATTTATGAGATTCTAATCTTAATCATTAAGTATATAATTTTAAAAAGGGTATAATCACAAATAAGTTACTGTGTCGTTATGGTTTTTTAAATGAACTTTTAAAATTCTTCATAGGGACAGGGTCTTGCTATGTTGCCCAAGTCTCAGGCGATCCTCCCCAGCCTCAGTCTCCCAAAGTGCTAGGATTACAGGGATGAGCCACTGGGCCCAGCCTGAACATTTTTGAGCATCAACTCTAATCAAGGTTGGAGGGAATGAAGAGGTGGTCTCATATCTCAGGAGGTAAAAATTTAATTAAAAAAAAAAAAAAAAGGAGTCAATACATACCCATATATCTCCCAGGCAGAAAGATGGACAGAGACCAGACTACAGGAAAACAGGTATCAACATTAAGCCAGGAAGTAGAAAAATGGGCAAATAGAGTGTGTGAAAATAGGGCAGAATATAGTAGGTGCCAAATGTGTGACAGAGATAACAGGAGTACATTGGGCTTGGCTAGTGTGGTTACAAAGGGGACTTCCTTGTCACTGACAAGGAAGAAATTGACTCTTAGAACAGGAAATAGACAAAGGCAAACCAGACAGGAAATCATTTTGGGGTCACTTTGACCACGACAAACAACTCCTCTGATTCTTACATTCACCTGTTACTTCAGGCCCTCTAGCTACTTTCCTAACTTCCCATTTTTCCTCATCAACGCTGTTTCTGGAGTACTGCAAGGATGTACCACATGTGCTTCCAAACAAGCGACTGCTGACTGCCAGCATATTCTTCCTCTCTCTGATTCAAATACCCATCACTGACATGGCAGCTTCCCTTCTGTTGGCAAATCTGAGTGATGGATGGGACCTTACTACTGCCTTAGTTGTGTACGTCTGGGCCACCAATTCCAGTGGAAACTAGCACTGACTCTGCTAGACAAAGTTGCAGGCGCCTGATATGCCATGACTGCCACCTTGGATGTTGGGCACCGATGCCCTTGAAGTGACAAAGAAGCACCATGTCCTTTCCAGTGCCCAGGATTCTGAATCCATGTAGAACTGGAGATTGACATCTTTTCTCTTAATTTTACTTGGACAAATGGATACCATAAAAGTGCTGTTTGTTTTGCTATGACGCCCAAGATTTATAGCAAATAAAAGCATAATTGCAAATATCTCTAAGTCCACCCCACCCCAGTTTTACTTCCGTGTTAGGGGCTTTATTGTCAGCATAAAATTATGTCTCTTACTTTCTCTTAAGTTATATTTTCCTTTTTAGCCTTTTTGAAAATAAATGGATCATATTGTACATACTTTTCCTCACCTTGTGTTCTCTCTAACAATATATCTGGAGATTATATGGAGAGTCATTCCCCATTCTGTTTTATACCTGTATAGTACTCCATTGTGAGAGATTGTACCATAATTCATTCAACTAGTGCCCTAGGGCTAGATATTTGTGTTGTTTCCAGGATATAAATCTGATAACGAATAATCTTGTGCATATGTGTTTTTATATTTTTTGCCAGTACATCTCAAGAACAGATTTTTAAAGCTGAAATTACTTTCTAAATGTTAAATGGTATGTTCCTTTGAGAGATAATGTGAAATTTACTCCATTTTACATACCTACCAAAATATGAAGACTATATGTTTTTCTTCATCCTTGACAATAGAGTATGTTATAGAACTTTTGGATCTGTTGCCATTCTGGTGGGTAATGTTATTTTATTTTAATATTTAATTTGACTTTATCTTATTGTGAAAGTGGTCAAGCAGCTTCTCATTTGGTTAAGAACCATTTCCATTTCCATTTTGTAAACTCTATGGTTAAAACTGTGTCTTCTGAGGTGGTTCTTCAGCCTCTTATGCTGAGAGAGAGCTGGGCATGTCTGAACTGTAGAGAGCATCATTTACAAACAAGCCCCTGTAGAGAACATATTTTTTGTTTCTGCATGGTCAGGGCTTTCTGAACAAAAATTACTGGTAACGTGGTTCGAAGGATGACTCAATAGCAGTCCTAAGATTGTAAAATAACCTGGGAGAGATTTACAGGTTTATCTCCCCCGAGATACGTTTACATTTCAAAGGGGAATAAAACCAGGAGCCATGTGCATTTATATTCCAAAAGGTTGTAACAACCTGGGTTATTTGTTTACATTAAAGAGAAAAGGTCTCTTTCCTTCCCTCAGGAGAGGAAAGGAGCAATGAGCACTAATTCCTATATAAGCTCCCAGGTTCAAAATCTTGTAGTTCCTCACCTGTATTATGGACCTTCTGTATGTACAGAATCCATCTGCCTTCCTCACATTGCTCTGAGAGGGACAATGGAACTTAGGGAACTGGCGTGGTTACTGTTGTAACTAATAAGTTTGTTGTCTGAGCCAGAAGCCTTGCATTTGCCCTTAGGATAAAATAAAATAGATATCAAAAACTTATCAGTCAGATCCCTATAATACCTAAAGTTTGTAGGCATCAGTTATATAAAAAGGCATGGACAAATTATACATTGTCTATTTAAGGGCTACTAAGTGAGATTTTGTCATTCTTCTTACACTTCTACTTCCTACCACCATGAATACTAAAAGCAACATTTCCTCCCTATCTGCATTATTTTGACTTTTCAGAAAGAAATAAAATAATTTTATTAGTGTTATATTAAAATACATTTAAAACAGATGTCTAGGCTGAACAATCTTGGTCATTACAGATTCTGTCAAAGTCCATTACTTTCATAATTTTAAGATCAGTCATGGAGAAGTAAAATTAGACTATAGGAAGGACTAAGGTTAGTCCTTCCTATCTATATTTTTGTCTTTCCAATAAACTTCCTCTGCACCACCTCCTTCTGATATTGGTCTCATCTCCTGCCACTGTCCAGCCACAGGGATAGGCAGGTCATCTAAAGCTGTCCAATCATAAAACTCTATTCCACTAGCAACAGAAATCAGTCCCAGTAAAGGAAGCAAACTCTAAACAGCTAATCAGACTGTTTCCCTTTGATATAAAGTAGGAGGGAAAGAAATCTATTTATACTGGAATCTTAAACTATGAGCCTGAGTCTGCTAGTGGACAGACTCTACTGGGTGGGGGGGGGGAGGTGAATGTCCTAATTGTTGCTATTTATTTAATCAATGCATGCATATAAAATGCTAGTTATGTGATAGTACCATTCTAGGCCTTGGGCGCTTATACAGAAACACTTGCCTTTAGGAACTGACAATCCAGTTGTAAGCACAGCCACTTACGCCGAATAGGACATACTAAATCTCAAGACTGATAGAGTCTTCTGTTGTTTCCAATGGAACTTGAGCTAGATCTTAAGGTCCAATAAACAGACATAGAAGAAGAGGAGGAGATGAAGAACATTACAAGGAGGAAAGAGGGGAAAGTGCGGAATAACAAAGGCACTGGTCCAGATGGAGCAGAGGGTTTATCTATAGGATTTATGGGCAAAGGTTGCCCATGCGGAGTGCAGTCACCAGGGAGCCAGGGAGAGTGATGCATACATCCAATGGTTAATAATATTGACCATTCTCGGATTCCAAAACATCAGGCATTGCAGGAAAAAACTGAGGCCCAGAAGCATTACCTAAGTTGTTTAAGGTCACAGCTACTTGGCAGCAGTCAAGAAAATGTTTTTCTGAGTTCTAACCTGTATTTGTTCTACTGTGTTGTACTGGCCTGATCTATCCCTCAACATGGCTTCCAGTTTGGATGCTTTCTATTTGCTGATCCTTACATACTCTTCTAGGCAAAATATATAGAAATGGTGTAAAAAACTTCTATTTTTTAAAAAATTTTTTTCTTTTTAATTTGCTTTCCAGCTGTGAATTCTCCTATTCTTATAAAATTTTAGGTTATAGACTATGGATGTAAAAATTATACCACTGGGCTGGGTGCGGTGGCTCACGCCTGTAATCCTAGCACTCTGGGAGGCTGAAGCAGGCAGATCCACTTAAGGTCAGGAGTTCAACACCAGCCTGAGCAAGAGCGAGACACCATTTTTATTATAAATAGAAAGAAATTAATTGGATAAATAAAACATATATAGAAAAAATTGGCCGGGCATGGTGGCACATGCCTGTAGTCCCAGCTACTCAGGAAGCTGGGGCAGGAGGATCGCTTCAACCCAGGAGTTTGAGGTTGCTGTGAGCTAGGCTGATGCCATGGCACTCTAGCCCAGACAACAGAGTGAGACTGTCTCAAAAAAAAAAAAAAATTATACCACTGGTTTGGCCCATATATTCCTCAAAATAATGGAATTTTAATCTCTGCATGCAGAGTGCTCAACAACATAGAACTTCCATTTAAATATGCTTTGTTTTTTTTTTATTTTTATTTTTTGCAAGGGGTCTATTGTACCCTCCCCCCCGAAGAAGAAATGTCTGGCAGAATCTCAAAGCTCTCTCAGCCTAATTATGTTCACATTGCCACAAATTTGCAGCAGCTATCAAATTTACAAAAATGACATTTCAATATAAATCGTCTAGTGAAGAATGAGCTTACTCTATGTAAACCCAAATATGATATCACTCAAAGTACTTTTGCCCTCCTCAGCCTCCTGCAGCAACCCGACTTTGTAAATGAGATCTACAGGGATGGGTCTCCTCAAGCGTGTACTTACTACCAAGCTGTTGGCAATTTGTTATAATTCAGGTTTTATTGAAGAGCCCATCAAATATGCCATGTAAGTATTTAATGGGTCTGCTGTAGGTCCAATTTATTGTGTTTCCATCAGCCTAGATTAGTTTTATAAAAAAAATAAATAGGTAAATTTGTATATAATGCTGCCTTATAATCTTAGCTTACTAATAATCCACAGAATTTTCTTCAATTTAACTCAGCATTCACATCAAGATGAAAAGCACTTTTATGCAAAGTACTATCTTTACTGAGGAAAGAAAAAATAATTCATGGAAAATAAAGCACAGATGGTTCTGGCACTCTTTGGATACCTGTCAGTTTTGTAGCCACTCAGCAGAGGCAGCTAGGTGGTACAGTGGGGTCTCCCTACAGCAACCCCACCCCTGCAGCCTTCACATGTCTAAACAGGGCTGGCCTGTGTTTGTAAACACTGTCAGAATCAACATCTGGCTTAGCCAAGGCTTTTTGTTCTTTTACAGATTGTTCTTTGTAACGTACTCCTACCTGACTCCCTTCACCATATGTAAAGTGGAGTACATAGGCTCCACTTACCTTGTTCAATCTTGTCCCTATTGGGGGATATTACTTTACCTTAGGGCAGTGAAGCTCTCTGCCTATTATTTTGCCCACTCCATTCAACACTGTCCTCCAATGACATCTTGCAATGTCTGGAGACATTTTTGGTTACCACAACTTGGCGTAAGAGAGGGAGGAAATACTGTAAACATTTAGTGAGTGAAGGCCAGGGATGCTGCTAAGCATCCTATAATGGACTGAACAGCCCCACTCCCCGCTCTCCCCAAGATAGAAAGACTAAGACCAAAGTGTCAATAGTGCGGAGGTTTAGAACGTCTAACTTAGGGACTTGAATCTAACAACTCAGGGTGGGGTGTGTGTGTAGGGGGAGGGGAATTGGGCAGAACCTAGTAAATATAGCAAGCCAAAAAAAAAAAAAAAGAAAGAAAGAAAACCCCACGTGACATTTTGTCTTTTTCCTCTTGTTATCCTCTGCTTCTTGCCCACTGCCCCTCTCTTACCACCCCAAAATAAAATGTACTCTCAGGACAAAGTTTGATAGACATATAGAAAAGTGACCAATTCAGTGTGGCTGTATATAGATATATACATTTATATATGTATATAGATATATACATTTTTATTATGAAAAACATTAACCCCCAAACAGACATTTGGGCACCAGTGATATGCTCAACAGGCTGTACTTCGAGGACATATATCTTTTTAGCACACAGCCAAACACTGACATTGGAACTAATTCATTTTAGAGAATATATATAGCCAATAAAACTTTGTACAGTCGTAATCACAGAACTGATCCTGTGGTCTTCCTCCAACTCCATGTATCTAGTCTGCGTAAGAACATTTCCCAGCAATTCTAATTAGCAATAGTGAGTTAACAGCTAAAGTTTTTTCTTTCATTTCTTTGGAAACCTCTCTAGTTATTCATAAAGAAAGAACATTGTTCCTATTTAAGAAAAAAAAAGGGCAATTTTGGACAGAAACAAAAGTAGTTATATACCTTTGTATATTCTAGTTCTTAGCCCACTAATGTCTACTTTTCCTTGTCATGTATTCCTATGTTTTCTACTATAGTTGTATATAATCTGTCTATTTCAATTTCTACCTGGTTACTTTCCTAGTTACTACTCTTAACAGATCTTGAAAAACTCAGTCTAAATGTCTTGCTTATCTACTTAATTAGGAATTGGATGTAGACGTCAAAATAAGGAAGATACCTTTAGTTAAGTCTTCAAAGTGCCCAATAACTGGGCAAGGAAGAGCTGGGAGAATTATCCAAGCTCTAAACACATAAGAGCAAAATCTTAAGTAGCAACAATGATCCAGGATGAATGACTGTTTCATTGATTGATTCATTCATTCATTTTTTTGCAGAACAGTCAACCAGAAAATTATTTGCATTTCAAGACTTTGGGTGAAAATTATGTTAAAATATTTCAGTCAACTAAGCAACTGTCATTGCCTTTAGATTCTGACCCAATGGGAATGACTCCTATTATTAAACCAGCCCAAAATATAATAAAAAAAATCTAAAGTGTCTTTTTAAAAATTTTTTTCCAGCATATTATGGGGGGTACAAATGTTAAGGTTATGTATATTGCCCTTGCCCCCTTCCCCCCTTGAGTCAGAGCTTCATGCTTGTCTATCCCCCAGTTGGTGCGCATCACATTCATTATGTATGTATATACCCATCCCCTCTCCCACCGCCTGCCTGACACCCAATAAATGTTATTCCTGTATGTCCATTAGGTGTTGGTCAGTTAATACCGATTTGCTGGTGAATATATGTGGTGCTTATTTTTCCATTCTTGGGATACTTCACTTAATAGAATGGGTTCCAGCTCTAGCCAGGAAAATACAAGAGGTGCTATATCACCATTGTTTCTTATAGCTCAATAGTACTTCATGGTATACATATACCACATTTTATTAATCCACTCATGTATTGATGGGCACTTCGGTTGTTTCCACATCTTTGCAATTGTGAATTGTGCTGCTATAAACATTCGAGTGCAGGTATCTTTTTCATAGAGTGACTTTTGTTCTTTGGGTAGATGCCCAGTAATGGGATTGCTGGAACCAATGGTAGATCGACTTGTTTCACTTTAAGGTATCTCCATATTGCTTTCCACAGAGGCTGAACTAGTTTGCAGTCCCACCAGCAGTGTAGGAGTGTTTCTGTCTCTCCACATCCATGCCAACATTTATTGTTTTGGGACTTGTTAATAAGGGCCATTCTCACTGGAGATAAGTGATATCTCACGTCTTTTGAACAGTGCCTAACTTTGTGAAACAATCTCTCATATAAATTAGCAATATGCTCTGTATATTTCATCTGTCTTAATTGTTGTTCCAGCCAGTCATTAGCAGACAGTTGAGAGTCCTATCTCCAGCTCTTCTGATACTCTTCATCCAGCATCAGACCCAAGTGAGTGCTACTCTGTGTCAGAAATAGCACCACTTCTGACAAAGAGAGGAGACTTTGTGCAAGAATAGAGCTATGATTTTCCACCCCTTTACATCTTCTATTTCCTTCCTCAGTGTTTTGTGGTTTTCCCTACAGAGATCTGTTACCCTCCTTAGTTAACTACGTCCCTAGGTATTTCATTTTCTTTGTTTCTATTGTGAAAGGTATTGAATCTTTGATTTGGTTCTCAGTTTGACTGTTGTTGGCATATAGAAATGATACTGATTTCTGTACATTGATTTTGAAACCTGAGACTTTGTTGAATTTATCAATTCCAGTAGTCTCATAGCAGAACCATACCATGTTCATGGGTCCACAGAATCAACATTGTTAAAATTTTTATACTACACAAAGAGATCTACAGATTCAATGCAATCCCTATTAAAATACCAACATTGTTTTTTGTGGATCTAGAAAACATAATTCTATGCTTCTTATGGAAACAGAAGACACCATATATCAAAAGCAATCTTAAGCAAAAAACATATTGGGAGGCATCCATTTACCAGACTTCAAGCCATACTACAAAGCTATAGTAACTAAAACAGCATGGGACTGTCACAAGAACAGAGACATAGACCAATGGAACAGAACTGAGAACCCAGATATAAAACCATCCTCATATAGCCATCTGATCTTGGACAAAGCTGCCAAAAACATACACTAGGGAAAAGAATCTGTGTTCAATAAATGGTGCTGGGAAAATTGGATAGCTACATGTGTAAGACTGAAATAGGATCCATGCCTATCATCTCTCACAAAAATCAACTCGTGATGGATAACAGACTTAAAATTACTACGGCATGAAACTGAGAATTCTAGAAGAAAACATTAGAAAAACTCTTACAGACATTGGCCTAGGCAAAGAATTTATGAGGAAGACCCCAAAGGCAATCACAGCAACAACAAAGTAAATGGGACCTGATCTAATTAAAAAACTTCTGCACAGCCAAGGAAACTATCATGAGAGCAAACAGACAGAATGGGAGAAAAGTATTTTCATGCTACACATCCAATAAAGTGCTGATAACAAAAATCTATATAGAACTCAGGAAAATCAGCAAGAAAAATCAAACAACCCTATCAAAAAGTGGACAAAGAACATGAACAGAAACTTTTCAAAAGAAGGTAGACTAATGGCCAACAAATATATGAAAAAATGCTCAACATAGCTAATCATCAGGGAAATGCAAATCAAAACCACAATGAGATATCACTTATCCCCAGTGATAATGGCATTTATCAAAAAGTCTCAAAACAATACATTGTGGGCATGGATGTGGACAGCAGGGAACACTCCTACATTGCTGGTGGGACTGCAAACTAGTACAATCTCTGTGGAAAGCAACGTGGAGATATCTCAAAGAGCTACTAGAATTACCATTTGATCCAGCAATCCCATTACTGGGCAACTACCCAAAGGAACAAAAGACATTCAATAAAAAAGACATCTGCACTAGAATGTTTATAGCAGCACAATTCACAATTGCAAAGATGTGGAAACAACCCAGTGCCTATTAACACATGAGTGGATTAATAAAAGGTGGTATATGTATACCACGGAGTTCTAGTCAGCCACAAAAAAACAATGGGTCTCTAGCACCTCTTGTGTTATCCTAGATGGAGCTAGAGTCCATTCTATTAAGTAAAATATCACAAGAATGGAAAAACAAGTACCACATGTACTCACCAAATTGTATTAACTGATTAATACCTAAGTACACATATGGTAATAACATTCTCATCTGGTGTCAGGCAGGTGGGGCGGGGGAGGAAGAGATGGGTATATTCACACCTAATGGGTGCAGTGAGCCCTGTCTGGGCAATGGACACGCTTGAAGCTCTGACTTGGGTGGGACAAAGGCAATATATATAACCTAAACATTTGTACCCCTATAATATCCTGAAATTAAAAAAAAAAGTAAAAAAAAAAAAAAAAAAAAAAAAAGAGTAGAGCTATGGGCTAGGAGCTGAGAGCTACAAAAATGTGAGATGGTTTCCTTAAAGGTTAAAGAAAAACAGAAGTCCTTAATTTGGAGAGTAACATGCTTTTTCTAACTCTTCCAAATGAAGAAAGAAATATTGTAAGAGAAATATTGCTTTGTGTCCACTCTATGGAATGCAAAGGGCAAACTTGCACAACAAAAAACAAACCGAGCTGAATCTCAGCTAAATAAAATGCAGGTATATCTTACTATTGTTGTTGTTGTTATTTCTAAGTCTGAAGGATCCCTTAAAGCCATAATCTCTAGATGTTGAGAACACACTGTTCCTTTTCTGCTTATATTTCAGACAGAATGACCAATGCCTGTGTTTATAAGTTGTTTTTTTCCTTGCTATTCTAGGGTAACAAATATCTACAGAAGTCTTTATAAATAATCTTTTCCCTGTAGAAAAAGACATATTTCTACCAACATGTCTTATCCTGCAGAACTTGGAACACTGTGATATCTGACCTTTCAGAGATATCTATTTTTAAAATGCCTAGTGGCATTCAAAGTTCACGTGCAAGCCTGAGAAGACCCATGCGGGGGTTTGAGGAGAGGCGTCCTTCTGTGCATGCACACAATCCGAATCATTATGTATTAATAACCCCATCCTCATGGACTTAAATTCTCTTTTTCTATCCTAGTCCTCTCTCCTTCCCTGAACTACTTCTATAGTTTCATATATACAAATAGACAAGGCATGAGGAAATTAAGAAAGCATTTGAAGCCAAAAATATTCTTCAAGAGCATAAACTACTAAAAAGCCAGTCTTTGACACACTCTTCAAAGTTGTGTATTGTTCTATTAACTCAGGGGAAGGAAGTGTTTTTTCTATCCCAATGCACCTGAGAGCTCTGACAGGCTCCCGTAAGTAATCGGGTCTCACCACAGCAGAGAGTCCCCAGTGGGCAGCTGCACAGCCCTGAGGAAGGACACATAAAGCTCTCCTAGAAGGAAAAGGAGTCTCCTAAAATCTAACTCGTTTTCAGCAGCCACCACCTCCTTTTCTTTGAGCACTTCATAACCATACAGTACCCGAGAGCCTTTATGCTTCCTACTGGTGGTACAGAATTCTTCTTCCTCTCAAGCAAAAAAGGGAGTAATGGTTTTTAAGTTCCAGATTACAAGTTCCTATCACATCTGCACTATTTCCTAGCCTTGTGACCTGTTCTGGTCTCTTAGCTGATTTAAATCTCTATTTTCTTATCTGTAATTGGAGATAATAAAAATTTCTCTGCCTACTTCATAAAGTCCTTGTGAAAATCAAATAATATGTAAAAACTATAAATATATACATGTAAATCAATAAAATTGCTGTTCTCCTAAAATTATTCAAATTCAAACTCAAAAAACAGAGAACATATAAATATCTCACCCCTTCCATGATTACATACAATTTAGAAGTATAAAAGCCTATAGAAAACAAGGAAACAAGTTTACTCACATCTGGAAATTAACCATGGTATTAACATTGTGGCCAGATCTGATATCCATGCTTACCTGTCTCAGAAAGCAATTTTGTAGCTTCCAGCACTTTCTCAGTATAAACCCCAGCTTCATAGTTCTCCATCTCAGCATTGATGATGTGTATGACTCGAGCTGCCCGGCCCCTGATGGCTCCCGCAGTCCGATCCAGAGTGTCCACATCCCCTTCTTGGAGGGCTATCACGCACTTGTTCACATCCTCCAAGATATGGTTTTCTATGGGAAGGACACATATGCATTTACATAACTTTACAGCACTCAGAACTTAACCATCCTAACACTGATTCCTCAGCTATCATGAGCCCTGGGCTTGCTCATTACAATATATGCCCAATAACATTTAAGTGGTACTTAAAGGATATATTAGCAGTTAATAATTATGATAGTGATTCTTAAACTTGAACATCAGTCAGAGGGCTTGTAGCATCACACAGATGGCTGGGTACTACTCCCAGTTTCTGATTTAGTAGGTCTGAATTGCGGCTCAAGAAACTGAGTTACTACCAAGTTCTTGGGTGACGCTAATGCTGCTGGTTTGGGACATTTTGAGGACCACCGACTTAAAGAACATCCCTCCCTCTGTTTCAAATTTTGAAACGTACTGCATGAGATGGTCTTTTAGGAGTTGTTGTGACAGACACTGCAAAGTCAATCTGACTCGGTAAAACCATTTCTAAACATGACCAGAGTCAAAGCTTTGGGTGTATGTTTGTTCAATCATGTTTTTATTAAGGAAACATTTAACGGAGAATATAGAATGAACAATTATCACCCAGTTAGTCTTCAAAAGTCATGGCATGGCATAAGAAAACTGATCAGATGAAGAGAATCAAAGAATTCCCCACAATTAAAATACAATCTGGTGTTATGGCTGCTTCCTCAGATCAGAGTCAAAGTCAGCATCACTTGCATGTCACTGCCCAAAGTAGAAACCAAGCAGGCAGAAGGGGAGGCTTCATTCTCCACTGACTGAGAAAACACAGGATCTGGTCCCTTACAATCTACAAAGCATACAATTTTGTATTTCCCACATCCAATGTGACATCTGCAATTATGTCCCTTGAACATTGTTTAGAAGCAGAATTCTAAGGAAATGTTCAAAAGGTTTAGTGCTCTATGGAAAGAACAACAGAACTTGAGTTGAAAATACACAAACTGTACGGCACTGAATGTTTATGTCCCCCCCAAATTTATATTTTGAAATTGTAACTCCTGAAGTGAAGGTATTAAGAGGTGGGGACTTTGGGAAGTGACTAGGTTATGGGCAGAACTCTAAGGAATGAGATTAATGCCCTTATAAAAGAGATCCCAGAGATCCCTCATTCCTTCCACCATGTGAAGTTAAAGTAAGAAGACAATGAGGAAGTAGACCCTCCATCAGTACCTTTATCTTGGACTTCCCAGCCTCTAGGACCAGTAGAAATAAATTTCCATTGATTATAAAGCAACCCAGATTATGATTTTGTTTAAGCAGCCCAATCACATCAAGACACAAACACATATAAACATATATCTTCTAATAAATATAATAGAACAAGTTTAAAAATAGCAGTGACCCACAAACCTTTTATAACTGCCAAATTCAATGAATAGTGTATAAAAGATTAAAATAAATTATTAGCCCCCTTAAGAAGTTTTTAGAGCTAGTTCTAATTTTAAAGTGTCAAAAGAAGGAAAGATAGGAGGGTACCCAGAAAATCCCAGTCTTCACTAGGGATCTCTCTTTAATTAAACTGAGCACTCAGAGGAAATATTTGTTCTTTTAGGACATTGGGTAGAAAAATCACTAAGTATAATTGACTTTTCAAAAGCAATATCCATTTTGACCATATACAATATGATTTCCAAACCATTATGAATTTCTGATTTGTATATTGTCTAGTTATTTCAACTATAAAGAAAAAACAATTAGAATAATGTAGAATGAAATGTTTAAGTTTTAATATTCAGATTTCTTAAACTCAAAAAGTAGTACTTTCTAAATGTTATTTTCTAGAATGAAATAGAATAAAATGTATGTAAAAATATAGATTTATGAAGTTTTCATTTGGTTAAGGAAGCTCTGAAAACCATCCATTCATGAGCTCTTGGATTATATCGCATGAACTCACCTAAAAGGGCACTTTAGAAAAAGATTTCCTCAAATGAAACTTGGTATGGGATCTCAGATATGAAAGTTTAATTCAAATAAGCCTCTCTTACTGCCCTGCTTGATTTCTCAAGATAATTAAAACGTGTCCTGGCTCCTGAACAAGAGCAACTGCAAGGGTCTTCGTGTCAAAAACATGGGTTCGGCTGCTATTTTTTTTGAATCACATAGTAGTATAAAGCATAGCTACTGTTTTTCTATGCTTAAAGATAGTATTTGAGTTGAATGAAAAAGAGAATTCTGTTGATTACATTAGATAGGGATAGTAATTTCTCTGAAGTTAATAAAATTTTTTAAGATGTTCTTAGAGGACCACCCATGACCTAATATAATGAAATAAGTTTTTTATTTTTTTTAAAAAAAGAAACAACCTATTTCCCAAAGTGAAATATACCATTTAATTAAGAGGCCAAAAAAAAAAAAAAAAAGATATGTTTTTATTGATATAACTATACCTATTTGAAGGAAACCAACATAGGCCCAAAATCCACAAAAGAACTGTACCTATCCATGTAGACATGAACAAGAACTTTATGTCAAATGACTACATATTTGGTATATATATGGATTTCTGAACCCCTGGTAATAACATCTCCCTTCCTGCCCCTCGCACGTTCAGGTCTGGGGCCCACAGTTAGGAAGCACACTGGTCTAGTCTATATCAAGAAGAGCAGTTAATTATTTGAAGTAGAATCCACATCTGTTTCATACTTGCATTCCTGACAGTCATACAGACAACAGGCAATCAAAGAAGAGACAGTGAATGAATGTCCATTGAAAAGGGATAACCAATGACATATTTCTACTTTATGGTATTTTGCAGAGAAAGAACTCATGAAGTAAGGAGATAGAGAAATGCCATTCCAACTAGAAAAGGATAGAGGCAAAGGTAGAGAAAAGGCACATGGATCCAGAGATCACTTCATTCCTGGGAAAAACTGGTACACTGATATCAAGTGTATCAAGTGTGGTCTTTAATCGTAAAACATTTGCAACACATTTTGTGATAAACAGCCTGAAGTTTTTGCAACATTAGTATTTGAGAAAAGATGTAATTTTAAGAATGATGACCAAACTGCTTGATAATTATAAACTTCAAGGTTAGAGTTTCTAGATTCAAACAAGGTCATTCTGTGAATATTTTGAAGAAACTAAGACCACAGAGTAAAAAAAAAAAAGAGGAAAAGGCAAACAAAACAAAATTCCTGGATATTGTGGGATCAAGTTAATAGCTTTTTTGATCTTAGATTTCTACTGTTTTGTGAGCCAAACCCAAAGAATTAAACTGTCACATGATTAATGCCAAGAGGCTCATTTGGAAATACTATTAAAAATTGTAGGTTTTGCACAGTAGGAAAAGTTTAAATGTTTTAACACAGCCATTTCACTTTTTTATGATCACAGGCCACATCTGAAAATTTGTTTTGCTCCTATAATGTTAATCGCTAGCATCATTGCTCCCCAAACTTGTCGCATTTCATATGGACAAATTAAGCATTCAGATACACAAGTTCAGGTAGCATAGAAAAAAACTATAGTCCTTTAAAAACAAAGATCTGTTTTTATTGTTTTTTAAATAGAGTTTCCTGCCAGAATACATATTCCTCTAAGAAGAAACTGATACATAAAATGCCATTAATGTCATTCCAAAATATCTCCTGGGCCAAACTTGCAATTTACTGACGCAAATGTTTGGCTCTATCTCAGAGAGAAGATGAGAAGTAGTTTCCCCAACTGTTGGGCTGTGTCCATAGCCTACCAGCAGGATAGAGTGGGCTGTGTCATTATTTGTCAAACTCTGTCCATGGAAAGGTGCCTGCTGCCTCTGTCAACTCCAAAGGCATGCTCCAGCAGGCCCTGCCAAGCTGGCTCCCTGACAGTGCCTGTTCATTCTCCTGTCATGGCATGCCACGGCACTTGTACCACTGGGGTTGGACCGCATGGCGTTATCAGTGCAAGCCAAAGCCTTTTCTCATTGCTGGTAATAGCAAGATGCACAAAGGGAGGGAGAAATGAAGCAAAGAGGCAGGTCTTGGGGTAAGAAAGTTAAGACAAGCTTTGCCTTGTTGAAAAAAATCTGAAATAAGACCTCCCCATCTTGCTTCTCCCCACCTTCATAAATTTGGGTATGTGCATTTAAAAAGAAAAAAAAGAGGGTAAGTTGTAAACTCTAAAATGATTCCTCTCTGGAAAAGGCAATATGTGGGTATTTCCTATTTATTTGTAGGTAGAAGGGTATGCAGAAGACTTCCAGGGGCTGTCAGGATCACACTGTGAGATCTGAGATTGAATGAGAAGGGCTCCTGCCTCTTTTTGGAAGGCACTATGTTATCCTGGCAAAAACTTAACTAGATTCTAGAAAGCCACTTAATATTAATGGCCACCTTTCTATTCCCCAGTACCAAAATCCCCCATGTGGCTAATCCAAACAATTGTAAGTACCGGTAAGAAATGCATTTTTTTTATTTTCTTTTTTTTAACTTTATTTATTAAAATTTTTAATATTTTATTCTTTTTTCTAAAGGGGTTATCCTATGCATTGTAAAGAAATGCATTTTTGAGTATCTTTTACAATGTTAGGACTCAGCTATCAGCAAAACAACAACAACAACAAAAACCCAGGAATGGTAGCAAGTTGAGGTTTTTCATCAGTCCACCCCTAGATACGAAGATATTTAAATGATAGTTGCCTTGACAAGTCATCAAAACAAAGCATCTTGGGAATAAAAAACAAGATAAGTTTCTGAAAGGGAGTAGAGTTCAAATGAGGATACCAGAGGTGGGAGAAGGGAGCTAAAATGAAAGTAGAAAGCACCAAAGGAAGTCTCCCTCCTATCTTATCTTATTAAGAGCTACATAGTTTCTGAAAAGAGGATGATCTGGGTTTTAATACCATCTCTGCCCAGTTATCTACCCTCCTAATGACTTAGTTCTCTCAAAGGAAGACTTAGGATACTAATACCCATTTTATGGAAGTTTGGTGAGAATTAAAGCAAACAGCAGAGAGTCAGGTGAATTGTCGACACTGCACACACATCAGCTCGTTTTTCCCTTCTGCCTTGTCTTGCTTTCCATCACTGAAAAGTTGGCTTTTCGATGATCCATCAAATCTACAGATCCAACTACGCTGTTCTCAGATAAACCTTAAACACAATCCCCTGGTGGGAATTCGCTGACTGTTTATTAAAAGAAAGACTGCAACTGGAAAAAATTTTCCAAACATGATGACTTACCCCCTAGGAATCACTTCCACACTGTTGCACTCTGAGGTCCTGTCTGCCTGTTTCCCACCAGCAGCGACAAGATCTCTCCCTCTCTGGCTTCAGGCTGCCAAGAACCAGTAGGTCTTCAGGGCTAATGCTGCCTGAGTCTGCAGGTGTGAGTTCTATACACCTGTGAGTAAAATCAACACCTGGCCAATTTGAATTTAAGGGTCACTTGAATTTAATGCCTCACAAAGGAGGCTGATGTTTCCAGTAAACTCCTCCTCACAAAGACCCTTCCCAGGTGAACTATGCCAAATGTGTTTGGTCAAATATGTTTGGAAAAAGGCCCATGAGCTGGCTGGCAGCCCAATATTGAAACAGACTTGATGAATCCTGTTAAAGGTCAAATTGACTCCACAGTTAATCCAATCTACTAGCATCCTCCAGTCTGGCTTCATTTACAAAAAAAAGTTACAATTTCAAGTGATGACTAGTTATATTTTCTTTCACTCATTTCCTTAATACAACTTTATAGACAAGTGCTCAAAACCTCAATAGCTCCCAAGTGCCTTCTAATGGGTTAAATTTTCAGCTTATATTTCTACCTCTTATCACAAAACTTCATTTATTGGAAAACTGACCCCCTTAATAAAACCAAATTGGAATAACTGATTGCCTATTTTTAAGACATAAACTATGTCTTAAAAAAACATGTGTGTTGTTGACCTTGGCCAATTAACCAATCCCGTATTCCATGGTCCTTTTTCACATAGGGGATTCAAATGTCTCAAAAGGCCATCCTGCTTAAAAACATCCAAAAACCAAAAAGGAATCTAAGCCACCTTAAAAAGTCTGTTCCCCTCCAATGCTTTGACTTGGTGTCTTGAAACAATGTACATACCAAAAATAATTTAAGAGGGTGTTATAATCACATTTGTAGAGTTGATTAAAAGCTCAAAGGAACAAGGAAAGCACTAGAAACACAGACCCATGACATTTGTGAGATATTCCTTATCTAATCCCTTTCGTCCCATTACCCTCCTGCAGCTGCCCTATAAGGAGCTGCTGTTGTGATTACCTGAGACAGAGAGGAAGTCATCCACTGAGGTGATGTCGTCCACAGCCTCTGTTAGCACTCGGACCTGCTTCTCCCACTGGTCCTTGAAGACGTCCATGTTATCCTGAGCAACTTTGCTCTGTGGCCGGGCAGCCAGTGTGAGAGCAGCATTGATGACCTATTTGTTAGAGACAATCCGGGGACATGATGACCACACTCTTCAAAAGAGGAACAAGCAGGTCAAAGACCATGTCGAAACCCCAGACCCTGTAGGCTCTACACATGAATGGTTTCCTCAGGAAAATGAAAAACACGGAAGATAAAGTAGCTCATCAATTACCATTGGTTTTCATTTGCTTTGCTTCTTTTTAAGATGTAACCATTAGCCTTAGGTGTTACAAAGTATTTACTGGACAAATTCTACGTACTTAGCACAGATGTGGAAAAAATATAGCTCTTGCTTTCCACATGTGGAAAGCTCATAATTTAGTTCCTGAGACAAGGTAAATAGATAGGGAGCATTGAAATCACAACCTACAACAAAGAACAAAGTCAATATGGGTGGGAGAGACAATAACTACCACAGTAATTCTGAAGAGACTGGAGTAGTTGGAGATTTTTGAGAGAAGTAGAACTAGAAACAGCCTGTAATTGAGGTTTAGCATTTTCCAGGGAGAGGAAAGGGGGTAAGGAAAGGAGAGACATGAGGGCTGCAGCATAGAGGGACCCGAGCATCAGGTCACCAGTGGACACTTCAAACAGAGTGAATAAGTCTTACCTGAGGACACAGGCTGTCAATCTGCGTGGCTGCCATTCGGACTAATTTCACCCCTTCCTCATTGTTGGAGATGGAACAGGCCAAATTCGCAACCTGTATTGAAGAGGATTTGAATGAAGTCATGTTGAGGAAAAGGGAAAATACAGTGTGGCGTGGCTTTCCGCCTTCTCTGGAAAGTGTCCCTTCCGGAAGGATGCTTTCATGAATACGATAGGGGCAACCTTCAGTGTTGAAACAAATATTACTTCTTATGCTGATTTAGGCATTTCTGTCAGAAGAGCGGGGTTCTCATAAAGAACTGTTTCAAGGTTATCAAGCATAGACAATGATACATTTTAACTGGGTTTTTTTTTTTTTTTTTGAGCTGTTTTCCCCTCAGACTGCCCTGATCTGCCTACACTTTCAAGTCCCCTAAGACTCAAGTAAAAAACCCTATGATCTTGGCCACATCAGAACTCAACTCTGACCAGTGAGAGAAATGCTACAGGCAGTGCTTTGGACTTAAAAGAAACTCACAATAAGCTGGAAATTACAGTGCTCTGCCCAAGGAATCCCAGATCTGCCTGAAGATTCTAGTCCACCAGTAACCAACTCAAATGCTTTTAGAGGCTGGGCAGATATGAGAAATGTGTATAAAGGCTGGTATACATTCAATAGGCAATGGTGGGGTATATAGTAAAACATGTAGGTCTAGTATAAAGACATTTAAATTTGATTTTTTAAAACTTTATACCAGCCAAAACAGCTGAACCAAATTCAAGTTCCCAGGTCAAGTGGTTCAACCTGCGGCATTCCTTGTCTTCAAGGAGTGAGTTGGTAATACAAGGGTAGACTGATTGGCCAAGGTCAACAGCACACAAAGCCACCATCAAAACATGGATCAGGGCCAGGCATGGTGGCTCTGTAATCCTAGTACTCTGGGAGGCCGAGGCAGGTGGATTGTTTGAGTTCAGGAGTTCAAGACCAGCCTAAGCAAGAGCGAGAAATTAGCCGGACAACTATAAATATATAGAAAAAAAAAATTAGCCAGGCATGGTGGCATATGTCTGTAGTCCCAGCTACTCTGGAGGCTGAGGCAGGAGAATCGCTTGAGCCCAGGAGTTTGAGGTTGCTGTGAGCTAGGCTGACGCCAGGACACTCAGCACTCTAGCCCGGGCAACAGAGTGAGACTCTGTCTGAAATAAAGAAAACATGGATCAGTCCCATCAGGCTGGTACCCAGAAGACAGGAGAATGGGGATTAGTACAATCAAAGAGAAAAAAAGGACAGCAAGGACTGGGACAAACAGAGCAAGTGCTTGTCAGAGAGAGGAGACCCAGAGCCTTTCAACCAACCGCCTGCCCTTTTGATCCTATTCACCTTTAGTCTCCCAAACCAGGCTGCTTTCCTATGGTGCCTTAATGCCCAAAGATATTAAAATGTGCTACCCATGTTCGTAGTTCCTAGAGTGGAATAAACCTTAGTTAGGCGAGATGAAGTCATAGGGAGAGTACAGAACTGGAGATCCGAGGCCCAACCAAAAACCAGCTATGTAAGTCATTTCACGGTTAAAGTACTGTTCCTTATCAGCAAAATGAGGGGGGTTGATGGTGATAGTAACAGTACTTTTAAGATAACTTCAATAAGTCATTAGTGTGAAGAATCCTGTTTGGAAACTTTAAGATGAAGGATGCATGATGCCTATTACGGTGAGAATAGGCATAGGAGACATGGCAGCTGAATTGAGTTCCAAACATCATGTAGTTTCTTATATTTTGTAGTTTAACTTTGATTCTTCAGATACTTTGAAAACTAAGTAAAATAGTGAAAATTAAGTGTGAAAAAGACATTTGCCTTCTTGGGTCCATTCATAGGAAAGGCTACTAAATGCCCAGGGGCATAAAGCTTCTTAGAAGCAGAGCAGGAACCAGTAATGCAGGTCTCTTAAATTCGTTTTGTTATATCACATTTTCTTCCCTCCACATTGATTAATCTTTGTTATATTTGTACTATATATTCTAGCACAATTTATATTCCAAGTGCCTGATTCAATGCATGACACAGAATTGGTGCTTCATAGGTGTTTATTAAATGAATTAAACAATAGCTTTTAAATTTAAAATTCAGTGTATACAGTAATTTGGAATACACCATGAATGAAAGATACTCTCAAAGAGTTCTACCTTTAATTTGGCTAGACAAATTTTTACCATTGAACAGATATTCAACAACTCTATGGTGTTAAACTATGATTCCTATGTTCTAGTTTATGGTATGAATTCAGAATGCAGTGTCCCCTATACAGAGTGGCATGTGACAAAAAAAAAAAAAAAAATCAGGCTAGTATGAGAATTTTCCAGAAAGAAAGATAAAAAAAAAAAAAAAATAGAAATTTAAATAAGTATATCTTCAATCAAGTTTTTTTTAACATCTGCTTTTGAATGACCTTTCATTCTAGGCAGTAGTGACAATTTTAGATGATGACTTTGCGCTTTACTATCCTTGCTTGGTGTGAAAGACTTGAGATCACACTTTTGCAAACAGTGAACAATTGCTAAAGAATTTAGCACAACAACAGTATGAAAACTTAAATACTTCAGGAACCAAGTCTATGAGTAATATTTTCTTGCATGTCTATAAGAAAATACCAGCATGCTCAATGAAATAATAGCTCTAGACCAAGTCCTCATTAGCTGTTAACATGTAAAATAAAAAAGCACAGGAATATTATGTGTCTCCTGATTGAAAAACATAACACTACTTATGAAATATTCTTGCCAAAAACAAAATCTTGGAAAGAATCAGCCCTCATAAACTTGCAATTTACAGAAATTCAAGAGACAAAGAAACATGTAAATTAAAATGACATAAATGTAATCATAAAAATCCTGATGGTGAGAAACTGGTGGAAAAAAGTAGTAGACCTTATTTTTGTCCTGAATGGAAACTATAACAAACATTATACATACATAAGTATGTAAATAAATTCAAAAATAAAAGTACATTTAAACCATCAAGGAAATTTAAATATTGGCTAAACACTGATAATGATATTAAGGAGTTAATATTTTGAAGTATACTAATGGTACTTTTATTATTTTTTTTTAGAGTCCGTAGCTTTTTTTTTATTTCAGCATATTATGGAGGTACAAATGTTTATGTCAAGATGTTTTTAGGTAAAATGATATGTTTGGGATTGGCTTCATGATTATCTGGGGTTGGGGAAATGAGTAGAGCTATAGAACAAAACAACATTAGTTTATAATTGTTGAAGGTGGGTGATAGCATATGATGGTTCATTATACACATTCTCTACTTTGAGATATACTTGAAATTTTCCATAATAAAAAAACATCTTTGAAAAAGCAGCAACCACAACCTATTGTATCACCAGCTCTGGAAAAATACTTTCTTGCATTGTACGAATCGCAAGGGAACATAGCATGTGTCAGAGAAACCTGAGTGTGGTTTGGAGTTGAGGTTTGCAGACGATGGAAGAACACCTGCCTGAGCGAGGAAGAGGAGTACTACTGTATTTCCCCAAAAATAAGACCTACTCATAAAATAAGCCCTAGCAGGATTTCTAAGCATTTGCACAATATAAGCCCTACCCAGAAAATAAGACCTAGTGATGGGCGTGGCTACGCAGCATACCTGCACAACCCATGCATTTCATCACGGAGCAGTAAAGAAGACGAGCAGCCCTTCTCATCTGCCCCATGAGAGCTCTATTGCTCGACATGAGAGATTGGGGCCAATGGTTCTAAAGGAAATAGAGTCGCAAGAAATTCAGGATGGAATTGAGGATTTGGAAAGTTATGATGATGTTCCAGAAGAAGACGACTTAACTATATTTGAATAAATGTAGATTGTTGTACTGTACTTAAAATAACACATCTGCTGAAAATAAGCCCTAGGGTGTCTTCGAGGAAAAACAAATATAAGACCGTGTCTTATTTTCGGGGAAACACAGTATAACTGGACTCTGTCAGTTGCAGATGTAGCTCTCCGGAGAGACAGCAGAAAACAGCAGACAGAGCCACCAACCCAGGGGGACTTAGAGTTCAGAAGAGCTGGACTCTTGTACACGGGAATGCCAACCAATAACTTCCACGTGGTGAAAGTAAACTTCTCTCTGTGTATCTTTTGAAAAGTTTTCTCATCCCTTGTTTAGATAAACTCTATTATGGCTTAGGTCTCATGTGGTAACCTCATCACCTAACAGAATTTTAGCAGGGGGACAGTGCTAGCCATTCTTGGTAACAATAAAGAGCTGGCAACTCTCCATGGTTCTGCTATTATTTATTCTCTTTCATTTTACTGATCCATAAATCCTAAAGTCTGGCAGTCTCTACTGTGCAATGTGTTCCTGCTGTTTAATTCCACTTTAAAATCAGAATTTCATTTACCTTGTATTATTTTCTGAAACATTCTGAAACTATTTCCAATACGGCACTAAGGATTTCAGTATCTCCAGAGGCAAGCTCACGTATTTTAAATTGGTCATGGACTTGATCCAAATCCCTACCTTCCTTTTGGCTTGCTTTTGTCTGCCTCTCACTGGACCTATTGGCACAGTGGTGACTCTGAACATGGTTTTATATATTTTGATCTCTAGAATTCTGTCAGCAAATGATCCTAAGCTTCCGTCTCTGAGGCAGCTCCCCCCCGACAATGTAGCTTGAAATGCCAGCTAACACCTCAACATCAGCCCAAGATGACTGCACAGAGTAGGTATCTGATAATTGATTTTAACTACATGTTCTTTAACTATAGCTCTGACGTTGTAATATCAGAAACTCTTTAAAAAAAAAAAGAAAAAACAGGACATTTTATTTTACTAAAGCCCATTATTTTCTCCTCTATGGTTAATTTCACATGATAAATGCTGGTGGGGGGAGCCGTGGAGAAGGAAGGCAAGGTGAACTAGAATTATTAGAATTTAAAAACACTAATATGAGCAAAAAAGGAGACAATAGACCATTAACAGATTGCAGCCCACTAAGACATTGAGCAACATAATTAGATTTGACAGAATTTTGAAACATGCTTGAATCTACCGAGCAGGTAACATGTATGCAACATACATGCCCAGCTGGTTCTGGCCTCTGCTTTCATCACTCTTGAATTATTTACAACTTAACTGAGGCAACAAGATTTAATCGCCTTCCTAGAAGCTTAGAAAGCAATAATGCGTATCATCAAGTATTAAATTTTAGGCAACTTAGATTGATTTGGGATTTCTGAAAGTGGAATAAGCCATGACTATAGGTGCAGAGCTCACTATGGAGCTAATTGTATTAATTCCCCATCAATATATTCTGAAAACAAGGTCTCCTCCATGACTTCTGAGAGCGCAATGGATATGAACAGGTAAAAGCTGAGAAGACTGGACCATTCTTCTATCTCTGACTTAGTACCTTAAGAAAACCAGTTATCCTGGGGGAAAAGAACCCAGCAGCTGTCACTATATTGTGTGCCGCTGACTATGAGGACTTGAGGAGTTCAAAACGAGAAGTAACCATGACTCCTGGGTGGGGGTCAGTAAACATACCATGGAGAGGTAAGGTAGCCATCTCACAAGATTGCTCTTCCGATTGCCTGTTTGGCACAACTTTCTGGATGCTCCATGTTTATATTTTTTCCTCTTCTAGGGGCACACTATAAGTGAATACTTACACTAACAGTATCATTAATAGGATGACAAGGAAATAAACTAGCAAGGAGAACTGATGCTGATTCTTCTAAGAAAGTAACTTGCCACTCAGACTGAATTTGTATTACAATTGGCATCTGTTCTCTAGCTAACCCTTTAATAATCACCTTGGTGGACCAAAACCAGAGTGACAATGTTCCTGGAACACTGATGGGACAAATAAAGGTGACAAAATTAAAAACATGTGAAACCATCCTAAAAATAGATCATGACCATTTAAAAATGCAAGATTTAAGAAAAAACAAAAACAAAAAAAGAAAAATAAATAAATAAAATAAAAATGCAAGATTTTTTAATCACACATGTCCCTGCACAGCTTACAGCTACAGATGAACCACACGCAGTGGCTGCACAGTTCAGTTTTACATGGACACTACCATGGAAAAAATGGCTCTGTCTCAAAAATGCCAGTCTTGTTTGAGCACTTGCAAGAATCGTCAAAATGCTTGGAAGGCTGAGTGTCAGTTAGACATTAAACACTTCTGCTAATAAAGCATTTAGGCATTTAACTCCAAAATGATATGAGGTGTAGCAGAAAATGAGAATATTTTCTCCTTTTTTGGCCCTGGAAATCAAATTATTGTTAATATTTGTGATCCTGTTCAATGCCAGACACCAGCACATATTCAGTGCATTCATTCCCTAAACATTGTATCATTTCATTAATTTTTACAGCTTTAGGTATCACATTGGTGTTTTAAGAAGAGCTTGCTATTGAAATAAAGCAGAATAGTAATTCGAAGGGCCATAAAGCTCTTGCTAACTTCTGTTAATATTTCATCATTATTGTAAATTTGAAGATAAAATGAACTTATTTACTATTACAAGGGAATTATGTGAATTTATAGTCAGTCATGCAGCCATATAAACCACAGAGAGAAGGGACGGTGAAACAAATTTCATGCAAACTATTACTCTCTACAACCATCAGTGCCCTGAAGAGGGCTGTGGTCTCAATCTGAAGGTCTATTTGCTCAACTGTGCTGATATAATTAGTACACAAAAAGGCATTGCATATGCCTACCTTGTATAGAACCATAAGATTCCTCCAGAGCACACCTCCTAGATCACAGATGGAATGTTATAATTCAGTAGAGATGAAATGATACACCTCCCTAAAACCTGTGAGAGGCAATGCAGAAGGCACTGATATTAAGACAAAGAGATCAGGTCTTAAGACAACAACGGGCTTCCACAGAGGTGGGCATAAGAGTAGAAGTCCAGCCACCTTCGAAACCGGACTTGAAGGTGAGCCCAGTCTGGCTGCCCAGGAGAAGTGGCAGGGGCGTCTCTCTTTTGTGCTGAGGTATTATGGAATCCTTTTAAAATGCAGCTGTCTCACACTGGGATAAGTTGATCAGCCTGATTAACAGTAACTACAGTGCTGAAGGATGGAGGAGACTTAAATAGCAGGGATAATTTGATCAAGGAAGTATGGTTCAGTAGAGGTCGGCAGCTGGTGGTGGCAGAAGGACACTGGGGGACAGGAGGGAGAGAGAAATTTTTTCTTGCTACTGTTTTAAATGACCTAACACATTTCACACTCTTGATCATTCTACATATATATATATATATATTTTTAATCATTAATTGGCAAGAGCCTGGGCTTTGGAGTCAAGCAGTTCAGGGTTTATGTTCTGACTCTTATTCTTGTAGCTAGGCAAGACGCTTTGCATCTCTGAGCTCCAATTTCCTCCATTATGAAGTACAAAAATAAAACAACAGCATCTGCCCCATAATGTTATGAGATGAGAAATGGACAGAATAGATAACCCAGCACCCAGTAAGGATTGAACAATTTTTCATGCCTTTTGTGATATCTATTGAAAAACTTTTTTGAGGAGGAGGAAGGAAAGAGTTTACTTTGCCAGCAAAGGAGGGAAAATGGTAGACTTTCTTATCTAAAATCCAAATCGTTCCTGCACATTCACAGAAATAGAGCTGTTAAAGGATGGGTTCTCAGCTTCAGAGGAATTACTGTTCAACTACAGTCGATGATGCTGACCATCTCATCTCAGCTGAAGACAATCTTGTGATCTCTGGCCAGGACTTCCCTTCCCCTTCTCTGGGCCATCTCCTGTTGCACAAATAAACAAAAGACTCACCCTGCCCCTCCCAACCACTGGCCTGAGGCAGGGATGCAGGTTTTAGTTCTCAAAAAGGAGTGGAGGATGTTTTAGAGAGACAGAAAATATTTTTGCCATTTTTTCCAGGCCATTCCCTCTGTTATAATAGGATAAAAGTGTCTGCCTTTTGTCCCCCAAGTGGATAGTTCTGGGATTCATTTTGTAAAGCCCGTCAGAAGGCCCCAGCAGTGCCCAGTGGCAGTGGCCTGCTCCATGATGCATCTTGTGTTGGCTTTGCTTTTTCCCTGTTCTACTTTCTGGGTCCAGCCTTTCTGCTTCATAGGGTCACTTCCCAAATAAGCCACCTGAGTGCAAGCCCTTGTCTCCAGTTAGATACACACTCACACATAATCATACCAAACAATGTGCTTAAATGACAATATCTAGTTTTGAACTGGACAGATCTTCTAAACAGAAAATGAAAAAAATATTTTAATGACATATAATCACTGATTTATTTAATTATTCAGTACATATTGAGTGGCCTATATACACTAGACATTGAAGATACAAGTTACATAACACTCATGCCGTAGAGGAGCTTATGTTTTGGTGGGAATATAGAATTTAACCACGTAATGTATGTAAAAGTTCACGTTGGAAGGGGGCAGAGCAAAATGACAGAACAGAAACCTCTAGCAATCATCCCTTCCTACGGACACCTAGTTCAACTATGCACCAAAGAAAGTACCTTCAGAAGAACCAAAAGCCAGGTGAGCGATCATGCTACCTGGTTTTAACAATGTATCAAGGAAAAAAGACACTGGAAAGGGCAGAAAAGACAGTCTTGCATTGCCTATGGCAACTCTGCACCATCCTCAGCAGTGCAGCACCAGTATGCTGAGTGAAAAGGGAATCTGAGTGCCTAGTGGGGGAGACTGAAGTGGTTGTGGGGCTTTGAATTGAAACTCAGGACCGCTTTAGCTCAGGGGAACACAGCACAGGGCAGAATGCTGCCCATGCCTAGGGAGGGAGCATTTTGACTAGCCCATCCATAGGGAAATCCTCTGCCCCAAAACCCAAGTTCCTGCTGGCCCTACCACAGCTGACAAAAAGCAGCCTGGGTCTTAGACTAAATTTGTAAGTCAGTCAGGACACAAAGGCTGCAGTCCTTGGGCAGTTCTTACAGCTGTGCTGGCTCAGAGCCAGGGGACTCGACTCAGGGTGCACATGACCCAGTGAGACACCAGCAGCTGCAGCCAAGCCAGTTCTGTGTCACCCTTCCCCCAACTATAGGCAGCACAGCTCAGGGAGAGTCTTCTTCCACTTGGGTGAAAAAAAGGGAAGAGCTCAGAAGACAACTTTGTTTTGCAACTTGGGTACCAGCTCAGATACAGTAAAAGTACCAGTCTCCTGAAGCCCCTGAATCCAGGCCTTAATTCCTAGAAAGCATTTCTGAACCCACCCTGGGCCAGAAGGAAACATGTCCTGGCAAGATGCACTGCCTGCTAAATAAAGAGCCTTTGGGCTTTGAATACACATCAGCGGTAGCCAGGCAACAGGCACCACTGGCTTTGAGTGAGACTGGGCTGGCTTCAGGTTATGCATGACCTGGTGGTGGTGGCTATGAGGGTGTGCCAACATCACTCCTCCCCCAACTTAAGCACCCCAGCACACAGAGTGTGGGAAGAGAGTGAAGGACTTTGCCTGCTAATCCAGGGAATTATCTCCTATTTTGCCCAAGTTAACCAAGGCAGTACCACCAGGAGTCTGCAAGAGTCACAGCATTATTGGGCTTGGGTCATCCCCAGTGCTTATATGGCTGCAGTGACCAAAGACTTAGACCACAAAACCCAATTCTTTTTGAATATCTGGAAAGCCTTCTCAAGATAGGTTCAAACAAGTCCAGACTGTGAAGATTAAAATAAATACCTAATTCTTCAATGCCTAGACATCAATGAGCATCTACAAACAAAGAACTTCCAGGAAGACATGACCTCACCAAACAAGCTAAATAAGGTCCTGGTGTCCAATCCTACAGTGATGGAGACAGGTGACCTTTGAAATAAAAAATAGCTATCTTAAAGAAGCTCAATGAACATAAATATGAAGAAGAAATTTAGAAGCCTATCAAAGATTGAAATAATAAAAAATAATCAAGCAGAAATTCTAGAACTTAGGATTTCAACTGGCAATCAGAGTCTTTCAACAGCAGAACTGACCAAGCACAAAAAAGATATAGTAAGCTTAAGGACGGGCTACTTGAAAATACACAATCAGAAGAGAAAAAAAAAAAAATAAAGAATGAAGTATGCCTACAAGACCTAGAAAATAGCCTCAAAAGAGGAAAGCTAAGAATTGTTGGTCTTAAAGAAGAGGTAGAGAGAGAGAGATTGTAGTAAAATTGTAGAAAATGTAGAGAAAGACATCAATATTCATGTACCAGAAGGTCACAGAACACCAAGTAGATTTAACCCAAACAAGACTTCCTCAAGGCATTTAATAATTAAGCTCCCAAAGGTTATAGATTAAAAAAAAAAAAAAAAACGGTCCTAAGGGAAGAAAGAAAAAAATAGCATAAAGGAGCTCTGATACGTTTGTCAGCAGACTGCTCAGTGGAAACCTTACAGGCCAGTAGAGTGGCAACTGCTGAAAGAAAAAAATATTAACCCTAGAATATATCCTGAAAAAAATATCCTTCAAACATGGAGAAATAAAGACTTTTCTAGATAAACAAAATCTGAGGAATTTCATCAACATCAACTCTAGACCTTTCCCTACAAGAAATGGTAAAAGGAGTTCTTCAATCTGAAAGAAAATGACATTAATAATCGACAATAAGAAATCATCTGAAGGTGAATAACTCACTATTAACAGTAAGGACACAAACACAAAATACTCCAGTGCTGTAATTGTGTTATATAAACCATTTGTAGCTTGAGTTGGAAGACTAAATGATAAACCTATCAAAATAACAACTTTTTGAGAGATAGATGGTATAAAAAGACATGGATAGAAGCAACAGAAAGTTAAAATGTGGGAGAGGATGGAATTAAAGGGTAGAATTTGTTTGATTTTTCTTTGCATGCTTATATATTTGTAAGCAGGGTTGTAATATGTTTAAAATAATTGGTTAGAAGATTTTTTTGCAAGACTCATGGTAACTTCGAATCAAAAAACCTACAACAGGCAAGGCATGGTACCTCACGCCTGTAATCCTAGCACCCTGGGAGGCCGGGGCAGGCAGATCGCTCAAGGTCAGGAGTTCGAGACCAGCCTGAGCAAGAGTGAGACCCCGTCTTTACTAATAATAGAAAGAAATTATCTGGACAACTAAAAAAAAAAAAAAATATATATATATATATATAAAAAATTAGCCAGGCTTGGTGGCGAATGCCTATAGTCCCAGCTACTCAGGAGGCTGAAGCAGAAGAATTGCTTGAGCCCAGGAGTTTGAGGTTGCTGTGAGCCAGGCTAATGCCACGGCACTCTAGCCCAGGCAACAGAGCGAGACTCCGTCTCCAAAAGAAAAAAAAAAAAAAACCCTACAACAGATACACAAGAAATAGAAAGAAATAATTAAAACACATTACCAGAGGAAATAACTTGGCATTTCTGAAAGTGGAATAAGCAACTGTAGGAAGGAAGGAAAGAAGGGCGGGAGGAAGAGAGGGAGGGAGGGAGGAAGGGAGGGAGGACCACAAAACAACCAGAAATCAAATAATATGGCAGTAGTAAGTCCTTACCTATCAATAACATTGAATGTGAATGGACTAAACTCTCCAATCAAGAGACAGAGTGGTCCAATGGATAAAAAAAAAAAAAAAAAAAAATCAAGAGCCAAATATATGTAGTCTGTAAGAAACCTTCTTCACCTATAAAATCATGCATAGACTGAAAATTAAGGGATGGAAAAAGATATTCCATGCAAATGAAAACCAAAAAAAAAAAAAAAAAAAATAGAAGTAGCTATACTTCTATTAGATAAGAGATCTCAAGACAAAAATTATAAAAAGAGACAAAGAAAGTCATTATATAACGACAAAGTGGTCCATTCAGCAAGAGAATATAACAATTCTAAATATACATGCACCCAACAATGGAGCACCCAGATACATAAAACAAGTATTATAAGAGCTAAAGAGATAGACCCCAATACAACAATCATTAGAGATGTCAACACTCCACTTTCAGCATTAGAAACTTCATCCTGATTAAAAGAAATGACAATGTTCAATTTCACCTGTACTATAGATCAAATGCACTTGATATTTACAGAATGTTTCATCAAATAGCTGCAGAATACATGTTGTTCTCCTCAGCTCAGGGATCACTCTCTAGACCATATGTTAGGCCAGAAAACAAGTCTTAAAAACTTTTAAAAATATTGAACTCATACCAAGTATTTTCTCTGACCACAATGGAAGAAAACTACAAATCAATAACAGGAAGAACACTGGAAAATATACAAACACATGAAAATAAAACAATATGCTCCTGAATAACGAGTGGGTTAAGGATTAGATTAAGGAGGAAATTTAAAAATTTCTCAAAACAAATGAAAACCAAAACACAACATATCAAAACCTATGAGATACAGTAAAAAGCAAATAAGAGGAAAGTTTATAGCAATAACTGCCTACATGAAAGGAGTAGAAAAGCTTCAAATAAACAACCTAATAATGCATGTCAAAGAACTGGAAAACAAACCCAAAATAAGTAGAAGATAGAATAAAAATCAGAGTAGAAATAAATGAAATTGAAACCAGAAAAATACAAAAAGAAACAAAAAGTTGGTTTCATGAAAAGATAGACACAGCTTTAGCTGGACTTAGAAAAAAAAGAGAAGACCCAAATAAATAAAATCAGAGAGAAATAAAGGAGACATTACAACTGATACTGCAGAAATCTAAAGGATCATTAGAGATTACCACAAACAACTATATACCAATAAATTGGAAAATCCTGAAGAAATACAACCTACCAAGATTGAACCAGGAGGCAATCCAAAACCTGATCAAAAAGTAATGAGATAGAAGCAGTAATAAAAAGTTTCCCATCAAAGAAAAGCCCACGACCCAATGACTTCACTGCTAAATTCTACCAAGCATTCAAAGGATTCTAATAGTACCAATCCTGCTTAAACTATTTCAAAAACAGAAACAAAAAAACAGCAAGAGGTGATACTCCCAAACTGACTTTCAAATTATACTACAGAGCTGTAGTATTTCAAAACAGCATGGTACTGGGATAAAACAAAGACTGATGGAACAGAATAGAGAACCCAGAAACAAATGCGCTCATCTGTAGTGAATTTATCTTCAACAAAGGTGCCAAGAACATACAGTGGGGAAAGGATGGTCTCTTCAGTAATGTTGCTGAGGAAACTGAAAATCTTTATGCAGAAGAGTGAAAGTAGACTTTTATCTCTCACTCTATACAAAAAGCAAATCAAAATGGATTAAAGAGTTAAATCTAAGACTGAAACTATGAAACTACTAAAAGAAAATACTGGGATTTCGAAATGCTTCAGGATATTGGTCTGGGCAAGGACTTCTTGAGTAATACACCAAAGCACAGGCAACCAAAGCAAAACTGGACAAATGGGATCACATCAAGCTAAAAATCTATTTACTGTACAGCAAAACAAACAATAAAGTGTGGAGATAACCAACAGAATGGGAAAAAAATATTTGTAAACTACTCGTCTGACAAGAGATTAATGACTAGAATAGATAAGGAGCTCTAACAACAATAGGAAAAAAAATCAAATCATTCAACTAAAGAAGAAGGGCAAAGAATCTGAAGAGATAGTTCTCAAAAGAAGACATACAAATAGCCAATAGGTATATTAAAAAAATGCTCAACATCATTTGTCATCAGAGAAATACAAATCAACACTAGAATGAGGTATCATCTCACCCCAGTCAAAATACTTTTTGTCATAGAAGCAATAAGCAATGCTGGTGAGGATATGGAGAAAGGGGAACCCTCATACATTGTTAGTGGGAATAGAAGTGAAGGCAGCTTTACTTTAAACATGACCATTTGCATAGTTTATTCCTCAGTTATGCAGTTTGTATAAAGTTGCAATCTCAGTATGTATGTTTTTATCACTGCTTATTTCATCTCTTATATCCCAAATATTTTCTAGATTTTGTATGTATTTTTAACCAATATTTTTTAAGGATTGAATAAGATTCCCTAATGCTGACTTATTAGTTGGTAGATCAGTTCTCTGTCGTCATATACTTTAGGGAAGTCTCCAATGTTTGGTGGTACCAAAAACAAAGTAATGGACATGTTTAGGCATCTAGTTTTTGCTCCTGTCAGAAATAGAATTTCTGGAACAGGGAAATTGTTATGGCACCTGTTTACATGTGAGCATCCTGTAGGCCAAAATGTCCCCAGAATGAGTTGCCAGTTCTCCAGTGTTACCAGCAATACATCCCGTGTTCCTCAACACTGTTTCTCCTTGACTTCTCCACTCACTGCCACATCATCTGAATGTCCTTCCAACTATTCATTCAGTAAACCAGAACTATAAGTCAGGATTGTTTAAATAGCCACTTCGACATTTCCCCAGCCAGACAGAATCCTTGCAAGACCGAAGCCTCCCTTAACCCTCACACATAGCTGGGACCCCAGGTGCTCAATTCCAATTTTTCAAATTTACTGACTCCTACAAGTTCCCTTCATGCTGTATCAAGTATGATACCACCTAACTTGTCATAATCTAGTCATAGTTAGGAGGGCCCCAAGTTCTATGATCTGGAATTGGGAGCAAGTACACATTCCCTGTACCATCACTTTTGTAGTTTATCATCAAATCAGCGTTTGTCAGCTAATACCAAATGAACCTTACATGGCATCCTGCCATGCAGTGCTATGAAGCAACTCCTTCGTGGGCCCATCAGGCCGTGTACCTTACGTGTAGTTGTACACCTATGAGAACACCAATATGCATTCCTAGGGCTCCTCTGAGATGTAGAACATCTCTTTTTCCTGTCTTCTTAGGGACACACACTAGCAAATGATGTTTGCATGCTTCTGCCCAAATTAAAGTGATCAGTCTGCCACAGTGACTTTAATGGACGTAATCACCAGCTCACATTCATGATCAAATTGATGTGCCTGCTTCATAGCCGAATCACTCAGCATAAATCTACATCCTTCATATATAAAAACCTCAGAGACTTAAAATAATGCAATAAAGCATCACCTAATGTCTCCTTGATGCTGGCTCATCAATAATATGTTGTTAGGTGGAAAGGATAGGAGAGGCTTATCACATGTTATCTAAAACCATGCCATGAATGTAATGCCCTTTTAATTACTAAAGGAATCTGAGATTTTGTTTTCTCCATCTTTACATAGAAGAACTGAAATATTATAATTCTCCACCATTACATAGTGTCTCAGAGTCCCACATAAGTAAATAAAAATCTTACTTCCAGTGAATAAAACATGTTGATTTTCATACATGTGGGCTGCATATCATCAGGAAGAAAACTCCAGGTTCTGTCTCTAGCAACGGGGAAGGACTGCACTGAACCATCCGGTGCTTGACATTTAGCAGGAGCCAAGAAATGTTTACAGCGTGAAGATTCAGATGAATAAATGAGTGCAGCTATTCTCTACAGCCTGGTCTCATATGTTTCAAGATGATAAATGGAATTGTAGAATCAAGACCATATTCAACGGCGCAGAATGAATCTAACCATCCTAACCAATACCAGATATGTGACTTCAGCCCAGCATGCACAGACTTCCAACTTAATGGGGGAGATAGTCAGGCGTCCCCACTTTATGTTCCATGCTGTCTTTTGTCTGGAGGAGGGAGGGCAGTGCCTCTGTCAGTGAAGCTCCTAGCAATCTGCCAAGGTTCGATTCAGGTCCATGTGTTGCTGAAGGCTTCCCACTAACAGGACCAATAGGAACAGATTCCTCTTCTAAACTCCTTCAGGTTAACCAGTTGTGCCACCAATTGCTACTTATCAGCCTCTATTGTTTTATTCATTATTGGTGATATGTATGTATGATACATACATAATTAGATGTAGATTCACACAAAGATTCACACACAGATTCACACAGAGATACTGTGCATCTTCAATTTCAGATGAAATTTCAGCCTGAGGATGATGGTTGCCTTCTATTCAGCCTTGTGGCCCCCACAGCTCCCTGTACAAGACCTTGTACACAGCAGGCATAAATATGTCTCCAACGCAGCCTCCCTGTTCCGGATATGTTCTTACCTCCTGCTCCCATCTGCCCTTTTCTCTCTCTCAAGTCCTACTCCCTTTTGTCACCATTTACCTAGCATAGGATGCTAACTGATCAAAGGAGCTCTTCACTCAGGTCATGTTTTCTCCTCCTAAATAATATAACACTTTAATCTAATTAAGATGTTCCCAAGTCCTTTAAAACTTTAAAAACTGTAGTTCCCCCTTATTCTCGGGGCATACGTTCAAGCCTCCCTCCACCCATGGATGCCTGAAACCACAGATAGTACCAAACCTAATATGCACCATGTTTTTCCCTATACATACACACCTATGATAAAATTTAATTTGTGAATTAGGCACAGTAAGAGAATAATTAATAATAGAATAGAACCATTTTAACAATATCCCAGTATCACTAGTTTCATTCTTTGGACCCATTATTAAGTAAAACAAGGTTTACTTGAACACAAGCACTCCAAGATCTTGACAGTCAATCTGAGAACTGAGCCAGCTACTAAGTGACTAATGGGCAGGGAACATCTGTGGTGGATACACCAGACAAAGGGAGGATTCATGTCCCAGGACAGAGAGGAACAGCATGAGATTACATAATACTATTCAGAACAGCACTCAATTGAAAACTTATGAATTGTTTTTTTTCTGGAATTTTCCACATTTTCAGATCTTGGTAGATTACAAGTACTGAAACCCTGGAAAATAAAACTGCAGATAAGGAGATGCTACTGTACATGGTAGAAACTTCAGGATCTCCAGGCAAGCTGTTGGGGGAATATATAAGGACAGGGAACTTTCCTTAAATTCTACTTTTTATCTAAAAGTCCTTTGATCTTTTCTTCCTTGGACCTCCTGTTTTTTTGTAAATAAAGTCTTATTAGAATTCATCTTTATCTTTTTACATATTTCCATGGCTGTATTTGCATTACAATGGCAGAGTTGAGAAGTTGCCACAAAAACCATATAAGCCACAAGCCAAGAATATTTACTATCTAGTCCTTTATAGAAAAAGATTGCCAACCCCTAGGTTAGACAAAAACTTGGGCAGAATGAGCCATTCAATTTTGTCAGAGCTGCAAATATGCCAAAATATCTTGCAAGTAGGAAATGAGAGAGTTATTAAACTATGGCATTTACATCACAAGTAGAAACAAAGAGAAGTGGATCAAGGAGGGGCACAAGTTCGAGATAAAAATATGTGCACCTCCCAGGCCCACTTAATAGCATTAAGTTCTGGGACAAGTTAAAAAAGTAAATAAACCCAGGAAGGGGAACAGGAGATGGTTTCATGGGGACAGGAGACCCAAAAGCACCTCTAGGATATTTTTCACCATGCTCAAAAATTTATACAAATTTACTAGTCAACATACAGTCAAAGAGAAGCAAGTCTGAGTAAAAATACAATGTGGCTTACTTTTCAGGGTAGCCCTGTCAACTACCCCTTCCTGAAACTAGAGGATCACTCTAGGTACCTCTTTAAATTAACCAAGATGGCCAATTTCGTAACCTTCTATTAATGTATCTAGTAATAGCCTTCTTGGATACCCACTTCTTTCATCACTTTCTGTTCCAACTTGGGCCTTTAGCAGTCTGTCTGGATAAGTAGTCCCAGACAAAGCCCTAGAGTAAATCCAAGAGAATATTCTAGTCCCAGTGGTCTCCTACTAAAAACCTGTGCCTGGCCACTGCAATGGGCATTGCCCAGAGGAGCAGTCTTGTGTCACAACTTCAGAGGGCTCCTAAGCAGATCATAGCTGTGGGATGTGGGAGATGGCCCAACTCCTGTCTTTGGTTACACGAAGGAAGAGACTAAAGAAATGACCTCCAAACCAGCTCATTCCCCCTAATGGGTCTCTCTCAGTTCTTGGGACCTGTAAATTATTTCTCCTCCTCCTTGCATTGCCTCCTGGAATCTTCCCGGGGTCTGTCCCTCAAACCTGCTTGCTCCCTCTTATCTGTGCTCCACTGCCAGCTCTTCCTTTCTTCATTTCAGATCTATTCTTCCCCAAGTTTCCTCATAAAGCTTCAGTTCTCCCCTTAGTGTCTAAGCTCAAGCTTGTTTGGGTACAAAGCTCAGCTCCCCTTTTCCATACCTTTCCCCTAGGGGCAATCCCACCCATTCCCAGACCAGGTGGAAGTCTAGGTCCCTCAGTCAAAGAGGGGACATCAGAGAGCTTTCTATGTCTGCTTCATCTCAGATGCATTAAATGGTGCTAGCATCCAAGTGTCATGGTGCCATCTCTGACACTCTTCAAAATGACCTCCCGTGCTGTCACACTTACCCCAATTCTTCTCTTTCTCTGCCTTCATACTCTGGTTCCTAACACCTACACTCCAAGTTCACCTCTGCTTAATGCTATTTAACAGTGCTTTGTTCTGGCTCTAAAAAGTCACTAACCCAGTGGTGCACTCTCCTCCACTTCCATGGTACCTGCAGCTATTACAGCTTCTTCCTGCCTCTGTCCTGCAAGACACACAGTCAGGCAAGGCCTTCTGGTTTCACTGGTAAACAATGATTTTACCAATCACTCCTAAGATTAAAAAAAAAAAATCCTTGTTTCTTCTGGGGGAAAAAAAGTCCTTGTTGAGTGTCCTGCATTCCCTTCCTTCTATGGGCCACAAGCCCCTACTGAGGCCTGTAATGTATCAGCACCTTGCTCAGCTCTGAAATCTAACATGTTTCTATGATGCTCAGAGAGCAGGGAAGAGCAGAGAAGGAAGGCTGGCAGCAGGGTTATTCCATGTCACCCAGGAGCCCTACCAGAAAGGGCCTTGCCATATGGAGTCCCTTTTCTTCCAAGTGACCTTCAAGTAGTCACCTCTGCCTTGCTGGGCAGCAGACGCATCCCTCACAGTTCTGAGCCACAGTCAGTCTTGGACCACAGATGCATCTGGTTTCACCTTCAGGCCCTCAGGAGACCATAGCCAGGTCTAAATGGAAGGAACAGCTGCACTTGCAAAAGTGCACATACACTCCCAGCCAAGGTTACGCTTGTAACTGATGCCCGTAGGACCAGGCCCAGCCCCACAATGCCCTTTGAACGTGTCACAGCTTAGCAACTCTCTACAAGAGAAATGTTTTACTTTCTTCCTCAGCGGGTCATTTCTTTCCCCTATAGCTGCATCGGGCTGGGTGAATGGCCAATCAGCCTGACCTTTCAATCTGCCATGTGAAATAAATCTAAAAACGATCATCTGACTAATAATCCCAGAGAGGAGGAAATAATGAGGAGATTCTATGCATCTTGCTTCTGTTGAGCTTTGTGCTGTCTAGGCAGGCTGTTTATTTAACCCTGGGCTTTTGCCTCAAATAGGCTCTTCATGTGTTTATGGGATCCATGTTTTATGAGCATATTCATTATAGGAACACCAATAATATTTTGCAGTTAGAAACAGAAAGGGAATGAGCGAGAGAGCTATGAAGATATTTGGAGGTCTTTATCATTCTCTGACAACTACATCTTTGACTTTCAAAGAACTTAGTATCTATCATTTCACAACAGAACATATAATGTACACACAGATGTACTTTATTCATTGGCATTATTTAGTGATGAAGGATGAGGTAACAATCTATATGCCCATGGGCCAGATATAGCCAGGGGCTTGTTTTTGCGTGGTCTTCAGGCTAAGAATGGTTTTATACTTACAAAGGATGGTTACAACAAATACATAAAGAAAAATGTGAGACTATAAAGTGGCCTATAAAGCCAAGAAGAATTATTATTCTTAGCCTTAAAAGTTTGCTGACCCCCAAAAGTATGATGGTACAGTTATAAATATAACTACTCTGCTGTTTGTCTGCAAGTTGACCAGGACACAAGTTATCCCAAATGCTCCGGTCCTGGCAGTCTTTTCCTCTGCTCTAGGGAGCCATCTGTCCTCCTACCATTTCCCAGGCTCTTCTCTGGTGGTGTTTTTCAAAGGCAAGGATCTTTTTAGTCCTCGTCTCTTTATATTTATGTATTTATGTTTACCAAAGCCCTATGTCACCCCACATTATTTCACCAGATCTAGCTTTTCCAGAAATCTAATTTATCCCCAGAGATGGAAGAGCCGCAAAGTTGGAGACTGTTTGAGAGAACATGTCAGAGACTCACAAAGAATCAGTGCAAAAACATGTTAGAGACAGTATTTCTAGAATGTGGGCAAAACCTCCCAAAGAGTCTACATTGAAGAAAACAGCACTCTCTGACATGAATATGTTTCAGGGGAGGGGTGCACCTTGTATGTGCTAAGACTCATGAGACTCATAATAATGCCTGAAGAGTAGTGTCTGGCTCACCATTTCGGTGCAAGACGGTGTGGGCAAGAACTGCGCTACCCAAAGCATTGTCCGCAGGTTAGTAGCAAGGGTAACACCTGAGGGCATGCTGGAAACCCAGAATTCCAGGCCTGCCCCACACCTGCTAAATCAGTCTGTATTTTTCAGGATCCACAGGTAATTCCCAGGCATATTACAATTTGAAAAGTATAGTCATAATGCAACCAGCATGAGATATAGAAACTGTTCGACCACTTGGGCATGTTAGTTTTTCTTTTTGACACTTCCTCCTATGTAAGATAGATATAAGGATGCCTTTCTTAAGAATGAACATTTGTAATAGCAAGCAACTAGTGAGTGTTTCACAAAAGGTTAGCTCCTATTATTAAAAGGACCACTATATTGCAGTAAGTACTAATGTAGGGTGAGAAAAGTCATTTAACAGAGGGTGTTTTACATTTAAAAATCTAGTCTCTGTTCTTTTTAGCAAATAACTTGACACTGGCTATAGAAAGTTGATGACCAACTCATATAGAAATACATAATGTATAACTCAGAAGGAATTTTAGAAATCCTGTGATTTATTGGTTCTAGTCCTAGAGGCATATTCTAATCACCTGGGGAGTAAAAAAAACAAAACAAAACACCAATGCCCAGGCCCTATCCTTGAAGAACCAAGAGTGGGGTTTGATGATCAATAAATTTGTACTGTTTATTTCCCTTAAGTGATTCAAATGTCCAGCCAAGGGGTTAGTCCAAACAAACTCTTCTTTCCATTCTCATGTGCCCACATTTGTATCCATTTACCAAACAGAATTTATTCTAGAGACATTAGAAAACTTTCCCTTGGTCATGCAGCTAATTTGCTGCAAAATGGAGACCAGTATCTCCATTTCTGTTATTCTTCAGTTTCTCCAGTTAATCCTAATATACAGCCCTGATAGAGAACTTTCTGCCCATTCCAAATTTAATCTCAATTTACTTTAAATGAAATTAGAGCATTCCCAAGTAAATGGGCGTTTCCTCCTCCCCATCTAAGACTTTAGTCTGTGTCCATCAGCTTTGCTCTCTTTTTCATGGAGGCCAACCAGGAAGAGGCCTTGGAGATGATTTCTTTTTTTCCAGCACTTTCCACGTCCTCACCATCTCAAGAACCACCTGGTGTGCTTGCTAAACTTACATTCCACCCAAGATTCTGATTCAGAGTTCTGCAATGGGCCTGACAACCCCTGTTGCTAAGAGACTTCCCAGGTGGTGCTTATGAGAAGGCAAATTTCAGATAAAGCTGATCTAACTCAGGCCCGGCAGCATCAGCATCACCTGGGAACTTATTAGGAATGTCGATTCGCAGAACTCACCCTGGACAGACTGAATCACAGACTCCAGGAATGGGGCCGTTGTTGTTGGAGCCAGCCCTCCAGGTGGTTCTGCGTGCTCAAGTTTGAGGCCCACACTTCTACCAGAAACTCTTCACTTTTCAACAAATCGAACCCTGTCTTCTAGTGTCCCACCAGCAAGAATTCCTTTACTACACCTGTTTTGCTTTATAAACAATCATCCTCATATCATCACTTCTCACAGGTCTGTAAAAGTAAGTTGTCTGAGAGTTTTTCTGACACATAGAGAGGCCTAATTACTATCATCAGTCATGACTGATAAGAGTATTCTGGATAAGAGTGAGATACCCTGTGATTTGACACCAAAAGCACATTTTCCTGAGCCCGTAGGGTGGTGAAATGAGCTGGGTCATGCTGCTCTCAGATTCTTCCCTTGAAATGCACACATGTGCACAGACAACCACCATCTCTCATTACCTCTCAGATTTCAAAAAATGTTAAAGGGGTGACAAGAGGATAGAAATCCACAGTTCTTTATTTCCATGACTCTTAGAGAAGTTTACATTCAAGGGAATCTTGAATACCTACAGTGTTTAAGACATGTTCGAAAGCGACTATTCAATTATCACAACATCTGAAATTACACAAGAGTTGGAATGTGTTTACTGTGCATTAGGTATTTAGAAGCTCTATGTGTATTCCCATTTTATCCTCAGAAAACCCTATAAAGTACTATTATTATCATCGTTCCCATTTTATAGAGGAGGAAATTGAGGCGCAGAGTGGTTCAGTAGCTGGTTCAGTAGCTTACCAAGGTCATGCCAAAGTGAGGAGAAAAGGCAGGTTTAAACTCCAGCACCCTGACTCCAGAGCACATTCTATAGATCCCCGTATGATGCTCATTTATTGTTCACCACAAACTTCAAAAACATGTTTCTTTTGTTTCAGAGATGAATAACCAGAAGCTAAGAGAGGGTAAACAGCTGGCCCAGATCACATACAGCTCTTAAGTGGCAGCACCAGTATTTGAACCTGGAGTCTGTTTGCAGGTTGCCGACTTATGCATTGTCCCCTATGGGTAAGGCAGTCACTATCTCAGATAGTGGAGCACCAAGGAGGCAACCTCTCAACTTGAAGTGACAGTCACTCTCTTAGGGACTTAGGAAAAGCTGACATGATGAGGGTGATCAGTGCCTCTCCAAAAGAACCACCCTAGCATAAAGTTTACTTTCCAATGGACAGGCTACAGGAAAAAAAAAAAAAAAGACAAAACTTTGCTATTGAGGGTGGAGAGCAGACAGGTGGGAGAGAGATTGGAAAGTCGGGCTTGGCCGATTTCAGGTTTTCCTCCCCCACTCAGGCCAGTCCTGCTCCTGGGGCTTACCTAGGCACAAGGGCAAGTCAGATTCAGAATCACTGAACTTAACCGTGGCGTCATGTTATTTCCCCTTTACTGCACAACCATGGGTGAGGCCTGAGCAGCACAGAATGAGGAGTTTGCACAAATCCAGACTAGAAGAGGCACTGACCAATTCAGCCGAGCCACCAAAGACTTCAGGGTCCTGTTTCTATGTGACTCCTACTGCCGGGCAGGGACACTCCCCTGGGCACTCCCCATTCAACTCAGCTGGGCAGGAAAGGGCTCCTGAGAGTGTGTGTACTGGGGGCACGGGGTGTTCCAAAGGAAAATTTAGGAAGCTTAAAAACATGTCTTTGGCTAGTTTCATGCCTTTTACCTCTCTGTAGGTGAGGAGAAAGAAAGTAACAAAAGTTGCTCTTAAAAGGGGGGGAAAGATAACACACATGACCTAAAGATTTGTACCCCCATAATATGCTGAAATAAAAAAAAAGAAAAAAAATGTGCAATCCTATCTTAGACCAACCAGGCACTAACAGAAGAGGAAATAGTGAAAAAGCATTGCTTGTCTTCTGCTTCAATCACTTACTCAACACATTTAGTTAATCACATGCTAGGCTCTGGAAGTCAACCAAAATACTAAAAAAGAGAGACATGATCTCTGCCTTCAAGAAACCCCAAATCTCATTAGATGAGCCAGGCCATAAAAAAGCAAATGAAGTCAAATGCAAAACGTGCTGCAGTTGACATCTGTGCTGGCTGGGGTGGGCCCACAGTGTCGGGAGACATTTTTTGTGGGAGGGTGTTGTGGGGCAGGGGTTATTTAGGGAAAGCTTCAAAGATACAAATCCCAAGAGTTGCAACAGGGCAGACACTAAGATGGGGGGGTGGTGCAACAGCAAAAGTAGAGGCCGGGGGCATGGGGCAGGCATCCTAGGGAGGAGGAACAATGTGAGCCAGGGCCACAGAGCCTGGGGGATTTGGAGATTGGCAAGTCGTTCCCCATGACTGGGTGTGATGGGAGAATCAGCAGGAAACATGGCTGGGATGGATGTCAGCAACGGAGATGGTAGAACTGTCACCTTCACCTCTAGGCACTGGAGAAAACTTTAAGCAGGTGAGTGATGACTGGACAAATGTCACAGAAAGAGCCCTCGGGCACCTGTTTGAAAGATGGATTGGAAGAGAATGAGACAGAGTGGGTATCTGTCAATAGAATCAGTTTCTTTTGAATAGGAAAGTGTGCGCCTACCACATTCAAGGTAAGAGAACAAGGTATGCTGAGGATATGTGTAAGATGCGATTTTATGAGGTGACCTCTTCTGACCCCCATTAACATATGAGGACATTGAGACGTAGAGAGGTGAATGAAGTTTATGTCCCATGTGACGTAGATGGTCAGGTTCAGAGCCAGGACTAATTGATGGTCTGTCTCCCAAACCAGCACTTCTTCTGCAATGCCGTACCCCCCTCCCCAGCCGTTTCCCTGTGGCCACCTCCTTCTGAAGGCCTGTAATCCCCCCCAACACAGGCACGTATGACAACTCCCAAAAGCAAAGGGTCCTATTCTGTGCGTTTGCTTACACAGTTCAGCCTTCTACCTTTCTCTGCCCATCCAAAGGTCAAGTTCAAGCCCTATATAATCTGGGAATCTTTTCCCAATAACCCTCCATGTAACCCTACTCTGAAATCTTACAATATTAGTGTAAAGAATTTGTGTCAAGGTTAGTTATCAGAAAACTGTCATCCTCTGTAAAGAGCTTGCATTCCCAATAATCACCTTCTCAAAGGTAGAGACCATCCCTTCCCTCCCCTGTACTAACCTTAGCATGAACTAGGATGCAATGAACACAACACATGCCAGCCCCTCCGTGTGTGAGCTGCTGGCTGCAAGTCCAAGTGCTGCTCACACCCTCACAATAGCAGAGCTGAGTTCACCTTAGAGCCCAGCCCCCTCACACAGGACTGCGATATACAAGACCCCTCCATGGCATAAATACTGTTATCTAAGTTTAATGTCAGCAGTAGGAATTTGACACGGCCTATCTTCCTCTTTCCAGCTTCTACCTTATAACTTTCTCCTCCTGCAGGCCTACCATTATCACCAAATCACTAATATTTTCCTCCTTTTGCTTCTCTTTCCAAAGCTTTAATCATTCACACTGAGTTTCTCCTCTCGATTTACGGCTCAGATTTAGACATCATTTTTGACTTTGTGAAAAGTGGCCTCTCCCCACTCACAGGCCCAACCTCACATTCATGCAGACTTTGTTGCATTTACACCCTCACTTTCCTTTCTGCCCACCCGTCCCTTTGAATTCTGCTCTACCATTCAACCTGCTTGACATGTTCAAGATTGCTACAGGATTTTTTTCTCCCCCAAAAAGCATCTTCTCATTACTACACAGGTATGGTGCGTATTCTCAGCCTTCCCTTCATGTTAGACAGTCTCATTCACTCCTGTGACCCTCTTTTCATCTGAGTTGAAAATACCTGACTCCCCATCCCAAACTATGGCCTCCTTCTTCCACTCTTGATGCAGTTTTCTGAGTTGGTTGGATAGCTCCAATTGAGTGGCACACGATCACCTCAAAGGCACGAATTCCACCTAGAAATATGCACCACCCCCCATCTTCTCCTGCTCAGTGTCACTATCAGCGAATGACATTTCTCTTGGCTACCCAGGATAGAAAACTAAGATTCTTATTTAGCTTTTACACAAGCTCTGACACCTGTGACTGTAAGGCATCTCCAGTTGCTCCCTTCCAAATCCTTTGCCACTATCCTAGTTCAAATCTTTCTCAACTTTCACACTCATATTGGGATGAAATGCAACTATTTCATGTAGTATCTGAAGTCCTCCACTGTTCAGCCTCAGCCTGAATCTCCTGTTTTATCCTGCACTACACCCATCATAGCTCCAATCCTCTTGTCATAAAAGACCACAGCTTTACTCAAGACTATCTAATGAGCCTTCTGCTTCAAGGCTCCTGGAGAACAGCTGAGGCTCACATTAACTACCAATCACTCTGATAGAGCCGACCTTCTCTGCAAATGAGCAGAGCCCACAAAAAGTCAGCGTCTCTGGATTTGGACCTTCGGACATGACCTTTGTTAAGAACCAGAGAATGCATGGCCCACTTGAGAGAAACATGGGAGCCAGGTTCCAGGTTTGCCTTGTAGGGAGATTCCAGAAAGCAATAGGGACAGATAACATGATTTAATACTGTAATGGTTAGGTAGAACCATCACACGCTATAAAGGAAAATGCATTTGTATAAGCAATAGGTTTCTTAGGCCAAACTAAGATGACTGCCGCAGTGTTTTTTCCCGCCCATAACCACCCCCTGCACCTCTCCACTAGCCGGCTTTCCAGGGTGGCATGAGTCAGCACACTTATGTAACCAAGATGTTGTCTCCTATGTGAACCCATGTGATCGTGCTTTCCCATGGCATGTTGGCACTATTGTTCAGAGCCATATAGAAGCACTTGCCATGTTCTCAGCCATGCTTTTCACCACTGTGCATCCCACAATAAAGAGCATGTCTCACCTGCCCACTGCCACTCGTCTTTTCTTCCAATTTCCGAAGCTTGCGCCGGTGCACGCACTAGCGACAGAGCGCCCTCTTCACACACGGGGCTGTATATTCTTAAAGAAGCTTCATTTTTTGGTAGCCCTCTCTTCATTTGGCTTATTCCTTGGGGCTAGTTATTTCTCTACTTAAGACTTTTCTGGTTGTCGTGAAGTAATGCAGTCTCGGTTCAGTTATTCAGCATATCAGTTTCCTATCGCTACTGTTAGAAGTTATCACAAAATTCATGACTTAAAACATCACAAATTTATTATCTTACATTTCTGAAGGTTGGAAGTCGAAAACGGGTCTCACGGAGCTAAAAAAAAATCAAAGTTTCAGCAGTGCTGTGCTCTTTTCTGGAGGCTCTAGGGAAGAAGCCATTCCCTTGCCTTCTCCTGCTTCTAGAGGCTGCACATTCATGGCTCAGGGCTCCTCTGTCTCTCTTCAAGCCCAGCAATGGCCAGCCAAGTCTTTCTCATGTCACCTCACTCTGGTTCTAAATGTCCTTCCTCCCTCTTTCACTTATAAGGATTCTTGTGATTACACTGGAGCCACCTGGAGAAACATAGGCTAATCTCCTTACCTTAAACTCAGCTGATTAGCAACCTTAATTCGATCTGCAATCTTACTGCCCCTTTGCCATGTAGAGCAACATAGTCACAGGTTCCAGGGATTAGGATGTGGGCATCTTTGCGGGGGTGGGGGGGCGCGTTGTTCTATATACAGTGCTATGTAGCAGGAAGAAAACTTGAATTTTGCTTGAAAGTCAAGGCTCCTCTCCCTCTCCTGACAGGGACTTAGCAAGTAGAGCAGGTGGGAAGAAGCACTCACTACACTTGTCTTTTGTTCTCTTACTTGGCAGCTTTGACTTTGTTTTCCCAACTTACTAATAGGTCTCCTGGGTGAGGCAGGGGAAGGGAGACAAGAAAGGGGAGACAGGAACATCCTTGCTCACTACCAGGTGATACTGCCCTGACACAAGTGCTGTCTGGGCTGTGGGTTCACAGCTGGCTCTCCCATCAAGGTTTCCCTTGCTGAGGGTCAATCCATCTTATCCCCACTGCCCTTTACCCCTGCCTGCTTCAGCCCCTAGCAGTCTAGCAGCACCTCACTTTTTCTGCTAAGGCTTATCCACTCTCCACGCAGCCATCTTGAGTAGGACCTTGGGTTATTATCCACCCACCCTCTCCTCCCACAGGAAATACCAGTCTTTTTAACTGATAAACACCAATCCCAACACACTCGACTTCTCACTGCTTCACTGTGGAAGCAGATGCAGCCTGGTTCTCTTTAGATTCTTTTAAATGTTGGTACGATGCCCTCCCCCAGCATTCATATATTGAAACCCTAATCCCAGTGTGATGATGTTTAGAGACGGGGCCGGTGGGAGGTAATTAGATCATGAGTGAAGAGCCTTCGTAAATAGGATTAGTGTCCTTATACGAAGAGGCCAGAGAGCTAGCTAGCTTTCTTTTTGCCCTGTGAGGATACAGCAAGAAGTAGGCCATCTGCAAGCTGGAAACATGCCCTCGTCAGAACCTAACCATGCTAGCCTCATGATCTCGGACTCCAAATCTTCAGAGCTGTGACAAATAAGTTTCTTTGCTGAAGCCGCCCAGGCTATGCTATTTTGTCATAACAGCCTGTATCCCTCCAGTGTGGGTGAGGGCGCTCAGAGTTCACGCACCAGCTTCCAGCTGCTTAGAAACGCACACCCTCGTGGTCTCACACCTCACTTAGGAAAGTGACTCAGCTGAAATTTCTATTTTAACAGTGTTCGTGGAGGAGGAGGAGGAATGAGGAAATCAGGGAAACATAGGGAGTGGTCCCCTCTGTGGGGTGACAGGGAAGAAGATTCTAGGCGACAGTGGATCAGTGATGAGACTCCAGCCTAGAAAGATGAAGGAGTGACAGGTGCAGCCAGTCTCCTGGAGTGGTCAGTCTTATGGGTGTCAGTTCCCAAGTGAGGGCCCCTTCTGTTATGGGTCTGTATCTGATGAGCAGAGGGGCCTCTAGAGCTTTAGTTATTGCACTAACTTAAAGAGAGCCATTCCCAGACTACTGCACTGTGGGCTTTTTCAGCAGGAAAGTACAGAGACTAGCATTTAATTGTTCCCCACAATCTAAAGCAAATGTTACTGAATAGACAAGTCAGCCTTTCAATAAGTATGAAAATTTCTGGGACACAGAGTCCAGGGGAGGTCAGAACAGACCAGGTCAAGAAATCAGTTCTGACCTATTATTATCTATAGCTCAGTGCTGTGCTCAGGCCACATGCTGAGGAGTGACAATGCTGTCCCCAATACTTGTGCAATATGGAAAGCATTTTTTTAAGTGACTAATGATGTGAAAGCTAGAAGGGGATTTAGAGAGCATCTAAATGGGGACCTAGAGTATGGTTCTCAAAGATAATCTGTTAACTAGTGACCAACCAGGACTCAAAACCAGGCACCTTATCTACCAGCCTAATAATCTTGTCACTCTCAAAGTCTCTATCTGGCAATGAGTTTCTGTGTTTCTTTGTTTTATCAGCACAAAGAACAATGCATGGTAGTGTTCCAAAAATGTTTCACAATGCTAATCTGTTTTCCTTCTGCATTTTTCTTTTTGCCTTCTCAGCCACATCTTCTTTTCCATCTCAGATGCTCCTTGATTTTATAATGGAGCGAGAGAGAGAGAGAGAGAGAGAGAGAGAGAGAGAGAGAGAGAAAAGGAGAGAGAGAGAAACATAGGCTAATATATGGAACAAGCATTAGACTGTGCCTATTCTGTATATTGCCTCATCAAATCAAGCTCCAGGTATTTTTTTTCATATTTTCTACCATCCCATCAAAACTTACTAATTGTGAGTTTTCTTCTCTCTTCTAAGCAACACCAGATGCTGCTATGGGTTCAAGAAAAAAAATCCCCACTTATATTCTAGTAAATTTATTATCTTAGCCCCTCAATTATCAATGGACAGAAGTTAACAGAAACCAGGATGAGAAAGTGCACAGATAAGTCTATTATCTATAATTGGATACCAGGTTCAGATTTAGTTTCTTGACAGCTAAGGCAAAAAGGCAAATACTGGGTTGCATAGTTGTTTTTCTTAATTATTATTAATAAAAAGAGGCTTACAGGTTCAACTTTAGAAACCAGACTTTTCCTGAAATTAAATAACATTTACTCACATAGATACTCAAGGCAAGGATACTTAAGAATCTAATAGAAAATAATCAACTAAGTGTGTTTGTATGATAGACAAACATATGCCATACATATATTAATTATTACTGAGATCAACAGGGATCACAAAAGGCCTGACACTGCAGACCATCCAAAGACTGAGTATTAAATATAGGTAGCAAGCAGAGCCAACTAGGTTCAAGTTCAGACAGAAACTCAATAGTGAATGGCTTCTATATATTTCAACATGTTCAATATTCATGATATATATGTTGGGGCAGGGGTATCATCCTTTATCCATAAGGACAAGAAGGGCATGGAATGTTCTTGGACAAGTGGAGCTTTCCCAGTGTCATAACCAAAATCTGTGCTTCTGTGGGTGTAGGAAGAGGGGGAGAACTAGACAGACTGGGGAAATAAATGTTCCACAACCAGAAGACCAGATTGATCCAATTATTCCATCATAACATTCCACACCTACTAAGAGATCATCAGCTCACTCTGCTTTTAACTAAGTGATATTTCATCATTTACTTAACTGAGCATACAAGATATTCAAGAGTCACCACAATAATCCACTGGGGTCTCAAATTATCAAATTGTGGATCAAATTCAAAGCTTTCAATATGAATGTCTTAAAGAGAAGTGTAGCATTTCCAGCCATTCATAGCCGCATAGCAAGTCTACTGTCTTGCCTTAGAGCTAATTCTCACACTTACTGCCCATCACCTGAAGGTATTTGACTTGTAATCCCTAGAAATAACATACTTTGGGGAAGTGAATTCTGGCAAATACCTGGTTAGTGTGACTCATATTGACAAGTTTTTCAATATATTCTGATTATAAAATAATTCCATTTCCCTAATCAGTAAAGTAGCCATCCAGAACAAGTTTTGGCAACAAAAAGTAAAAGAAACATTGCCCAGAAAGTGACTCCGTGTTACTGCAATGCACAAAGCTCCCATTGTTATTAATGATTTGGGGTTATGTAGCCCATGGCTTCCTCTGAGCACCCTTTTATGGCAGGATTCCCCAATGTCACCCTCAGCTCTAGACGTTTTCTCTTCAATCTTCTCAACGAAAACTACCTTGATGCCACCCTTCCTCTAGGAGTCTTTTTCTTGCCTGGCAACTGACGAGTTAGAGGGTGAACAGGAGCCTGTCAGTGGTCCAGTCATCCTTTAACTCAAAGGCATAACCCCGCAGACAATGGCAGGTACTGGTGCCTGCAGACGAGCACACAGCTGGGACCCAGGGCAACTTACCTGCTTTCTCCCTGGCAGCAGCACACCCCTGTGACTGCAGACAAAGCAAATTCTTGATGAGGATGATGGTGAAAACAAGAGGCACCCTTTCCAGGGCCCGGGAGCAAATGCATCAGTGGTCCCCACTCTTCCCAATCATTACAGGTTAGCTGCTCCCTTTCCTCCTGATGTGGTTGATGGGAAATGAGCCTCCGGGGCTGACAGCCAAAAATTAATGTGATCGATTTATTTTCTGTGCTCCACATTTTGGGTGCAAATGCTTTCTCCTTCCTGATGGAGCACATTTATGCTCTCCCATTCGCAGAAAACAAATTTATAGGGCCTAACTAACAGAATTCTTTTGCTGAAGGTCAGAAACAAATGTTCCCATCCATCTCCCTTTACCTTTCTGAGCAGCACCAAGTTGCTTTCCTTTTTTAATTTCAGACTAAAAGAAGGATTGTTTTCTGGGGAGGGGATGGAGTGAGACAAAGAGAGCAATAGGGACTTAGGAGTTTTCTACCGAAAACAAAACTTGGCATACCCCTCATGAAAGAAATGAAGCAAAGAAATAAAAATCTCTTCTGCTTTTACATGGAAGAGAAAACTTTAGTTATGCTTTAACTCAAGTAAAAAGGAGACCATTAGGTAAGGACTATTAATTTACCATTTTAGACATGTGGGATCTGGCACTTAATTTGTCTGTATTTTGGGCTCACTTGAGACCAAATTCTGTCCTTGGCAGGTCACTTCCAAAGACTGCGGTGAGAACTAAACGTAGATGATCAGGACTATGAATGGTTAATCCTATTTTCTCAGGATATAAACTAACTCTTCATTAAGGATGAAGATTTTTCAGCTTTTGCTTAATACTTAAAAGGTTCACATGTTCTCTGAGAAAGAAAAGCTGATGTTTTCAGTGCCTGCCACTTGCTCAGCCATGTGTGAAAAATGACGTCCAACCCAAACCTCGTCCAGAGTTAAGGGTGGGCCTATCTGAGAAACCATGAGGACTGGCGGGGAAGCTTTAATCTGGAAAAGGAGAGATGTGTGGGATGAGGCCAGTAGGAAGCTGCTTTTAGCAAGCGCCCCAGCCTGTCACAGGTGCCTACCTGGGGCAAGATGGTAAAGAAAATCAAGTCTGTGTGTAGGTCAGACTTCTGGGCTTTTACTAAATAGCATCCTATGTACAGGTGTCCAACATCATCCTGTTATCTTTGACTCTCTCTCTCTCTCTCTGCTCTGAGAAAAAAAACCTCAATGTGCTTAGATATTCACAGCATGAAGTGGCCAAAGACAAGATGCATGTGAGCCAATCAGCTCAGCCTGGAAACAAATGCTTTCCTGAGCACATCCATGTGTCAGGGGAAGGCAGGCAGGCAGGCCCTTTCTTGCCCCTGAAATGTTGCACATGGGTGGCTTCGCACACTCTGCCTCAGGGAGATGCATTCTGCATAATGAATTCCATTGTTGTCGCTAATAAGAAGGAGGTCATCTGAACACCTGACCTGAAAGGAGTAAAGTAAGAAAGAGGAAGGAGAGAAGAGACAGAGGAAGGAAAAGTAGAAAGAGGTGGGTAAGGAGAAAACACACTCAGACCTTTGCAGAAAACTGTCAGATCTGGTTGCTTTGATCCGGATGTGGCAATGTTTTTGTCCTAAATGTAAAGATGAAATGGAGGTGCTTTTCAGTGATACTGAGGCATTTGCCATTCACGTGGAATCCAAAGCCTCAATTGATTTCAGCTGCAGCCACCAGACCTTGGCTATTATCCTCTTCTGCTTTGTTTTCCACAAAGCAGAACAAGAAGTAAATTAGGTCTTCGGTTTCTATGTTTCTTTACAAATCTGAGCTCATGTGGTGAATAATGGGAAACACATTTCAAATTTAAAGAATACACAACAAAAGTTTCTTTTAAGCATTAGAGAGGAATAAATGCCTTCTCATCCTAATGCAGCTCAAGATATTGGCTGATCCCAATGTCAGCCCTTGGCAATTGAAATAATTAATTTCTAGAGAAATAAAGAGGCACTAATGTCACTGAGGTCTCAGAAAGTTATCCAAGGCCCAGGTACTCTTTTCTGAGTTTCAGCTTTAACTTCTGAGTCAAAGGTACTATTGTGTCTTTCTGACTTATCCAAGGGAATAAAAGGGGAAATTGTCAAAATCCTCTCCTTGTTCTCACTCATTAGCAATTAATTTATCATCTTATCTCCTTTTCATATTGGAAACCCAAGACACAGAATGAGAAATTTCCATCAAAGAATAATAGAGCTGGGCATTTTCTTGGTGATGTTGGGTCAGTTGGTAGAAATCAGTTCCAGGGGAGAAATCTTATTTTAAACTCATAAGAATGGGCCTGAAAATGAGCAGTTTCAAAGGAAAAAAGCAAAAAGAAGGATAATTCACCTAGAAATTATAGGTGCCATGAGATCCATTTCATACACTTGAAGTCTTTTAGTTCCCCTAAGAATGAGTGCTACAAATCCCCCTGCAAAAGGAGAAATCAAAGGACTTGAAGCACTCCTTTCCATAAACCAGCTTGGCTAACACAGGGAGTACCTATACAGGCTAGAAATACACAATCAAGTTGGGAAATCAGATATAAATCAACAACAAAAAAACCCTAACAAATAAAAATAAACATTATGAAGGAGTATAGAAAAATTTAAATCAAGTGGTAAGTGAGTAATGAGAAAAACAATGTGATTCACAAGAAGAGAGGAAAAAAGACTTTGTAGAAGAATTATAAATAAATTATAGATAGTGAAGAAGGAACATCCATTTATTATATACAGGGGAAAATCCAGAAAATAGAGAAAATCCTAATAAAATCCTATGGTATCACTAGTTCTACTAACCAAAATCTAACTCTCCTTTTCTTGCAGAGCAAGGTAGAACTGCATTTCTTCTTCTCTTGTGGTTGGACGGAATCATGTGACTCATTCTAGCTAATGAGTTGGGAAAGGAAATTATGAGTGTTAGTTCTGCACAGAAATTGAGACCCTCTCGAGCTTGCTTTACATCCTGGCAGTGACCAGCAAGATTGAAATGGTGGCACCAGGATTTTGAAGGGTGTTCTGTTACTGCAGCATAGCCTAACTTATCCTGACTGATACACAACAACACATTCAATAACAGATACAAAGCTGTATAATGGCCAAAGATTCTCTCTTAAGGAAAATGATGGAAAGCATATGCTAAAGTGACAGATATTCCAGTAAGAGTGTCTGTATACCTAAGACAGACTCTTAGGTATACACCTTAGGTGTATACCTAAGGGGGTGCAGAGACTCTGTCAAGAATGTGCACACACAGATTTGCTGAAGTGGAGTTAAACCACTGTCATCTTCAGAAAAATAAAGGAAAATATCTGCACCGTATCTTTAGACTTAAGTCTTGAGAAGAAAAGAAAACTGAAAGAAGAAAAGAAGCCAGGTGGTATTGTTTTTCTCTTGACATTTATGTTCCTGAAAGAAGAGCTAGGAGATGTTAATAGTTATGCAGGTGGGGTAATATATGGAACCATGGTTTCTGGTATCAGGACCACAGGATGCTGCAAAGCAAGGGATGCATTTTCAGCAGACCAAACACAGAGCACTTATGGGCATACCCATTTGTGTAAGCAAGGGAGCTACAAAGCAAAGAATCAAGGGAAAGAGAAAAATACCTAGAAAACAGTTCAAATCTATATGTTGTCTACAGAGGAGATTAGTTGTGGCAGAGATCATACGTTCTCAAGGGGGTAAAAATTGATTCTCGTGGTGGGCAAAAAAGAAAAAAAAAACCTTAGATATTATAATGGCCCTCCAAAAGACCACAGTGCATAAAGAAATATGCAGTATACCTGTGGTATTAACATTTAGGAAGTGATTAAGGGAAAAATAATTTTAAAAGATTCCTTAGGGGGACAATAATGAGAAAACAAAGACTAAGAAACACTGGTATAGGTGAATAAATATAGTGATTTTCAGAGGGAAAAAATCAAGAAAACTATTTATGGCTATATATATATATATATATATATATACACACACACACACACACACACACACACACACACACACATATATATGCCAAACAGAAAATGTGTATATAATTAATCTGGTCACACTGAAATGCTATCCAGAATTAAAGACAACTTTAAAAGTTACCCTAAGTCTTGGTGGAAAAGAACGATGAGCCTCTTCTTTCATCTTCTATATATGTCCTAGAAGCTCATCATAGAATGCCCATCCCATTTTTCCTCATTCAAACTATTTGCAGTTTACATTTTTATAAACCTACAAAACCTCAGCCATGGAATTATTACCATTTTCTTCTTTGAACTTTTATTTTTAAATCTGCTTCTGTGAACTTCCCAGTACATAAAGTTCTATGCCCTATATTTCTTTCCTTCACTATTATGAACTCTAAGAGGTTATGGTCATATTTCTCTAAGACTATTTATATTTTTAAAAATTTCTATATTATCTAACAGATGAGAATTAGATCCAGAGCAAAAGTTAGCATCATGATTTCTTATATACCCTTAGCCATGCTATTTTTTGAAAGATACGGATACATAGTTGGTATACGGAGAAGTTGAAATATCCTCTCTATTAAATTTGGCTTTGGCCACAATTCTGTACTTTTTTAGTAGGACTACAGTACTTTATTTTCTTTGAGATTATGCAAACTATAGACAACAAGTGACTGCAATTCTTTTTGTAATCCTCACTCAGACTTTGTTCAGTATGTCCCCATCTTGAGCTTCAAGGATTTTGACAATGATTTATATTTTGTCACTACGCAATGCCACTGTCTCGTGTTATGAAATAGAAAGTCTTGGCTCATGGATGTGTTAGGAAAGCAGTAAGAGCACCATCTGTTTTGGGAGGCACTCCCCGCACTGGGTACGAAGTTCGAATGAGGTACAACAGGTGTGCTTTCAACTTCTCTTATGACCATGGCAGACAATGGTGACAACCTCGACTTCTTACCCCCAGTGTCTAGAGGTGGCTTCGCAATTGTTTTGAACAAAAGGCTTCAAACCCATACCACTGATGTTGGCAGACCAAGTAAAACTCATCTCTAATGTCTTTCCTTCTCTAAAACTATGATTATATACATTATAATTCTGCCCTTAGATTGGCCCAACCAGAAGCACATTGAGAATTCATATACAGCTCAGCAGACATGAAAAAGCAGGGGAAAACATTACAGGCATTTATTGGTTTACTTCCCAGTGAGTGACTGGATACCCAAACCAAAATCTTTGGCTCTCCAAAGTTGCTCATTGATTCTTTGCAATTATTTTATGAGTAGCCACCAAAGCCTTCCTTTCCATGAGGGACTAAAATTCAAGTGGGGGAGAGACAAGACAGTAGTGGCTCTTTGCTAACAGAGATATAAATCATCAAGAGCAGAATCATTTCTGTGAGCTAACTTGATAAAGAATGCATAAGCCAGAATCTTCTGCTGTGGGCACAGAGAGTGTGGGAGGAAGTAGGGAGCAGGGGTGAGGACACACATAACCATGCAGCAGAAGTCAGTGTGTTACAGTGTTAGAGATTATAATGTTTTATTTTGTAACTCTCATGCACAGTAACCCCATATTCTTTTCTTAAACCCTAAAAGTTATGCCTTCTCAGGTTTTTTTTTTTTACCTGAAAGTCAACTTATTTTCAACACCTTGAATGACATGTGATAAACTGATCATCAATAAATTGTAGAGGATATGACCAATTTTTTCAGCAGACATCTAGGAACACAAACTATAGCCAATACCTGCTCCTGAGAGATGACCTAGAAAACCATTGGCATGCATACTATATCAAGGTGAAGGTGCTATGATTGTTGAGTTGGTTCTTGAAGTATGAATGGGAAAACTTCATCAGATGTATCTAACAATTGACAGGCCGGTCACTAAGGGTGGAATCCAAGGTGGAAGATGGGCCCAGTTGGAACAGGTGGTAGATAATAAATAAGGAGACTTCAGATAATAGTATGTTATTTCACATGAAGGATGATAAGGTCTGAAGCAAGAGGGTATATAGAGAAGGAAGTAGTTTCATGGGATAATCAGACGGACATCTCACCAGGTAGTAATCATCAACAGGATGAATCTAATTTGGTCTTTTGTGAGAGTTTTTTGTTTCTATTGAGAAAAATCAGTGAGTGACTGGACACACTGCAAAAAATTTAAACATACCAAAGAATTTATTTTTAAAAAGTTAACAGGAAGATATTTAATCCATAAGCTAAATAATTATTTATTGTTTATTATATGTCATAAACTATACTAAACTCTGCAGGCTACTAAAATTAATAGAATATAGATATTGCCCTATAAAGATTCACAATAATGTCATCATCAGGGATGAAGGGGGAAAGAAGTACATGCCGGTCAACAAACCTAATAAACTGCAATGGGAGGAGAACAGAGGAAGCCCTTATTTCTGTCCTGGGAAGCTCCCAAGAGGGTTACTGCTTCTCTCTCAGGCCTGTATAGCCCTGGCCTTATGACTAAGGTAATAGGCAAGTGGAAAAAACAGTGAATCTGAGGCCTGAAGCCCTGGGTTCCAGTCTAGGTTCTATTACTCTATTATTTATGTGTGGAGACAAGGACTGTCTAATAATGGGTCCAGCATGTCCAACGGGATACTCATCAGTGAGCTAGCTAGGACTGATGACAGCCATTCTCCTAGGGGGAGGGGCCACATCTCAGGGGCCTAGGTTCTCCTTTCTCTTATTGGAGGTACTGTATTGAACTTGGCTTCCCAAGATCCTGGGGACCCCAGGGTTTTCAGGTGCCAAGCATTTGGCATTTCCTAGCACTCCCTTAAACAGAAGACATCCAAGTTCAGTCTGCCTTTTTCCTGAGTTCAATATGTTGATTTCCCTATAAAATGCCACCTATACTTTATGAGAAAAGAGAGAGCATCATTAGGACAGTTTTTGACCTCTAGGGTATTGCTTCATGGTGTATCAGAGTTGCCCTGGCCTCAGTATCTCTCTTTGAGGGGACTGCAATCCTCCTTCCTCTAGCTGAACCTTGGCTGGTAAGTGCCCCCATTAAACCAGACCCCCACATCCTTACCACACCAGGAAAAAGGTGGCAAATCACCTGACCTCCCTAAGTCTCAAGGTTTTGCATCTGAATAATGAGGAAAATAAAGACCTTCACCACCCACTTCACAAGGTAGTAATGAAAATTCAGAGTTCTTTGTAAATTGAAAAATGCTATGCCCATGTGAGGGGTTATTTTTATCACAGAAGAGTGAACAGCCTCCTGAGCACAGACTCTGCTTTTGGCACCTAAACCTTCTGTTTATCACACACTGCTGCTGGGTTTGATCCACAGATAATTAGAGGTGGATTAGATGCATATATGCAATAACATGGAAAAATAACAAAGATAAAAATAAAGATCAGAGAAATGAAATAAACAGAAGAACAATAAAATGTGGATGTATTATCCACATGCATGTTGAATCACTGGTCTGGCCCAAGCTTGCTAGCGTGCAAAGTGAAGGGGAAGCATATCAGATACATGCTTGCCATTGACAGTAGGAAGGAAACAACTCAGTTTCTTAGGGAAAATGGGGCTTCATGGAGGGAACTTTGTGGTGTGAAGAGGTCAACGATTTCACCCACCACATTCTACAATAAATACAATCTCAGCTTTCTTAGCATAACTCTCATAGCTCAGTTCAAGGAAATTTATTCCATAAAAAACCTAACACACGTGGTCTGATCAGAGATGATCCAGAGATAAAATAGACTAGGGAGAGGGTAAAGCTATGAGTTTCTAAAAATAATAATAATAATAACAACAACTAAAAACCAAAAACTGCCAAGTCCCCCTTCTTTAGAAACCTTCTAAAAAGTCCCCAGTTCACATTTAATTAGAAAGTGTAAAAGTTAGGAGTTAACCTAGATCTCATATAGTGCCACCCACATTTTATTGAAAATGAAACTGAGGCCGCCAAAGGGGAAATGACTTTTCTAAAGTGGCAAAGCCTTCATGGGCAGGACCGATCCCAGGTCTGGCCCTGTCTAGGGTGCAGTGAACTGCTTGTCTCACCAGCTCTGAGCAATCACAGAGCTTAGTGTCCCTACCTTCCTACATAGGACTTAATGCTCATTTATCAGCCATCACTGCCAGCTGGGTCTCCCTACCTCGATAGCAAGCTCTTTGACTCAAATTTGTATCCATCTTCATAGCACTTTGCCCAAAGCTGGAAACCCAGTAGGTGCTTAATAATGCCTGAGTAATAGATGTAAGTAAAAATAAATTGAGCATTTTCAATTGCAATTTAAAGATCCAGCCCAACTGCTAAATTCCAGTCTTATTCCTCAGTTCTTGGCAGTAAGAAACCCTACTGGAGGACAATAATGACATTTTTTGCAAAATAGATTATGTGACTACCAAGGCCAAGTGATCATTTAAATAAGGAAAACGTTAGCACTTTTACCTTCATTTCCCTCTCTTATGGGTCAGAGGTGCTATCCAAATAGAAAATTATAAGTTAGTAAATGTGTTATAGATATTTTTCTTGGAACATTAAGGCTAATTTAGCAGACAAAATAGTTTTTTATTATGAGAACTCTTAAATATATACAAGAAAATCATAGTATGTGGGAAGCATTTCATTTAACATAAAACTAATAATCAATTTTTAATATACTATCACCAAAAAAAGTAAAAGGAAGAAATGAAGGAGTTGCCTAGATGATGATGGTGGTGGTGATGATGATGATGATGATGATGGCGGTGATGATGTTGATGGTGGTGGTGATGATGATGGTGGTAATGTTGATGGTGATGATGATGACAGTGATGATGATGGTGATGATGATGATGATGGCAATGTTGATGATGATGAAGATGACAGTATAATGACAGTAGTGACAATGCTGGTGATGATAATGGTTATGAAGATGATAATGATGGTGTAATGTTGATTGTGATGATTGTGGCGATGATGATGATGGTGGTAGTGATGGTGATGATGATGGTGGTAATGAAGAGTCGTTGGAACTTATAACGTGGTAAGCACTTGCTAAGTGTTTTATGTACATTTCCACATTTAATCCTTACTACAACCCTATGAGGGATACACTATTGATATATACATTTACAGATGGGGCAACTGAGGTACAGAATGGTTAAATTGCCATGGTAACCTAACAAGTATCTGATCCACAATTCCAACCCATGGAGCTTAGGAACTGCAAGTTTCTAGGCTAAACTCTTTCATAACAATAATCACTCACATATTGAACACCTAAGTGTCAAATACTCTTCTAACTATGCCAAGCGCTTTTTCTGTGTAATGATAGGTGTGATCTTCACAATACTATTATTCTCATCCCCAGAGGAGGAACTAGGGGAGTAAGTATGCCCAGGTGGTCCATAAAGGACTCACACTGGCACAGTCTGGCTTCCACACCCATTTTCGTAACTGCCATGCTCTCTTCCGATCCATGAAAGGAAAACAAGTACAGAAGTTATTCTCCAACGCTTGTCCATCCTCCCTCCCAGGACCTTCTTAGGACTTCTTAGTCTCTAGCCTAAATTCCTTCAACAGCCTCTTCATTGGCCTCCTGCTTCTCTGCTTCCTCTGTAGCCCCTTGGAATCCCCTCTATCCACACAGCATTTAAGCTAGACTCCAGTCAGAACCCATCTGAAAAGCAGCTCCGCCTTTCACACTGCCCTGACTGGAACGCTTCAGTCATTCTCCACGGCCCACAACAATTGCCCAGACTCTTTTAAATTGCCCACAAGCCTGTCAAGATCTATCTAGGCCTTCCTCCCTCTTTGGCCTCACCTCCCTACGCTCCTTTCTCGCTTCCTCACAGGTCAGCTTCCAACAACCCTGAATTGTTTGAGGTTTCCACTAATACTTTTTTTTTTTTTGCCCACCCAGGTTTATTTTCACACTGGTTTTGCTGTACAAAATGAATTGTCCCAGGATCATCTTCCATTTTATCTGGCTTCTACCCATCTTTTAAAGAGTCAGCACCTCCCCCAGGAAGCCTCCCCTGACTCCTCTCACCAGTACCTGTTACGGACAGTTGTTGGACTCCATTGATCATTGAAGTGGTCATGAGCCACTACGCTTCCATACTGGCTCTTCCTCAGCAAATGGGTCATGTACTGCACCTATAAAACCATGCTGAAAGTCTTTTGATGGCTCTTTGTTTCCAAAGTATTTTCAGGTGTACACTAATAATAAAACTGAAGCTGATGTTGTTGTCACTTTTTTGGGAATACGTGACATCTAGCAGGAACCAAACAGAACTATAAATTGCCTAGCTGATGAGAACCCTTGGTATATCCCTTGAGATCTTGTATAACTGGCTCAAACAGCTGCAGCATTCTCAAAAAAGGTACAGCACTTACAGTTAACTTTTTAACTAACTTTAATAGCAAGGATAACTAAAGAAAGCACCTGGAAAATCTCATATCCAAGTACATTTCTGGGGAAGGAAATGAGTTAAGATATCTGCAAAGTTGAGCAGTTATATTTTATGCAAAAAATGGAAATGTAGATGGAGTTTATTGGACTTTGTGAAAAACTTGAGCTGTCTTCCTCCACATTTAAAGTACACATTGCCCATTGCTAAGTGACTTCAGATATCATCCTCCTTGGTGTTTCCCTTCATCCTCCCCACCCCTGAATTAATACACTGCCTTTGGGTCCATGTAAGAAAAACATGCTCCCAGTTTCAATAGAGGCGGAGACAATTGTTAATATGCTCGGTTTCCATCTACACTTCGTTACAAATGGCACACACATGTTAGAGACCAGTAGCAGACTTAAAGGATATTTAAATTATATAATTATATTTTAATTAGTTTTTTGAAATCAGGAAGGATCTTGATGCAATATGTTAGATATTTTCTCCCCAGGTGTGAGAAGAGAAAAAAAAACATTCAATACGTGAGATAACCCAAGTCCTGTGCTTGGGGCTTTCCATAAACTATCAAGAAGCCCTTATTCCTAACTCTCTGACAGTCCAAATCCTTCTTTCTTTCAGATCCCAACTCAGACTTCATGTCATCAGGAACCTTGAGCCAACTCCAATATCCCCTTTTTGGCTGGGGCTGAGAGTTAATCTTTTTCTCAGCCTCTACCCCCTATAAAGCATTGCACTCAGAGCAAGCCATCAGAAAAAGACTCAAGGAGCCCTCTTGGGACTGTAGGGGGCATCTAGAAGTGCCAGCATCAGCAATTATACCCTATTGACAAAGTTCTGATCTGCTGCATGACCTCATATTTCTTAAAAGGGAAAATATCTTCTCTGACCTGGACCCTTAAACCAATACATACACCATAGTACCGATGGCTCAGAAGGCAAGCCGTGGGCCACCTGTTTAAAAGCTGGCATTTGTTAAGCATTGACCTAGGCAAAGGCACTGATTAAGGACTTTTGTGCATAATTCTATTGACTCATTGACTCTGTAACACAACCCCTAGAGCTAAGTAGGATTACTAGTTCATTTTACTGGTAAGAAATAAAAAGAGACCTGGAGACAGTACCCTATCCAAGGTCTCCCAGGCTCTATGTTGCAGAGTCTGGATTTGAAGCCAGGAAGTCTGTCATTGCTTCTTTCCTGGTGTACCTGCATAATCCTGCTCTGTAGAGTGTGGGAGGGATTTGTAAATACTATGGGATTGTCATTTTCATGTTTGTGTTACTAATCAATAGACCATGGTTAATTAAAAGAGAGATTATCCTAAGTGAGCCTGACCTAATCAGTTGTGTCTTTTCAAAGATGTTAAAGCATCAAATACAGACTCTTCTTAAGTCAGAAGAAAACTGCCACCCAATGGGGAGGGCCATGTGGCAAAAGCAGCAGGTGACCTCTAGGGGAGGAGAGCAGCTCCTAGCAGATAACCGCTAGAAAGTAGAAATATCAGTTCTATAACCACAAGCTACTGAATTCTGCCAACAACTACATGAGTTTGAAAGGGGACCCTGAGCTCTAGAAAGGACTGCAGACTGGACACCACCTTGATTTAACCCTGGCGAGGCCCTGAGCAGAGAACCTAACTAAACCATGCTCAGACTTTTGACCTATAAGAACTGCAACATAATAAACTGTTATTGCTTTAGGCACCAAGCTTGTAGTCATTTGAGCAAAAAAAGACAGCAATGGAAAACTAATACCATCACCCTACCTTTCCCTCCATCTAGTTCTAATGCTGCTCCTGACCCTTGGTTCTGCATTCTCTCTTCAGTTTGGCCCCTTCCACCTGATCTTGCAGACCATTTCCCAGACTCCATCCTCTGGGCCTTGGAAGATCAAGGCTTAATTCTGTCACTGCTTTGCTTTTTCTCCAGCTTCCCTTACCCTCCTTCCAGGCTCTGAACCCAATCCTGGCACTAACCTGTGTGGCCAGAGCTTCTCTTTTTCAAGGGGCATCCCAAGCTGGAAGTGCATGATATGGGGGGTGCAGGACTTTGTAACAATATTATGAAGACACCTAAAGCTCTGAATAAAGACTCTACAAACCACTGGAGGTTTTTGTTTGTACTTTAAGTGGGGGATCATGCACAGAGCTGCAAAAATAAGAAAAGGATGCAGACAGGGTTCCAATCCCCACCCCCACCCTCATCTGTCACCTCATACAGATTAGCTCTAGGTATTATATTTAACAGCAAGATTTAGTTCAAAACAAAGGCTACAATGCTAATAAATAAATAAAAGTCTGGCAACTATTGGTGTGATAGAAGAGTGGTGTTAGCACTATCTACCATGTGATTATGAGGAAACCATCTAAAGTATGTGGACTTTAGTTCATTCTTCTCTGAAATGAGTAGGCTGGACAAGATGATCTCCAAGGCCCCCCTCCAGCAATAATATCCTATTATTTAAATATTTTTAAGCCTAATGTTTGGTGTGGCAGAATATCCTGACCTTCTAGAAGCTGGAGCTAAATGACTGACCCAGGAAAAAGGTTCTCACCCATCCAAGACCCAGGAAGACCATATCCTTCCATCTGGCTACCTTAGTCCCAGCACGGCCATTTGCCTTTCCTCCAAAACCATCGGGGTACATATGGAGGATTTGGGGAGAGAGATCCAGGGGGAAACCTGGATCCTGACCCAAATGGCAAGCTGCCAGGCAGAGCCTGCTGACCACTAATTGCCAAATACCCTGGGATCAGAGAATGCAGCAGGAAAATTAAAACCAGCCTTGTAGGAGGAAGAAAGAAAAAAAATATTAATTGTAGGTTAGGAGCTTAATTTGGAAAAAAATGAAAACAAAGACAGTGTCTTCTTGTAATTTGTCTTTGATTTTAGACTCCTTTGGAGAGTTTTCTTCCAAGGGCATGTAGAAAGATGGCCTACATTGTGGGCAGATTGAGTGGGCAGGTGCATCTGAAGAGAGGACTTTAGGAAGATAAAGGACTTTCTGTTTCCACACAGAAGCATACCATAACCATTTCCCTGATGCCAGGAATCACTTGAAATTTGGTTAAATACCATTATTTTGCAATGATAAATAAGTTTGAAAACTAAAATACTCCTGCAATTAAGGTTTAAATGACTTATGGTGGAAAAGTTCCAAATACCAAATTTTACTTTCCAGGAATCAGATGTGTGC